>OV049924.1:162752253-163181734 GCA_920104205.1 Eupeodes latifasciatus
TGATGATGATGATGATGATGATGATGATGATGATGATGATGATGATGATGATGATGATGATGATGATGATGATGATGATGATGATGATGATGATGATGATGATGATGATGATGATGATGATGATGATGATGATGATGATGATGATGATGATGATGATGATGATGATGATGATGATGATGATGATGATGATGATGATGATGATGATGATGATGATGATGATGATGATGATGATGATGATGATGATGATGATGATGATGATGATGATGATGATGATGATGATGATGATGATGATGATGATGATGATGATGATGATGATGATGATGATGATGATGATGATGATGATGATGATGATGATGATGATGATGATGATGATGATGATGATGATGATGATGATGATGATGATGATGATGATGATGATGATGATGATGATGATGATGATGATGATGATGATGATGATGATGATGATGATGATGATGATATGATGATGATGATGATGATGATGATGATGATGATGATGATGATGATGATGATGATGATGATGATGATGATGATGATGATGATGATGATGATGATGATGATGATGATGATGATGATGATGATGATGATGATGATGATGATGATGATGATGATGATGATGATGATGATGATGATGATGATGATGATGATGATGATGATGATGATGATGATGATGATGATGATGATGATGATGATGATGATGATGATGATGATGATGATGATGATGATGATGATGATGATGATGATGATGATGATGATGATGATGATGATGATGATGATGATGATGATGATGATGATGATGATGATGATGATGATGATGATGATGATGATGATGATGATGATGATGATGATGATGATGATGATGATGATGATGATGATATGATGATGATGATGATGATGATGATGATGATGATGATGATGATGATGATGATGATGATGATGATGATGATGATGATGATGATGATGATGATGATGATGATGATGATGATGATGATGATGATGATGATGATGATGATGATGATGATGATGATGATGATGATGATGATGATGATGATGATGATGATGATGATGATGATGATGATGATGATGATGATGATGATGATGATGATGATGATGATGATGATGATGATGATGATGATGATGATGATGATGATGATGATGATGATGATGATGATGATGATGATGATGATGATGATGATGATGATGATGATGATGATGATGATGATGATGATGATGATGATGATGATGATGATGATGATGATGATGATGATGATGATGATGATGATGATGATGATGATGATGATGATGATGATGATGATGATGATGATGATGATGATGATGATGATGATGATGATGATGATGATGATGATGATGATGATGATGATGATGATGATGATGATGATGATGATGATGATGATGATGATGATGATGATGATGATGATGATGATGATGATGATGATGATGATGATGATGATGATGATGATGATGATGATGATGATGATGATGATGATGATGATGATGATGATGATGATGATGATGATGATGATGATGATGATGATGATGATGATGATGATGATGATGATGATGATGATGATGATGATGATGATGATGATGATGATGATGATGATGATGATGATGATGATGATGATGATGATGATGATGATGATGATGATGATGATGATGATGATGATGATGATGATGATGATGATGATGATGATGATGATGATGATGATGATGATGATGATGATGATGATGATGATGATGATGATGATGATGATGATGATGATGATGATGATGATGATGATGATGATGATGATGATGATGATGATGATGATGATGATGATGATGATGATGATGATGATGATGATGATGATGATGATGATGATGATGATGATGATGATGATGATGATGATGATGATGATGATGATGATGATGATGATGATGATGATGATGATGATGATGATGATGATGATGATGATGATGATGATGATGATGATGATGATGATGATGATGATGATGATGATGATGATGATGATGATGATGATGATGATGATGATGATGATGATGATGATGATGATGATGATGATGATGATGATGATGATGATGATGATGATGATGATGATGATGATGATGATGATGATGATGATGATGATGATGATGATGATGATGATGATGATGATGATGATGATGATGATGATGATGATGATGATGATGATGATGATGATGATGATGATGATGATGATGATGATGATGATGATGATGATGATGATGATGATGATGATGATGATGATGATGATGATGATGATGATGATGATGATGATGATGATGATGATGATGATGATGATGATGATGATGATGATGATGATGATGATGATGATGATGATGATGATGATGATGATGATGATGATGATGATGATGATGATGATGATGATGATGATGATGATGATGATGATGATGATGATGATGATGATGATGATGATGATGATGATGATGATGATGATGATGATGATGATGATGATGATGATGATGATGATGATGATGATGATGATGATGATGATGATGATGATGATGATGATGATGATGATGATGATGATGATGATGATGATGATGATGATGATGATGATGATGATGATGATGATGATGATGATGATGATGATGATGATGATGATGATGATGATGATGATGATGATGATGATGATGATGATGATGATGATGATGATGATGATGATGATGATGATGATGATGATGATGATGATGATGATGATGATGATGATGATGATGATGATGATGATGATGATGATGATGATGATGATGATGATGATGATGATGATGATGATGATGATGATGATGATGATGATGATGATGATGATGATGATGATGATGATGATGATGATGATGATGATGATGATGATGATGATGATGATGATGATGATGATGATGATGATGATGATGATGATGATGATGATGATGATGATGATGATGATGATGATGATGATGATGATGATGATGATGATGATGATGATGATGATGATGATGATGATGATGATGATGATGATGATGATGATGATGATGATGATGATGATGATGATGATGATGATGATGATGATGATGATGATGATGATGATGATGATGATGATGATGATGATGATGATGATGATGATGATGATGATGATGATGATGATGATGATGATGATGATGATGATGATGATGATGATGATGATGATGATGATGATGATGATGATGATGATGATGATGATGATGATGATGATGATGATGATGATGATGATGATGATGATGATGATGATGATGATGATGATGATGATGATGATGATGATGATGATGATGATGATGATGATGATGATGATGATGATGATGATGATGATGATGATGATGATGATGATGATGATGATGATGATGATGATGATGATGATGATGATGATGATGATGATGATGATGATGATGATGATGATGATGATGATGATGATGATGATGATGATGATGATGATGATGATGATGATGATGATGATGATGATGATGATGATGATGATGATGATGATGATGATGATGATGATGATGATGATGATGATGATGATGATGATGATGATGATGATGATGATGAAGATGATGATGATGATGATGATGATGATGATGATGATGATGATGATGATGATGATGATGATGATGATGATGATGATGATGATGATGATGATGATGATGATGATGATGATGATGATGATGATGATGATGATGATGATGATGATGATGATGATGATGATGATGATGATGATGATGATGATGATGATGATGATGATGATGATGATGATGATGATGATGATGATGATGATGATGATGATGATGATGATGATGATGATGATGATGATGATGATGATGATGATGATGATGATGATGATGATGATGATGATGATGATGATGATGATGATGATGATGATGATGATGATGATGATGATGATGATGATGATGATGATGATGATGATGATGATGATGATGATGATGATGATGATGATGATGATGATGATGATGATGATGATGATGATGATGATGATGATGATGATGATGATGATGATGATGATGATGATGATGATGATGATGATGATGATGATGATGATGATGATGATGATGATGATGATGATGATGATGATGATGATGATGATGATGATGATGATGATGATGATGATGATGATGATGATGATGATGATGATGATGATGATGATGATGATGATGATGATGATGATGATGATGATGATGATGATGATGATGATGATGATGATGATGATGATGATGATGATGATGATGATGATGATGATGATGATGATGATGATGATGATGATGATGATGATGATGATGATGATGATGATGATGATGATGATGATGATGATGATGATGATGATGATGATGATGATGATGATGATGATGATGATGATGATGATGATGATGATGATGATGATGATGATGATGATGATGATGATGATGATGATGATGATGATGATGATGATGATGATGATGATGATGATGATGATGATGATGATGATGATGATGATGATGATGATGATGATGATGATGATGATGATGATGATGATGATGATGATGATGATGATGATGATGATGATGATGATGATGATGATGATGATGATGATGATGATGATGATGATGATGATGATGATGATGATGATGATGATGATGATGATGATGATGATGATGATGATGATGATGATGATGATGATGATGATGATGATGATGATGATGATGATGATGATGATGATGATGATGATGATGATGATGATGATGATGATGATGATGATGATGATGATGATGATGTGATGATGATGATGATGATGATGATGATGATGATGATGATGATGATGATGATGATGATGATGATGATGATGATGATGATGATGATGATGATGATGATGATGATGATGATGATGATGATGATGATGATGATGATGATGATGATGATGATGATGATGATGATGATGATGATGATGATGATGATGATGATGATGATGATGATGATGATGATGATGATGATGATGATGATGATGATGATGATGATGATGATGATGATGATGATGATGATGATGATGATGATGATGATGATGATGATGATGATGATGATGATGATGATGATGATGATGATGATGATGATGATGATGATGATGATGATGATGATGATGATGATGATGATGATGATGATGATGATGATGATGATGATGATGATGATGATGATGATGATGATGATGATGATGATGATGATGATGATGATGATGATGATGATGATGATGATGATGATGATGATGATGATGATGATGATGATGATGATGATGATGATGATGATGATGATGATGATGATGATGATGATGATGATGATGATGATGATGATGATGATGATGATGATGATGATGATGATGATGATGATGATGATGATGATGATGATGATGATGATGATGATGATGATGATGATGATGATGATGATGATGATGATGATGATGATGATGATGATGATGATGATGATGATGATGATGATGATGATGATGATGATGATGATGATGATGATGATGATGATGATGATGATGATGATGATGATGATGATGATGATGATGATGATGATGATGATGATGATGATGATGATGATGATGATGATGATGATGATGATGATGATGATGATGATGATGATGATGATGATGATGATGATGATGATGATGATGATGATGATGATGATGATGATGATGATGATGATGATGATGATGATGATGATGATGATGATGATGATGATGATGATGATGATGATGATGATGATGATGATGATGATGATGATGATGATGATGATGATGATGATGATGATGATGATGATGATGATGATGATGATGATGATGATGATGATGATGATGATGATGATGATGATGATGATGATGATGATGATGATGATGATGATGATGATGATGATGATGATGATGATGATGATGATGATGATGATGATGATGATGATGATGATGATGATGATGATGATGATGATGATGATGATGATGATGATGATGATGATGATGATGATGATGATGATGATGATGATGATGATGATGATGATGATGATGATGATGATGATGATGATGATGATGATGATGATGATGATGATGATGATGATGATGATGATGATGATGATGATGATGATGATGATGATGATGATGATGATGATGATGATGATGATGATGATGATGATGATGATGATGATGATGATGATGATGATGATGATGATGATGATGATGATGATGATGATGATGATGATGATGATGATGATGATGATGATGATGATGATGATGATGATGATGATGATGATGATGATGATGATGATGATGATGATGATGATGATGATGATGATGATGATGATGATGATGATGATGATGATGATGATGATGATGATGATGATGATGATGATGATGATGATGATGATGATGATGATGATGATGATGATGATGATGATGATGATGATGATGATGATGATGATGATGATGATGATGATGATGATGATGATGATGATGATGATGATGATGATGATGATGATGATGATGATGATGATGATGATGATGATGATGATGATGATGATGATGATGATGATGATGATGATGATGATGATGATGATGATGATGATGATGATGATGATGATGATGATGATGATGATGATGATGATGATGATGATGATGATGATGATGATGATGATGATGATGATGATGATGATGATGATGATGATGATGATGATGATGATGATGATGATGATGATGATGATGATGATGATGATGATGATGATGATGATGATGATGATGATGATGATGATGATGATGATGATGATGATGATGATGATGATGATGATGATGATGATGATGATGATGATGATGATGATGATGATGATGATGATGATGATGATGATGATGATGATGATGATGATGATGATGATGATGATGATGATGATGATGATGATGATGATGATGATGATGATGATGATGATGATGATGATGATGATGATGATGATGATGATGATGATGATGATGATGATGATGATGATGATGATGATGATGATGATGATGATGATGATGATGATGATGATGATGATGATGATGATGATGATGATGATGATGATGATGATGATGATGATGATGATGATGATGATGATGATGATGATGATGATGATGATGATGATGATGATGATGATGATGATGATGATGATGATGATGATGATGATGATGATGATGATGATGATGATGATGATGATGATGATGATGATGATGATGATGATGATGATGATGATGATGATGATGATGATGATGATGATGATGATGATGATGATGATGATGATGATGATGATGATGATGATGATGATGATGATGATGATGATGATGATGATGATGATGATGATGATGATGATGATGATGATGATGATGATGATGATGATGATGATGATGATGATGATGATGATGATGATGATGATGATGATGATGATGATGATGATGATGATGATGATGATGATGATGATGATGATGATGATGATGATGATGATGATGATGATGATGATGATGATGATGATGATGATGATGATGATGATGATGATGATGATGATGATGATGATGATGATGATGATGATGATGATGATGATGATGATGATGATGATGATGATGATGATGATGATGATGATGATGATGATGATGATGATGATGATGATGATGATGATGATGATGATGATGATGATGATGATGATGATGATGATGATGATGATGATGATGATGATGATGATGATGATGATGATGATGATGATGATGATGCTGATGATGATGATGATGATGATGATGATGATGATGATGATGATGATGATGATGATGATGATGATGATGATGATGATGATGATGATGATGATGTGATGATGATGATGATGATGATGATGATGATGATGATGATGATGATGATGATGATGATGATGATGATGATGATGATGATGATGATGATGATGATGATGATGATGATGATGATGATGATGATGATGATGATGATGATGATGATGATGATGATGATGATGATGATGATGATGATGATGATGATGATGATGATGATGATGATGATGATGATGATGATGATGATGATGATGATGATGATGATGATGATGATGATGATGATGATGATGATGATGATGATGATGATGATGATGATGATGATGATGATGATGATGATGATGATGATGATGATGATGATGATGATGATGATGATGATGATGATGATGATGATGATGATGATGATGATGATGATGATGATGATGATGATGATGATGATGATGATGATGATGATGATGATGATGATGATGATGATGATGATGATG
This sequence comes from Eupeodes latifasciatus, assembly GCA_920104205.1. NCBI lineage: Eukaryota > Metazoa > Arthropoda > Insecta > Diptera > Syrphidae > Eupeodes > Eupeodes latifasciatus. Next base: position 162,760,649 of record OV049924.1, read on the forward strand.
ATGATGATGATGATGATGATGATGATGATGATGATGATGATGATGATGATGATGATGATGATGATGATGATGATGATGATGATGATGATGATGATGATGATGATGATGATGATGATGATGATGATGATGATGATGATGATGATGATGATGATGATGATGATGATGATGATGATGATGATGATGATGATGATGATGATGATGATGATGATGATGATGATGATGATGATGATGATGATGATGATGATGATGATGATGATGATGATGATGATGATGATGATGATGATGATGATGATGATGATGATGATGATGATGATGATGATGATGATGATGATGATGATGATGATGATGATGATGATGATGATGATGATGATGATGATGATGATGATGATGATGGTGATGGTGATGGTGATGGTGATGGTGATGGTGATGGTGATGGTGATGGTGATGGTGATGGTGATGGTGATGGTGATGGTGATGGTGATGGTGATGGTGATGGTGATGGTGATGGTGATGGTGATGGTGATGGTGATGGTGATGGTGATGGTGATGGTGATGGTGATGGTGATGGTGATGGTGATGGTGATGGTGATGGTGATGGTGATGGTGATGGTGATGGTGATGGTGATGGTGATGGTGATGGTGATGGTGATGGTGATGGTGATGGTGATGGTGATGGTGATGGTGATGGTGATGGATGATGGTGATGGTGATGGTGATGGTGATGGTGATGGTGATGGTGATGGTGATGGTGATGGTGATGGTGATGGTGATGGTGATGGTGATGGTGATGGTGATGGTGATGGTGATGGTGATGGTGATGGTGATGGTGATGGTGATGGTGATGGTGATGGTGATGGTGATGGTGATGGTGATGGTGATGGTGATGGTGATGGTGATGGTGATGGTGATGGTGATGGTGATGGTGATGGTGATGGTGATGGTGATGGTGATGGTGATGGTGGTGATGGTGATGGTGATGGTGATGGTGATGGTGATGGTGATGGTGATGGTGATGGTGATGGTGATGGTGATGGTGATGGTGATGGTGATGGTGATGGTGATGGTGATGGTGATGGTGATGGTGATGGTGATGGTGATGGTGATGGTGATGGTGATGGTGATGGTGATGGTGATGGTGATGGTGATGGTGATGGTGATGGTGATGGTGATGGTGATGATGGTGATGGTGATGGTGATGGTGATGGTGATGGTGATGGTGATGGTGATGGTGATGGTGATGGTGATGGTGATGGTGATGGTGATGGTGATGGTGATGGTGATGGTGATGGTGATGGTGATGGTGATGGTGATGGTGATGGTGATGGTGATGGTGATGGTGATGGTGATGGTGATGGTGATGGTGATGGTGATGGTGATGGTGATGGTGATGGTGATGGTGATGGTGATGGTGATGCTCTACGTGACCCAGCCATCTTATTTGTTAGACTTTTACCCTTCTGACTAAGTCTACGTCGCTGTACAGCCCGTACAGCTCTTCGTTCCATCTTCTCCTCCACTTCTCTGCACTCCTTCTGCGTTTGTTAGACTTCAGCTTAGATATGGCAATCTTTACTATCTAAGTCGGTAGGACGGGATTGTTGGCTTTCGTTGTCTATATTGAATGGATCATTCTGCCTGACAGCAGGATTCGGTTCATCGTCGCCGTTATACAGTCTTTACCTCCTCGACGGGTCTCCACCTTGCCGTGTTGGTGAGGAGGCTTACGCGAGAACTTCAAGTAGGTTAAGTTGCAGATTCAAGCTCTTGAGCAGACTCTCAGCCACCAACTTAGGTTTAAGCAAACTAAGAGAGGCCCACCCCTATGAATATGGAAGAATTACCTAAAGAGAAAAAACCATAGCGGGGATATACGCTATATGGTCGATAGAAGTCACGGCTACCTGCTTGGGCTTTGTCTCGCGGTCTCAATACCGAGAGGAGAAGTCGCCAGTGACAATTTTTCCAATATATTCTTATATAACACTACTTACTACTTACTTTTTCTTTTTTTCTTTTTCTTTTCTCTTTTTTCTCTCTCAGTTTCGACCAATTATAAGCACTTAAGACATTTCAATATGAGCAATATGAGTACTAAAGATCTCAGCCTGACTGAAGAAGAGGAGAATCTCCTCCTGAACCCCTTCTCGAACATGGATATGGGGGATGGAGCAAGCGTAATCGAGGTCGACGATGACGTCAGCTCGGTCGCTAGCTCCAACCTTTTGACGGTATCCAGGGCATCAAGGAGGTGTAGAATAACCAACAGCAAGAGGACGGTTAAGAGGTTAGGTCAGCTAGATTGAACAACTAACTGAGCAGGAGAGGAAACGGCTGCATAATGCTCGTGCCATCCTGGATAGGGAGTGTTTGGGAAAAGACAGGCACACCGCTAGTCAAGCACTGAACCCTCCCTCTTAAGAGAGCTCGAGCGTTAAGACCTTGATGGGACCACCTGCCCCAACGCTGTTCTAGTACAGCGTAAGAAAGGGTGCTCCCCATCAATGGTAGCGGCAACTCCTCAAGACGTACCAGCAGGACAGATCCAACGGACAGACATTGAGTTGCCAATCTTACCACCTACTGATCCGCCACTGATCGCATCGATATCAGTTGGTGTTAGTGAAGCAGGTGTTAGAGCGGCTCTCAATGAGGGGAAAGATGAGATGGCTTGCGAAGACAATGCTACTGGCCACAGCCTTAGCGTCAACCTTAACAAGACCATCGAATCCGTACCCGAAAACCGGACGATCAACACGAACGACAGCATTGCGACAGTTATTAAAAGAAGGACGACTACACGCAAAGCTAAGGTTTCGAACGAGAACGTAGTAAGACGACGACAAAGACGAAACGCTGAGAGGATTGTCCGGCGCTTCGCTAACAGGACTCCTGAGTCCTTGACAGCTAAGGAGAAGGCGGCATTGGACAAGACGATCAACACGAACGACAGCATTGCGACAGTTATTAAAAGAAGGACGACTACACGCAAAGCTAAGGTTTCGAACGAGAACGTAGTAAGACGACGACAAAGACGAAACGCTGAGAGGATTGTCCGGCGCTTCGCTAACAGGACTCCTGAGTCCTTGACAGCTAAGGAGAAGGCGGCATTGGACAAGTCTAAACAGCGCCTAAGTAGCACAAAAACGACAACAGGTAGTGACGCAGATCCACAACCACCACTTGAAGCACCTTGTTCCTCTAAAAGGGCAAGGAACGAACTCTCCCCGACCGACTCTTCGCCTAACAAGGCAACGAAGAGGTTAAAGATCTCCCGGGCAACCGTGAAGGGGCACCAAGTTGCCATTGCTGATTTCGGCAAACCCTCACGGAAGCTGACCGAGGGCGAGTGGCAACTTGTGGAGCTTAGAATCCTAGAAGAAGTAAATGAGGCCATCGTCAAAAACAGGCCCCCCACTTTTCGGAAATTTAACGACCATCCATGGGTTCAAAGTGATGAACTGTGAAAATGACGCCACACTCAAATGGCTTCAAGAATTCACAGATAACACTTCTGCACCATGGCAAAACGCAGATCTTCGCCTTATTGATGTCAAGGAGATCAAAAACATCTCCAGACCAATTGGCATACTTTTGGTCAAAGGCCCAACACTTCCCAATGATCGTCTTTAGAGGTACATTATATCACTTAACAGCGATCTCCTCAGCCAGGAATGGGAAGTCATTAAGTGCGATAAAACTAAGGAAGGCACCGAGGTAATGCTTAGATTAATCCACAAATCTATACCACTACTGAGGAAAGTGGATTTCAAAATGCGCGTCGGGATCACCAGATGCAAACTTAGATTGACATCCAATAAAAGAAAACAGGTTAGTAAGGCGATGAACAAATCTTTATTATGTATATGGAATTGAAAATCTTACAAATCAATCTTCAACATAGTAAAGCCGCCAGCGCCAACCTGGTCTACCTCATGCAGAGTAGACAATACGACATGGCCCTGATTCAAGAACCATGGGAAGTAGGTGGCATGATCAAGGGCCTGCACTCCAAAGACCTCATGCTGTATAAGTCAAAACTTGGCAGCCAAAAAAGTAACCCCAGAACCTGTATATTAGCTAGAAAACGGTTCAATCTTTTTCTTCTAACTTCTTACAGCAACATCGACCAGACCGCGGTCATTTTTAAAAGCAAGGAGCTTTGATAACGTTTATAGACAGCACAAACCCTTTAGAAATAACAGGCGTACAGACTGGCTTATCTTCAATAGGGAAATTAGTAATAACATCAAGCACGTTAACACCAACGCCATTCTGGGACCAGACAGTCTAGAGAAGGCAACAGAGGATCTCACTGAGACTCTGCGTAAGGCGTTCGAAACCAGTTGTCCAATCAAAACAACTGTGAAGAAAAACAGTAAACCCCCCTGGTGGACAACAGAACTAACCAACATTAGAAAAGAAGCAAGAAAGCTTTTCAATACCGCTAAAAGAACAAGACTCAAAAGTGACTGGGACTGTTATAAGACTAGTCAAAGAAAATTCAAAACAGAAACCCAACGAGCCAAACGGAGCTCGTGGAAAAATGTCTGCAGCAATATCGAGTGCACCAACGAGTCAGATAGACTCAGGAAAATCCTTTCGAAAACCTCCACTTCTGTTGGTTCTCTAAGGAAACCCGACAATGGCTGGACTGAATCAGGTCGCGAAAGTCTAGAACTCCTGGTTGAAACACACTTCCCAGGTAGCAAACCTAGCCCTGAAAGCGAACCAGATAACTCTTCAATCTTCGAGTATGGATTTTATAACGGAAGAAAAGTTAAACTGGGCTATTAACTCTTTCTCCCCTTATAAATCTCCAGGCCTAGACGGCATTTTCCCAATGATGCTGCAAAAGAGCACTGAATTTATCACTCCACACCTGATGAACATCTTTCAAAGTAGCATTAAATGGGGGTATGTTCCCAAGACATGGCGTGAGGAAAAAGTCGTCTTTATACCAAAAGCCGGCAAACCCAGCCATATTGAACCTAAGGACTTCAGACCTATAAGTCTCACGTCTTTTGTACTTAAAACACTAGAAAGACTTATCGACATATACATCCGCACCCTTTCAACACGCCTACACAAAAGGTAGAAGTGTAGAAACGGCACTACACTGCGTAGTTAGAACTATAGAAAAATCACATGACGTTAAGGAATACACTCTTGCTTCATTCCTGGACATTGAAGGAGCCTTCAATAACGTCCACAGTAATGCAATCGAGAAAGCACTTAATGATCAACGTATAGAAGAAGTAGTTATCAAATGGATCATGAGTATGCTGAAAAACAGACAAATACATAGCGAGCTTGGTAACACACATTTAGAGATGTACGCATCTAGAGGAACCCCGCAAGGTGGAATTCTCTCACCATTATTATGGATCTTAGTGATGAACGAGATCCTAATAAAACTTAGGAATTACGGTATAGTAGTGGTAGCCTACGCTGATGACTTAGCGCTTTTGGCGACGGCTAAATACCTTACCACTATTAGCGAACAATTACAAAGCGCATAATCAAGGGTCAGCAACTGGAAAAAGAAATGCGGTCTTAAGGTAAACCCCCTTAAAACAGAACTGGTTCTTTTTACAAACAGGAGGAAAATCCCTCCGTTTGAAATACCAAAAATAGATAATACAACACTAAAAATCTCCGACCGAGCTAGATACCTCGGAGTTATATTGGATAAAAAACTCAATTGGGGTCCAAATATCCAAGAAAGATATAAGAAAGCCACAATCGCACTCTACTCATGTAACAAGATTCTGGGTAGAAATTGGGGACCGAACCCCAAAATAGTCATGTGGATGTACACTGCCATTGTCAGACCGATTCTAACTTATGGCAGCTTGGTTTGGTGAAAAGCGCTGGAGAAATCCACGAATCTAAAAACACTTACCAAAGTACAGAGAATGGCTTGTATCTGTACTAGTGGTGTGATGAGGACTACTCCAACTGCGGGTTTAGAAACGATCCTCATTCTCCCCCCAATAGATCTATTCGTCCAAGAATCAGCAGCAAACAGCGCCCTCAGGCTCAGTCAAACTAACATCTGGAAAACTAGCCAGAGTGGCCACGCAGCTATTCTTACGAAATACGTAGACAACAATATCTTCACAGATTATACGACCCCTTATTTAGATTTCAACAAATCTTTTAGTACTAGGTTCCCCAATAGACTAGATTGGGAAAATACTGTGCCCTACACCGATGGCTCTAAAACGGATACTAGAGTAGGTGCAGGCTTTTACTCTGAAAGCCTCAACCTTGCCAAATCATTCAGGCTCCCCGACCATAGCAGCGTCTTCCAAGCTGAGATCTTCACAGTGAAAAACGCTGCTAAACATATATCCATGATGGCGATATTACACTCGGACATCACTTTTTTCATTGATAGCCAAGCAGCAATAAAAGCTATCTCTGCCACACAAATCAAGTCGAAGCTTGTCTCTTGCTGTCGCAAAGAGCTAAAGGTTCTTGGCACACAGCATAACGTAAGACTCTGCTGGGTTCCTGGCCACAGTGATGTACCAGGCAACGAAAAGGCGGATGAACTTGCTAGGGAGGGCTCCACACTGGAACCCTCTCTGATAGACCCTCATATAGGGATACCGTTATGTAAACTGAAACATAACGTCAGTAAAACCATCATTCAAAAATCCAATGACAGATGGAATCTCCTAGAAACCTGTGTTAACACCAGGAAGCTATGGCCTACATACGATAAGAAAAGATCCGATTGGATCTTAACTCTTAATAAACCCTCCCTAAGATCCCTTATCGGCATTATTACAGGACACAACCTACTCGGCTACCATAAGAAGAAGATGGGGCTCAGTACTAATGACCTTTGTAGAGGCTGTAGTGATGAAAACGAGCATGAAGACACTGCTCATTTTCTCTGCCACTGTCCTTCGCTCTGTCTTGCTAGGAAGAAAACTCTAGGCAGCTTCTTCTTTAATGAACTAGAGGAACTATCAGAACTGCCAGGCAAAAGTTTACTAAACTTTGTCAAGACCTCTAAATGGTTAAACGAACCACATGATTCATAGGTCATTCATATCTTTTCAGGAAGTTACAACACTTCGGGGTACCACAATGGATCTACATTGATCGAAGTGTGATGGTAACAACATCAACTATCAGCCCGTTCAACCTAACCTATACAGTCTTTATATCCTCAGTATAGAATTCAGTTCCACTATGATATATCCACTTTCGTCTTTGCAGCCTTCGGTTCGAGGTTTATGTACTTGTGAATCTCATTTTTTACTTTTGAACCTCTCAACATTCTTGACCGCACGCTTCTCATGCTCTCTCTTTTTCCTTCTGAGAAGTCAGTGTTCCTCTCGCCTCTTCTGCTCATAGAGCAGCTCTCTTGCCTACTGTTTGGCTGTATTTCCTGCCGACATTCCTCATCAAACCAAGGGGTTCCTTGTTGGTGGCTGCTTGAAACCCAGCACGTCAGAGGTGGCTTCTCTGGTTGCCTCTGGGCAATGTTGCCACTGGTTCTCGATACATTGTGTTGGCGGCAGAGAACGTAGAGAGAGGTTACTTGTAACTCGGTGAGAGAAGGATTTCTCTTGCGATTGTAGCCGTTCGACGTTGAATCTTCTCCCAGCATCTCCCTGTTTTGCCTCGGGTCTGGAAACCCGAAGTGCTACTTTGGCTGCAACGAAGGTAGTGGTCCGAGTCGATGTTAGCTCCCCGGAAAGTTCGGACATCCATGATGCTGGAAGCGTGTCTAGCGTCGATCGGTAGATTGATCTGGAGAACTCCAAGTTCCTTTGTGGATGTTGAGGTATGGAAAACGCGTACTGGCTACCATGACGTTTCGCCCCGCAGTAAAATCTATGAGCCTGAATCCGTTGTCGGAAGTGTTGTCGTGCAAGCTGTTTTTCCCGATTATTCCACCAAAGATGTCTTCCCTTCCTAGCTTGGCATTAAAATCGCCCAGGACAATTTTAATATCGTAGCTAGGACACTGCTCATATGTTTTGTCTAAGAGCTCGAAGAACATATCTTTGGTGTTGTCATCCTTCTCTTCTGTGGGGGCGTGCGCGCATATCAGGCTAATTTTGCCGAATTTAGCCTTGATGTGGATGGTTATAAGGCGCTCGTTGATGCACCTATAGCTCAAGACTTGTTGCCTAAGTCTGGCTCCAATGACAAATCCGCATCAAAATAAGCGCTGTTGGTTTGCTTGGTAGCAGTCACCATATCAAATATCGCAGTTTTCATCCTTTTTTTGCCCGGTCCATCCATCGTATTTCCTGGATGGCGGTGATGTCTGCTTTATAGCAGTCTAGGGCCTCCGCTTCGGAGGCCCTAGACTGCTGCACGTGGTCTGTTAAGGGACCTAACATTCCACGTGCATATCCGTAGTTCGTTGTCCTTAATTTGTTTGCGTGGGTTGTCAACAGTAAATCCGTCCGTATCCGAGGCTTGTTGGTGCTTCACAACTGGGTTTTCTTTATGTGGTCAGGAAGTCACCCTGTCACACGACCTTCAACCTGAAGGACCAGATCCTTGATTTAACTCCAAGAGCGAGAGCCGGCATAACCGCTTTTTACAGGCCGGGGCTTCGAATATGTCATTATAGCCCTATAAGGTGTTCACTAAGTAGTTCAACCTAACTGGAACTGTAGACGCCACCGTTGATTCCATCTCGGGAGTTCCTCCGCTGCCGTCTGGATGAAAGGAGAGGTGCCTTAGTGGAAACATCTCTCCCCCTCTCTCGTTTGCTACCCCTAACAACTTTCCACTGGGGTTGGAACCCAGTCTCCAGTTGAGGAACTAGGCACCCGATGTTCACCATGGGGATGTGAGAGTAGGAGTTGATAGACAAAGGTGGGTCTTAAGAAAAACCTGTGGACGCTTATGTCCTCTTGAATGTACATGTCTACCATTTGAACATCTCCAAAAAATAATAGAAATTTGTAAAATTAAGTTTGAGACCCCACCTCCACACAAGGATACCGTCCAATATCCCTTCTGCCTTGCACGGGAAAAATTGTTGAAAAAATAATTGCAAAAAGACTTTCTTGGTTCCTAGAAAAGAAAAATTTTCTTGATGTTAACCAAGTGGCTTTTAAACACGATAAAGATACCATGTACGCATTGCTGCATATCGACGAATATGTTGCAACAGCTTTATCAAGCAAAAACCATATCTCGATTCTTTCAATAGATTTTGAAAAAAGCTTTCGACCGGATAGGTATCCACATGATTTTAAGTAAGCTGGCAAAATGGAAAATCGGTCCTAACATGTTTAAAACTATAAAATCATTTCTAAGCAACCGGCAATTCCGAATAAGAGCAAATGGAGTTTTTTCAAATGTCAAACAACTAAAAAACGGAATTCCCCAAGGATCTCCTATATCGGTTATATTGTTTAATGTAGCTTTTAATGACATCTCTGATATCTTAAAAAAACATGAATTCTGTAAAATACTCGCTATATGCTGATGATCTTGTACTTTTCACTAAATGTAAGGACCTAGAAATAGTAAAAACATTATTCTTAAATGTTCTCAAAAAAATACACACTTGGTGTAATACTTCTGGTGCTAAGATCTCTTCAGAGAAAAGTACAATATTACATATTTGTAAAAAAAAAACCAGTTGTACAAAAAATATAGCTCTTAAATTATAGTTTTAAAACGCATTGTCTAGAACTTAATAAAAACCTAGTCACCAGGTTAAATATTATAAAAGTACTATCATCTAAAAATAGCTTTTGTCATAAAAACTGACTTATAAATGTAACTAGATCTATTATCTTATCCAAAATCGATTACGGATTGGTTGTATATGGCAAATGTTCTAAGTCAAACATGCAAGCAGTCTTATCACCATATCACGCTGCCGCCAGAATCAGTCTTAAGGCATTCAGAACAACACCCATCAAGAATCAAGAATCACAGAAAGCGGCCTGCCAGCTATCACCAATCGGTTTGATTATTCGACGTCACTCTTAATAGCTAAGATTGCAACATCACAAAATTCGCCCATAGTATCAGATGTCAACAAAATTTTATCAAGTTTAACAATCTCTGTAAGAAAAATCTCCTTAAATAAAACAATATGACTTTCTTGAATCTCCTTATTTATTATGCGACTATGCGTCTTCATTTACTCTCTACTAATAACTTAACTACTGATCGTTTTGTATAAGTTCAGTGATGTCGTGCTCATATGTTGCAAGCTTTTGTGCAGTGCTGTCATCTTCATGTTTCAGATTCGTCCATCCTGATGTCCTCGGCGTCCTCGTCGAGGTTTGCATTCAAATGAATCCATTTCTTCATTCGATCAGCTGCGCAAATGGATGAGAATGGTTTCTGTGTACGAGGCGCAAATGGAATATCTCCAAGTTGATAGAGATCATGTGGCAGTACTGCAGTCACCATGTATGGCCCCTTGTATTTTGGTTCCAATTTTCTAGAAGTTCCAGTTGCTGCTATTCCGTCATTAAGTATCATTACCTGATCTCCTACAACGTAGCTTTTAGCTGGCTTGTTCTTAGAATCGTGTCTCTGTTTCTGTGCAAGTTGTGCTTTAACAATGGCTTCGTGTCCTTGAGACCTTATTTCTGCCAAACCATATTTTTTTTTGATTCAATGCAACGCCGGTTGAAATGGGATTAGGCCAAGGTTCCTTTGGAATGTATCCCATCAACATTTGTTGAGCTGTCTTCTGTGTTGCTTCGTTATATGTGTTGTTGATTCCCCATTGAACCATTTTTATCTTTTGGTCCCAACGATTGTCCTCATCGACCATTGTGAGGAGCGCTTGCAAGATGGTCCTGTTGTATCGTTCCACCTGTCCATTAGCTCTTGGTGTTTTAGCAGCATTCAATACGTGTTGTATACCATGGCTGTGAATGTATTCCTGAAATATCTTCGACGTGAATGCTGCGCCCCGATCCGTAATTATTCTTCTTGGGCTTCCAAATATGTTGGATGTTTCTGTCAAAAAATTTATGACCGGTTTTGCTTGAGTATTGGAAAGAGCCTTCATATTGAGAAACTTGGTGAAGGCATCCACCATCACGATCAGATACTGATTTCCCTTAGTTGATTTCACAAATGGTCCAAGATGATCCAAGTGTATGGTGTCAAATGGAATGTTTTTCTTTTCTATGGGGTGTAACTCTCCTCTTGGCTGAATTTCGATTTTGTTGTAGGCACAATGCACACAATTTTGTATGTACCATTTAACCATCTGCGTCATTCTCGGAAACCAATATCTATCTCTTAAGTGTCTGAGTGTTTTGTTCTCCGAAAAATGGCCAACCAGGTCATGACTACCTCCCATCACTTGTTGTCGGATGCCTTTAGGAATATAAAGTCGTATTTCCTCATCCATAATTCGATATAATCGTCCTTGTTCAAACTTGTAGTCTCGATGACATTGCTCTTCGGTTTGATTTTCTGGAGTCTTCTGGAGTCTTCTGGAGAATTTTCATGATTTCCTTAACTTCTGGATCTTGTAGCTGCATAGTATAAATCCAATCATCTCCTTCAATGTTAATTTTGAGAACATCCATACTGACAACCTCCGGCTCTATAGCTGGTTCATGTGGATTCCTCGAAAGAGCATCAGCATGTGCCATTGTCGTGCCAGGCCTGTGTTTAACTTCATAATCATATTCTTGCATCTTGAGCCACCACCGAGCAATTCGAGGAACTAACTCCTTTTTGTCCATAGCCGTCTTAAGTGCCCCACAGTCTGTGATCACAGCAAAATGTTTTCCCAGTAGGTATTGCCGGAATCTGTTAGTTGATTCCACGACTGCTAGAGCCTCTAGCTCATAGCTATGGTACACACTTTCATCTTCGGTTGTTTTTCTACTGAAATATCCCACCGGGCGTTTCTCACCGCTTCCCTGCATTAATACCCCGGCAAGACCCTTGGCACTAGCGTCAGTATGAAGCTCATGTTCAGCACCTTGATCGTACAATGCTAAAACTGGTTCCTTTACCAAAATAGTTCTTAATTCTTCGAAAGCCTGCTGTTGAGAATTTCCCCAGTGGAATATACAATCCTTTTTGGTAAGCTCAGTCAAGGGTAAAGCAATTGTCGAAAAGTCTTTAATAAACTTTCGGAAGTAGCTTGTTAAACCAATGAATTGTCGAACTTCATGTTCATTGGTTGGAGTTCGAAATTGCTCTACAGAACTTGTTTTTAATTTTCCTGGTTGAATCGAGTTTTCCGTCACAGTATGTCCGAGAAATTCAATTTTAGTTTTGAAAAAATGACATTTCTTTAAGTTGAGTGTCAAATTCTCGTCCTTAAGCAGTTTTAAAAATTTCCTTAATTTGGCTAATCCTTCATCAATGGAATTAACAGGGATTACAATGTCATCGACAAAATTAACAACCTTGTCAGGTTTCATTTTTTGAACTATCACCGTCATCATTTTCTGGAAAGTTGCTGGGGCAATGCTTAAACCAAATGGCATCTTCAAGAATTCGTAGAGTCCTCCTGGTGTGATGAATGCAGTGTACTATGTGTGTTCCGGTCTTATAGGTATTTGGTAATAGCCAGAAGCCATGTCCAACCCTATAAAATATTTACATCCAGCCAAATTATTGAGCTGCTCTTCCATCAGCGGCATTGGAAATTTAACTTTTCTTATGTTTTTGTTTAGCCGTCTGTAATCCACACACATTCGGTGCTCTCCATTCTTTTTTTTCACCAAAATGACCGGAGAAGCAAAATTCGATTGGGACTCCTTGATTATTCCACATTGCAAAAGCTCTTCAATGATTGAATTAAGAAGGTCTCGCTGAGCATAAGGTACTTTGTAAGGCTGACTGACAACTGGTTCCTTCTTCTCCAACTCTATTTCCATTTTAGTGATTCTGGTGTGTCCCAGCTCTCTTTTATTCATCGCTATGCATTGACGGAATTCCATCAACAGATTGAACACTTTGTTTTGCACATTTGTTCCGACTTCATCACCTAATTGGATATCCATTATTTCAATTCTTGAAGGATTAATTTCAATCTCACGGATACGCTGAATTGTTAGCTTTTCGCTGGTTTTTGTGAGTATGCATGTTGGATTGTCGAGTATGTCCTTACCTATCAAGATATCTTTAGTTAGGAATGCATCTTCCACAACAGTAGCCAAAACTGTAAAGGTAGCACCATCAATACCAATGTCAATGCAAACACTCCCAATAGCTTCACATTTTCCTCCGCCAAAACCGTGCAACGAAAGTTGAGATTTCTGCATGCTTTTATTCAACTCATTTGCGACTGTCCTGGAGATGATGGTTTTCTCACATCCTGAATCCAGGTGTGCGGAGTAGCTTTTTCCTTGAACTGTCACACTCTTCTTGTAGCAATCAGTGTTAAGTTTGTTCTTTACAATGTTCACACTGAAGTTGTTTTGCCTTTTCACATTGGAACTAGATGCGTCATTTTCAGTTTGAAGCCTTTTTCGTGATTGATTGCACTGTCTTGAGAAATGTCCCGGCTGATTGCAATTATAACAATTGATATTGTTTAGCTGTACCACTGGATTTCTTTGTTGCCACTTTTGACTGATGTTAGAGGAGGGTCGGTTTCGGTAGTTCCCCATAGTTCCTTGTGATATGTTGGCTGCGGATGCTCTTGCATTCGACCTGATGTTTTGAAACTAATGTATCTTTTCGATCAACTCAGCAATGTCTTTGATATCACTAGCTGCCAAACTTGAACTCATCTGGGTATCATTCAATCCTGTTAATATATATTGTATAATTGTTTTATCTGCAAGTTCAATTCTTTTGCCGATCATCTGCATTTCAAAACAATAGCTTTCAATCGTCTTATTGGTTTTTTTTTGCTTTCTTCACTCATTGTTGGTGAATGTCTATTTCGCTTACTTGGTGAGGAAAATTAACCCTCAACCCACCTGCCAACTGAGTACACGAGCTACAAACTTCTTGCATTGTATCCCACCAATACCGTGCTGGTCCTTGCATTTTGGATGCTATGGCCATAAGTAATGCCCTTTTGTCCCATCCATACAATTTCGTCAGACTCTCCACCCTTTTAATCCATAATTCCGTTGACAAAGAGGAAGCATCACCAGGTAAATAAGAAGGAATGGAATCTGCGATTTCTTTAATGGTGCATACAACTTTTGGCCTGTTGTTGGAATTTGTTGCGAGTCGAGCTTCGAAATCCTTGAGCTTAGCAGCTAGTGTTTGCTCTTGCATGAGTGTTTGACATTCTCTTTCCAATAATTTCTTTTCGCGTTCTATTATCTCCCATTCTTTTGTTCGAAGGTTTTCATCCGAGCGTACTTCCATATTCGAGCTGATTGTTGAGTTGTGTTGACAGTTGTTTTGAGGAAGGATTTCAACTGGCGATTCTTCTGATGTTTCACTACATTCAGGCTCACAATGTCTTCTGTCATATTCTCTAATCCTATTCAACAAGACACGTTTTGAGCCATTCACTGGAAGTTCTCTACTTCTAAGCTCGGCCTGAAGCTGCTTCAAATTCATGCTCTGCATTTAATCGTTAAATTAAAATTCTCATGAGCAAATAACGTATATGTAGTGTCACCCTAATCAAATATATCATCATCCCTAACATATATTTTCCTATGCAGCGACTCAACTAAATTCAAAACCCACTCAATGCACTTAAACCATCATTATGTTGCTACTCAGATACATTAATGCTATATACCTATGTATGCCATTTATAATAAGTCATTTAAACTCTAATAAATTTTTTTTTATCATCTAAACTCATATTGCAACTCTCACGCTGAACTTCTCAACCGATAACGACCATCAATAAATTTATCAATTAGAACATTTCTCACCGTACTTCCTCAAAAACCGAAAATGCACTTTCAAATCTTGAGCTAAAACTTTTCATTTACATTTTACTCATTCATAAAACATATTGCTCGCTGTACTTTTCGTAAACCGAAAACACAACAGGCACATTCACATTTTATGTTGATAAACAAATTTCAATGCCCACTGTTCTTTTCGTAAACCGAAAACACAGCAACAATATTCATTTGTTTTCACATTGTTGAAGCAACATCACATGTTCTCCTGTTTCCTGAAAGGATAACACCCATTTCATGTTTTCGTTTTCGTTTTTGTTTCTTTTTTTTTTGTTTACTACTAACCATACCTCACTGCATATACTCTTTCGTTAAATAAAAAGCGCAATGCAAAATGAAATCATACTACTGTCTCTGTCTCCATCCTTTCGTTCCACTTCATTTTCAATTGTTATCATTTTCGCAACTTCAGCATATATACTTCTGCCCTTTCAACAAGTGAGGCTACACTATTTGTCCTTTTCCCTTGTTCTCTCTTTTTTCTTTCGAAAACCGAGCACACAAAAATTACGCTGCCCTTGGATAACTGTTTCGTTGTCTATGAACTTTCAAATAACGGAACAAACTATCAAATTTAAATTTCTGCCATTTACAATTCAATATTATTTTCCATTTTATTAATATCTTACCACAGTTACCACAATATTTCAACTAGACCACTCCACTAATTATACCTTAGAACGAATCTATACATATTTAACCAACCACCAAACATAAATGATTCTTTATTATTTTTTTTTTTTACGTACATAGATATACCCAATAAATTCTTTATTTCTTATACTTAACTGAATGTTCTTATCCCACTTCTGAACTTTAACAATCTCTGTAAGAAAAATCTCCTTAAATAAAACAATATGACTTTCTTGAATCTCCTTATTTATTATGCGACTATGCGTCTTCATTTACTCTCTACTAATAACTTAACTACTGATCGTTTTGTATAAGTTCAGTGATGTCGTGCTCATATGTTGCAAGCTTTTGTGCAGTGCTGTCATCTTCATGTTTCACAAGTAAAAAAACGAGCAAACGACCTTCAACATTATTAAATGCTGTCACCGCTTCTCAAAAAATGAATATATCACTTTCAATAAATGGGCAAGGATTACGATCAATAAAATTTCCTCCATGGTTGTTGCCACAGGAATCAATAATTACCGAACTCACTTCATTTCCGAAAAGCACAACAAATCCATCTATTCATAGACAAATATTCAAGAAAATCCAAGAAGACTACTCTCAATGGAACTTTATCTACACAGATGGATCAAAAAGCGAAAAAGGAACATCATTTGCCGTCGTTAATGATAAGGGAGACATTCAAGCCAAAGGGTTGTTACCTGAATTTGCATCGGTATACACAGCCGAAGCTGTAGCAATCGTACAAGCTGCAAATCAACATCAAGGTGAAAAAACTCTCATTTGTACAGATAGCCTTACCACAATCAACGCCATTCAAAACATAGACAATAAAAACCCAACCATAAAAATTATACGGGACAAGC
Organism: Eupeodes latifasciatus; assembly: GCA_920104205.1. Taxonomy (NCBI): domain Eukaryota; kingdom Metazoa; phylum Arthropoda; class Insecta; order Diptera; family Syrphidae; genus Eupeodes; species Eupeodes latifasciatus. The sequence continues at coordinate 162,777,021 of OV049924.1, forward strand.
TAATAGCCAACAGAAGAACCATCAAACTAGTTTGGGTTCCTGGGCACGCAAAAATCCGAGGTAATGAATTTGCAGACAGAGCAGTACGAATCGCGTCAAGCGAACCTCTACTTACTTTCTTAATCAACAACAAAGAAGACATCAAAAGAAAGATACAAAATATTCATCGAAATAAAGTTAAAATTGAATGGAGTGGATATACCCATCATTATTCAAACATTAATCCAAGAGGTGCACGCATCATATATCCAACAACTGTTTCAAGCCGAATGGTGAGATGCTTTCTTCGACTCAGATTTGGACACACTCTTGCTACAAACAGCTATCTCATTAGTAAAGAAACCCAACCGAACTGCAAATTTTGCCATAACAACTCACCTTTTACAATTCAACATTTTATTTATGATTGCCCAAAAATTAAACAAACATCAACAATCTTTTTCAATAACACTAACTTATGTGATATACTATCATCTCCCACTGAGTTAAACATTAAACATAAACACAGAGTTAAACATTAAACATAATATATAACTCCTCTTCAACTAGATAAATTTATTATTTTTTTTTTTTAAACTAGCTGAAAGCCTGGTGGCTATGGCTTTATAAAAAATTAAGTTAGATAATATGTAATTTATTATATGTTAATTAATAATAAAATAAAAAAAAAATAAAGTTTGAAATACATATAGGTATCACATAAGAAAATTGATTTTTACCAATTCTTTGTATTTTTCATAGGTTATATTTTTTGTAAATTGGATTTTTATGAAAATGACACATAATACAATAAATACAACGTCATTTATATCTTTGTACAAAGGCACTAAAAGGGTTATTAGTACCCTTTATGTGTGTATATCAGTGCACGCGTTAGGAAAATAAGGAAAGAATTTAAGAAGAGATACCGGTGCATTTTGTCTTAAAGTTCTGAATATCAAAATATGAGGGAAAAACAGAGTTGGCCAAAGCATTATCATCGGTTTATGAAAGAATCTGTATACTTGACAGTACGCCCGAAATTGAGCTCAAGGTTAAACTGATGAGCATTTCTGGAAGTGCGAGTATTACGGCTGAATATTGTTTGTAAAAATATCAATAAAACAACGAAGTCGTGAAACATTGCGGAGGCGTTCGAGGGATGCAAATGTTTCGGTTATTGTTCTATCGCCTATCGTTTTTATGTACGCTCAAGCGTAAAGTATTGACAAAAGGGCGACAATGGAAAATTATCAACCAGGGTCGTATTTAATTTTTTTATCTTATTTTTATATCTTGTTTAAAGTGTATTCTGAGGCGGCAGAGTGCTTTAATTTATATGAACTTGGTATTTCTTGGCGGTCTGGTACCAGGTAACTCGAAGTCCATTTCTGATTTTCTTGAAATTATTCCGACAAAAAAAAAAATCAAAAATTAAAAACACTTAAAATTAAATGTTTAAAAATCCGACAAAACTAAAACACAATACAAAATATTCATCAATTTAAAAGCTTCCACATACCTTAAACTTATTGTTAGCACTTTCATTTGCCTTGTTACTACCCTGAACAAATATTCCCATTTCAACTTTCACTTTCTCAATGCATTTTTTAAGAACAGAAACAAAAAAACTTTAAGACATTTTATAATCACCTCAGACATAATAAATACAATCTCAACCTTATCTTACCACTATAGTCAGGTCATACTAACTCACAAAAACTTAACTTTGCTACACTAAAAAAAAAATTGTATAGAAACTCCACACAAATTGCAAAGCAGAAACCACAAAAACACCCGATAATTCAACCCATGAATTTAATGCACCCCGCACTGAATTTGCAGCACATGCCAGTGTTAACACCTCTTAGTTGTAACTTATAAAATCCAGGACATCTGCATCCATTTATTTACAGTTGCCTCCCTTCAGCTATTGACAGTCTGTGCACCTGAAGCAAACATTGGGTGACTTAAATTTGCATCCAAAGTGAAAACTATGCTTTCACACGGACCCAGGTTTGTGATATGGACAAGAAACAGAGGGTATGGTAAGCACCCCGACCAGAATACACCTTCCAATCAACACGACTGATGCGATGACAAGGACCTATGGCAACGGTAACGACGACGACGGGCGATAGAGTTCAAGAGTGTAAACAGTGGGGCTCTGGAGTCTGGATATCCATTTTCTATGTTCAACTACTCAGAAGGAGAAGTAAATGAGGGATGTTTTCATTTTTCCGTTGATCTTCTACCCAGCAGTTGCGCCAGAATGATATGCGATACGACTACGATTACGATGACAACAACAACGGTGGAGCAGTGGACTGATAGAGGATGCTGTGTTGCCCACAAAAATTTCAATCCCATATCCCATTTACCCAGTTTTGTCAGTGCCTTCCGTTATAGAATCTTTACACAAGATATCAAAACTACTTTCTACCTTCTCCTGTAAAAAGGGTTCACAGAAATGTAAATAACTCATTCTCTCACAACGAATGCGAGCCACCATATACCACATAACACAGAGGTTCGTTCCCATCCCAAGGGACATCCCTATTACATCCTTTACCCGTATAACAGCCAAATATTCGGAACATTAGGAGAGAGGTGGAGGATTCAATGATACGTTTTTGCTTTCTGCACCTACATATATTCCGTGTGCCTGATATGACCCAACCAGAACTGGGTCATATTCTGTGTAGAAAATATTAGCACTGCTGCGACACAAAAAGGATATAACCCTACATAACGATTTTGGTGTCACTAGGATCTCTCTCTGGATCTGGATTATACCAACCTATTTGTATGAAGGTATATCAACAGAAAAATTAAGGGTGGGATGTAAATTTACTTAGAGCACAGAGGGCGAGCCTTTGAGTTTTGTCATACACAGCTAAGTGACTGTATACGGGTATATATCGTACATATACATTATACATATATATATATATTGCCTTGGTTTTTTTAAGTTAAATAGATACCTATTGCTTAACCCTTGCAAACCTATTTTAGTGAATCCCTTTATCCTTTGAGTAATGTTTTATATGCAATTCCTTTATTTGAAAATCACACCATCGTTCCTCCCCACTTTTACGCCAACATCAGCTTCTTGATACCTCTTATTTGCAGTCTACTCTTATTATAAGACGGTGAGATAAAAAGTGCATCAAAATTTAATTTTCTCCATCATTAGTGTATGTTACACTTTTCCAGATTTCTCACACACTGACATCCATCAGTTAGCTCTTCAAAAAGATAATCGCTGCACTTTAAGAAAAGTTTTCATCATTTCGGAATAAATTCTTTTTGACACTGGAAAACAGAACAGCGTGTACCCTTTTCACACAAGATCAAGAGTAACTTATCTTTCCGTTTAGTACATAAAAAGTTGCAGCTGTACTTATATAATGCGTATTATTTGGGTGTGATGTGAACCTATAGTTTAGCTTCTCACAGAAGTGCCTCGTTCTTTGGTAGATGGGCAGCAAATATGGCCAGATTATGTTGTTTATCCTTTAACTCTCTATCTCTTGCTTGCTAGCCATCAAAATCATTAAGGTAATTTATTAGGGTTTTACGAGTATGAATTATATTGCTTTCGGTTGCCTTTCAATGCTTGGTCCTTGAATCTTTAGATAACACAGCAACAAAAAAGAACAGAGAGGTTGCATTGTAAAAGCCGTATCAAGCATTTTTTTTTTAAATTTTATAATCGTGCGCGTACTCAAGGGATTATATTGGTTGGTAGTGCGGCTAAAAAAAATCCTGTACTTAAAAGAACTTCTGAAATAGGCATTCCTTGATTCCAGAGTATTGTTTGTAAAAATAGCCATAAAATTATACTACCCGTGAGAACTTGCGGCGTTAAAGAGTAGCATAAGTGCCAGTTATAGAACGATCAGCTTTCATTCTTAGAGCTCTCATTTAATTTTTTTCCAAGAGATACAAGTAGGTTAATGGGACACCTACCCAAATATGTGAGTTATACTCAAGTCTTGAAGCTTTATAATAACTATAGAAGAAATGGTAAACAACTTCTTGCATCGGCATCGAAGTAGAAAACCTAAACACTTAGGCTGAAAACACACCGGATAAAGCAAAACATGTTTTTTTTTTGTTTCGTAAAAGAAGAGAACGTTGTTTCTTATGTGTGTACACACACCAAATAAAGCGAAACAAAACACACGTTTTTGTGTTTTTTTGCTTTATTCAGTCTTAGTAGAATGTTTGTGCAATATAAAATGTTTGATCACTTCACAAGAGATATTACCCAAAACTGAAAGTTGTTCAGTCTCCTCGATGCAAGTGCCATCAATCATATTCTGCGTTGATAGTCGATTATGAAAAGGATAACGTCGGGCATATAAGGAATGAAATGAAATAATTCACATCATGACTGAATAAGATAAATAGATATAATAACTATTTCTCTCCTTAACGAGAAAAATAGCTCAAGGAAAATGCAACATTTCAGTTGAAATAAAATGGAAAAATTCATACACAAATAAAGCCCAACGTAAATTGTAGTATGATAGTTGTTAAAAGAAATATGGATATTATGTAAATAATATCTTATATCTTTGTAAGATAGAAATGTACTTATTTTCAAAACAAGCTAACCAGATAAAAGTTTCTCTGTCTTTGAAATTTGAAAATTCGATTAAATTAAACTAGTGCGTATAAGCCCCAGTGTACCATATGGTTTTATTATGACTTTAAGACCACACCATTTAATGGAAGTGTTAATTTTTTATAAAAAAACACCCTAATTTTACTTTACAAATTATGCCAACGTAAATGGCTCACGAAATGATTTTTTGTGTTCTAACGTTTAAGAATACTCATTATGAAGCAAAAGATTTATCAAATTATTGTAAGGATAACAATGTGGGCATGGGTTGCCGATAAATATGTATGTATACTACCTCTATATATTATAAAATCTCACCTCTTCCCGGACATTAAGGTGAGTATATTAAAAAAATATATCTTTATGTTTTATCAAATTTTAATGTATTTATCCAAAATTCAATTGTAATCTGTTGCGAATTTTACGCAATTTTTTTCTTTGAAACAAATCTAGCTATATCATTTTTTTATCAGTTTTACATTTTTCTTTAGGTTTTTTCTCCATATCAGGCAAGCCAGGGTTGCACAAATTTCGGGTTAGGTACACCTACTGTGCAAAGAAAAGTAAATACCCTTTAATTTGACAACATAAGCATTTACACATACGAGTATTACAGATTTGCTTCCCATGACTACCATTAATCAGGCAACGTCCAAAAAAAACCAGGATAAACTTTTTTTGATTCAATATCTTAGTTTGGTACCACGTTAGTTATTTACCTTAATTAGGTGACCAAAGACTGTGTATGGTGACAGTACTTGGCTTATCATTACCGTGTTCTTTTATATAATTAAGTGACACAGTGGCATTCTTTAGTTCTTTGTATTGTAACTCTAGATTGAAACTAATTTGACATGACAATGAAGACGGCAACCAAATTTTAGATGCATTAAGTATGAAGAGCATATATTTAACCAATGTATAAACCCGTCACTGGCATATACATACATATTTTCAACATCACAATCCAAGAAATTCCATATCCTTTTACTTTTATTCCTTTTTGTACATCACAATCCAAGAAATTCCATATCCTTTTACTTTTATTCCTTTTTGTACTATTTTATTTGTCCTGGTGTACAAAGAAAAATGATAATATGAAATCAAATAACTACGCGAATGCAAGTTGAAGCTTTTTAGTTCCATTGCAAGTGCTGGATACAAATTTAAAAGCAAAAGAAAAAAATATTCTCAAATTTCAATCACTTTACAAAAAAAATAATCAAGATGATTTAACATTTTAGTAAGAAACTAGTTATGATTTTCTTGAAAAACGTTTGACTTTTTTTTGTTTGGTTCTTATTTATTTGGATGCGGTAAGGAACTAAATTCTATAACAATTTATACGAAAGTGGATACGACATGGCAAATATATTACAAGATTCTTTTGATGTGGTTTGGCGCAACAAAGTAGAAAAAGAAATTTTAAGTAACAGGCAGTGATATTATTGCAAAAGTATGACAAAGACTATAGTGTGAAGTTGAATTTTATTTAGATATGTTCAGTTCATACTTGATGAAAGGAAGAGTGATATGTCCTTGGAGAATTACTACATATTAATATGCAGACAGAAGATATTTTGCAAGGCTTAAGAATATTTTTTGAAGATGAGTTGGTCGATCGGCCTAAAAAATACATATTCACTATTTAAGACAAGAAGTTAATTCCCTAGCACGTAACTACAGCATATGGGACAAATAAGAACTACATACATAATGGCAAGAATTTCATTCTTAAAAATGTTGAACTCTAGATTTTAATCAAACATGACATTACGATGTTAGAGAAGTCGATTCCGTCCGCCTGTCTATTCTCGTCCCTCCACCCCAAACCATTCGGTCATTGGTTGGGAGCGGGTCGAAATGCTGTATTTTAAAATACTGTGTGGTCAAAATTCTGTATGATATTGTACGATACTGTATGGTCATAATACTGTATGGTTAATATTCTGTATTTAAAAATACTGTAAATTTAAAATACTGTATCTCAAAATGCTGTGTTGTCAAAATACTGTATCTCATAATACTGTATAATACTGGAAGTTTTGACAGATCAATTAGTCTGGTGCAGTTGATAGGTCGGTCGATGCTGTGTATAGTGAAAAGCGCATCTTGTTTGGACGCTTGGTTGAGGAAATAGACCAATCGAAAGATAATTTGTGATGGGCTGGATCGAAATTCTGTGATTTTAATTTTTGACGAATTTTTCCGAAACTAGAGCTCTGTATTATAGTGAAAACCACATCTTGTTTGTAGGCTTGGTTGAGGAAATATAGTAACCGAAAGATAATTTGTGATGGGCTGGGTAGAAATTCGGTAATTTTACTTTATGACAATGTTATTGTTCAAGGGAAGTATGTATATTAGAAGATTATGCTAATTAAAAATTATTATGATGTTTTCTTAAAAAAAGTTTTCTGTTTTCAAAATTCTGTATATCAAAATGCTGTTAATAAGGCTAAAAAATAAAAATCGTTTTGATAATGTAAAAAAGTGCGCACTTTTTTACATTGTCAAAGTACTAAAAATATTTTTAAACTAAAAGTGAAACAGTTTATATACGGGAGCGGCTCGAAATGCTGTATTTTAAAATACTGTATGGTTAAAATTCTGTATCATACTGTATGATACTGTATATTCATAATACTGTATGGTTAATATACTGTATCTGAAAATGCTGTGTTGTCAAAATACTGTATCTGATAATACTGTATCTCAAAATTCTTCTTCTCAAAATGCTGTATGAGCAAAACATTATCTAAAAGTATACTGTATTTTTGCAAAGCTTAAGCTTCCATTATAGAGAACAACAAAAGCAGAACGCGATTTACTTATGTATGTACATTATATCATTTATTGCAACTCCAAATTTCACTTAATTCTTAAATTTGCATTAGCTTTTAAATATCAACGAAATGAACGAACAAAATCAATAAGTTCGGTGTAATTGTTTATGGAATTGTTGATTGTGGTAACAACAATTCATATACAACTGTGAGAGAAATAACAATCAATGAGAAGAGAAAATAAGACCGAAGATACCATTTATTTGTTTTTTTTTTTTTTATTAATTCAAAGACTTATGAATTATCATATGTTATTGTTCAAGCGAATTATATTAAAACATTATGTCAATGAAAAATATTATGATGTATTTCTTATAAAAGTAATCTGTTTTTAAAATTCTGCTAGTTACTTCTAAAATTCGTACAAATTTAATGTCTATAAGAATGTACTTTTCAAATTTGTTTAAGCAAATTTATCCGTGTAAATAAGGTTTGTGCCGTCAGGGTGACTTCCTGACCACTTAAAAATCTGATACAGTGATACTTGCGAAGCACCAACAATCCTCGGATACGGACGGATTTACTGTTGACAACCTAAGCAAACGAATTAAGGACAACGAACTTCGGATATGCACGTGGAATGTTAGGTCCCTTAACAGACCACGTGCAGCCGAAGAATTAGCGGAGGCCCTAGACTGCTATAAAGCAGACATCACCGCCATCCAGGAAATACGATGGGATGGGCCGGGCAAAAAGAGGATAAAAAACTGCGATATTTACTATGGTGACTGCTACCAAGAAAACCAACAGCGCTTATTTGGACTCGGCTTTGTCATTGGAGCCAGACTTAGGCAACAAGTCTTGAGCTATAGGTGCATCAACGAGCGCCTCATGACCATCCGCATCAAGGCTAAATTCGGCAAAATTAGCCTGATATGCGCGCACGCCCCCACAGATGAAAAGGATGACAACACCAAAGATATGTTCTTCGAGCTTTTAGACAAAACACACGAGCAGTGTCCTAGCTACGATATTAAAATTGTCCTGGGCGATTTTAATGCCAAGCTAGGAAGGGAAGACATCTTTGGTGGAATAATCGGGAAAAACAGCTTGCACGACAACACTTCCGCCAACGGATTCAGGCTCATAGATTTTGCTGCAGGGCGAAACGTCATGGTAGCCAGTACGCGTTTTCCACACCTCAACATCCACAAAGGAACTTGGAGATCTCCAGATCAATCTACCGTCAACCAGATTGACCATATTGCGATCGACGCCAGACACGCTTCCAGCATCATGGATGTCCGAACTTTCCGACGAGCTAACATCGACTCTGACCACTACCTTGTTGTAGCCAAGGTAGCACTTCGGATTTCCAGGCCCAAGGCAAAACAGAGAGATGCTGGGAGAATTTACAACGTCGAATGGCTACAATCGCAAGAGATCGCCAACTCCTTCTCTGACCGAGTTACAAGTAACCTCTCTCGAAGTTCTGTGCCGCCAACACAATGTATAGAAAACCATTGGCAACATTGCCAATACGCACTCAGAGAAGCCGCCTCTGACGTACTGGGTTTCAAGCAACCACCAACAAGGAACCCCTGGTTTGATGAGGAATGTCGGCAGGCAAATGCAGCCAAACAACAGGCACGCAAAGCGGTGCTGCATAAAAGGACGAGAGCTGCTCATGAGCTCTATGAGCAGAAGAGGCGAGAGGAACACCGACTTCTCAGAAGGAAAAGGAGAGAGCACGAGAAGCGTGCGGTCGAAGATGTTGAGAGGTTTAAAAGCAGGAATGAAGTCCGAAAGTTTTATGAACAGGTAAAACGAAATTCACAAGTACATAAACCTAGAACCGAAGACTGCAAAAACGAAAGTGGAAACATCATAGGGGAACCGCAGTCAATACTGAGGATAGGGAAGGACCACTTCTGCAGACTGTATAACGGCGACGACGAACCGAATTCCGCTGTCAGGCAGGATGATCCATTCAACATAGACGACGAAAGCCAACAATCCCGTCCTCCCGACATAGACGAAGTAAAGATTGCTATATCTAAGCTGAAGTCTAACAAAGCCGCTGGAGCGGATGGCTTGATTGCCGAGCTCTTTAAAGCAGCTGGAGATAAGTTGGTTAGGAGCATGCACCAACTTATCTGTAAGATATGGTCGGAAGAAAGCATGCCCGATGAATGTATTGTTTACCCGATCCTGAAAAAAGTAGACCCTCTAAACTGCACCAATTATAGAGGAATCAGTCTACTTAACATCGCTTATAAAATCTTCTCTGCCGTATTATGTGAACGTCTAAAGCCCATCGTCAACGACCTGATAGGTTCTTATCAGTGTGGTTTTAGACCAGGAAAGTCCACAGTCGATCAAATATTCACATTACGGCAGATCCTGGAAAAAACCCAAGAACACCAAATCGACACCCACCATCTTTTCATCGATTTCAAGGCCGCATATGACAGTATCTACAGGAACGAACTGTATAGAGCCATGTCTAGTTTTGGCATCCCTGCCAAACTCGTCCGTTTGTGCAGGATGACCATGGAGAATTCACGCTGCTCCATAAAGGTTGGAAAGAACTTAACAGAACCTTTCGATGTCAAAAAAGGTTTTAGACAAGGTGATGCGCTGTCATGTGATTTTTTTAACATCGTACTTGAAAGAATAGTGCAAAGCTCACACGTCAACACTAGAGGCACTATCTTTCAAAAGTCTGTCCAATTACTAGCATATGCTGATGACATCGACATAATCGGAAGAACTCAGCGTGATGTCAATTGGGCTATTGTGAGTATTGAGGCCGAGGCGGCAAAAATGGGTTTAATGGTTAATGAGGGCAAAACAAAGTACATGCTGTCATCAAGAAAGGACCTACAACACCGACGTCTTAGTCAAAACGTCACCATCGACAGACGTAACTTTGAGGTAGTCAAGGACTTCGTCTACCTAGGCTCCGCTGTAAACGCAGAAAAAAACACCAGTGCTGAGATCAAACGAAGAATAACTATTGCTAACCGCTGTTTCTTTGGGTTAAGAAAGCAATTGAGTGGAAAAATCCTCTCTCGAAGGACCAAAGTGTCGCTATATAAGACCCTTATCATCCCCGTCCTGCTATACGGTGCAGAAGCATGGACTATGACAAAAGCGGATGAAAGCACCTTGGGTCGTTTCGAGAGAAAGATTCTTCGTGTGATCTACGGTCCCGTATGCATCGAAGGGGAGTGGAGGAGAAGATGGAACGACGAGCTGTACGGGCTGTACAGCGACGTAGACTTAGCCAGAAGGGTAAAAGTCCAACGACTAAGATGGCTGGGTCACGTAGAGCGCATGGAAACCAATGCTCCGGCCCGGAAAGTCTTCGAATCCACACCCATAGGACAGCGCAGTAGAGAAAGACCGCGAATCAGGTGACGCGCACAAGTGGAAGGTGACCTCACCCAACTCGGAGTGCGAAACTGGAGACATCTAGCTAGGGACCGAGCTAGATGGAGAAGTTTGTTGGGTGAGGCCCTAGTTCACACAGGACTGTAGCGCCACCTTAAGTAAGTAAGTAAGTAAATGAGGTTTATTCATAAATGGCGTGTTTGACAATTTTGCACGCTTAATAATTTTAACAACATTTATGAATTCATACATACGTCCTCACAAGACTTAAATTCAACATTTCAGAGTTAGTAAGTAGTTCTTTTTGCTTTGGTTGCGAATTTACATATAATGTAACATAAGTGATGCAAATACTTCTGCTATATCTTTGCATGATTCACTAAACCCCAATATTAATATGCTTGTAGTATTTTAGTTAAGTTATGTATGTATGTATAACTAATCCTATGCTTATGGATACAAAGAGATACAAAGCTTAATGTGACGTATCGTCCTGATATATTAAAAACATAACTTTAAAACATTAGAAAGATAAAAACATACATAGAGCTTGTTAAAAACGTAATCAAGAAAGTTTATTAGCCCCTAGTGCATTTCATAAATCCTATGGTCTGAAAGCAAACGAGACACTAAGAAATAAAATATTTGAAATAAAAAGGGTCTCTTCAAACACACAAAGAAATATTTGTTTGTATCAGTATAACTAGCCATATTGCATCATTCGAATGAACTCGTATCTTTAATTCTCCTTCGTATTATATGGTATACACAGATATTTGGTTCCAATTTTTTCTGTTTGAGGAATAATCTCTACAATCGGGTTAAATGAACTTAAACCCTAACCATTGACATCTGTGCCAGTGCTAGAGTGATAAACTCGCCAGATAAAACACACAGCCTTGTGATGGAAACAAGAAGAAGTCCTTTAATGATTTTCTCCTCAATATAATATTCCTTGTCGGCTTTTGCTTCCTTAATTAACTCTCACTTTAATAATATAGCACCAGAAACATATATTGAGGATTTTTATCACTGTCTATCATTATATTATATGCTAAAAGATTAAGAATCATTTTAATAGACTTTTGTTTATCCCTTTTCGTGCATGCAAGAACGGTACACGGAAAGAAATACATTGCGAATATTACAATGTCAGTATGGGTGTGAACGCAATACTGTATGGCTTAGAAGATTTCCATTGGATAAAAAGTTGTAAGCATAGTTAATTTGGCCATACTGAGAATAGTAACGTCGACAATAGTTATAGCCGATACGCCAATGCCAGTATGGGAGTCAGGCCCATACTAACTGTCGGCATATACTGCAATGCTCCTAGCAGAAAAGTCTATACATTATTGTTATGTCCCTTATACTTACACTATTGACAGCAATCCAATAAGGGTATCGATTATCACGCCATAAATTATTGCGGGAAGAACTAGTAGCATTGCGACATCTCCGATACAGTATGGGGCTGAAGGCAATGCTGTCTCGTCAAACGTACTATGCGCCCTTGTGTTACAAGCAAAGATTGTGGTACCATACAATTTATTATTATTATTATTATTATTATAAGCTTTTATTTGCCATTTTTGATTTTTTATACAATATTTATTTACATTTTTGTTTACATTTTCTGTTTCTTTTGAATTAATTACTACATATATAAAATTGACATCATTTTTTTTCTTTTTTCTTTTTTAATCAACTTGAATATGTAAGCAAAGTTTGAATAAATAAATGGATGCGTGTCACAATTCTATGATCTGGCATAAGCCTCCCCCAATGTTGCCCAGAGATCTCTATCTTTTGCGTCATTGTACCAACTTTGTCTTTCTTTAAGCAAATCGTCTGCCCATCTTTTCTTCGGTCGTCCAATTGGTCTTCTGCTTTCTGGTGGTGTCCATTTTGTAATGATTTTTGTCCATCTTTGGTCCTGTATTCTAGATATATGTCCTGCCCAATTCCATTTAAGGAGTTTTGCTCGTTCAACCACGTCCGTTAAACCAGTTCTTCGTTTTATTTCTCTATTTCTCACTCTCTGGCTTATTCGTAGGTTAAGTAGTTTTCTTTCCATCTTGGTTTGGCATATTCTTATTTTGTCAAGTAAACTTAAAGTCAAGGATATAGTCTGTAACCCATACGTCATAACAGGAAGAATAGCAGAGTCTAGTATATATTTTCGTGTTTCGTCCCTTAGATTTGATTGTAATATTTGTTTTAGACTCCAAAATTGTTTCCAACTATTGGTAATGCGTCTAGAAACTTCTTTTTTCTCTTGGTTAATGAATGACTTAGTCTGTCCTAGATAAGTATAGTCTTCTACATATTCTATGTGTTCGTTATCCAGCATTATGTCATCTTTAATATGGTTAGTCATTATCTTAGTTTTTGACTTATTGATATGAAGTCCAACTTTCTTGCATTCATTTGTCAATTCTATGAGCATATTTTGTATTTGTCCGGAAGTTGATGAGATGAGAACTATGTCATCAGCGAATCTAAGGTTGCTCAAATATTGTCCCAAAATATTTATTCCATATCTATTGTCCCAGTTTAGTTTCTTGAATATTTCTTCCAGTACCGCAGAGAATAATGGTGGTGACATTGGATCCCCCTGTCTTACGCCTCTCTTTATTTTTATTTCTCTTCCTATTTTTTCGGTTTTTTTTTTCGCCACGCTGTCTGTATATATATTTTTCATCGTCCTTATAAAGATAGGATGAATTCCATGGTTTGTCAGCGCTGTCCATATTTCGTCATGTTCTACTGTGTCAAATGCTTTACTGAAGTCAATATATAAAAGATACAAAGGTTTTTCAAATTCGTTAGTTTTTTCAATGAGTTGGTTCATTGTTTGCAGATGGTCTGTTGTTGAAAAACCTTCTCGGAATCCTGCTTGTTCTCTTGGCTGATTTCTGTTTAATGTGTCCTTAATTTTTGTATACATTACTTTGGAGAACAGTTTATATATCATAGAAATGTTGCTTATTGGTCTGTAGTTATTTATGTCATCTTTATTTCCTTTTTTGTGGATAAGCGTAATTGTAGCTTGTTTCCATTGTCTTGGAATCTGCTGTGTTATAAGTACGTCATTAAAAATCGTGGTCAAGACTGTAGAAATTGGTTGTTTTCCATATTTGAGCATTTCTGTTACAATACCGTCATTTCCTGTACACTTATCTGTCTTTAAATCGTCAATTGCTTGTTCAATATCTGTTTTTGTAAAAAGTGTAATAGTATTTAAGTTGGAGTAACTGTCCGCCATCGATATATTATTATCTTTTATTTCTTTTGACGATTTGAAGAGTTCTTCGAAAAACTTGGTAGCAGACTCATTTATATCTCTCCTATTAATAGCGTTGTTATTTTTGTTCTTAATTGATGTTATCCACTCTTTTCCGTCGTCAAGAAATGATTTTGTCTTTTTAATAGATTTTGTGTTGCTTAATATATCTTTTATCATTGTTTCGTTATATGTTTGGATATCATTTTTCGCATCTTCTTTTATGGTTTTCCGAAGGTATCTTAGTTCATTTTTTTCATGGTCTGATAAGTTGTCCTTGTTTCGTAGATTATCTCTTCTGGTTATCAGCGCTTTAGTGTCATCGGTTAATTTATCAGGTTTTGGAGTAACAGCAGTCATGATTGAAACTTTCGCCGAGTTCTTTATTATCTGTTCTAATGAATCATATGTATTTTGAAAGTTTTCGTTTATTCTATTTGTAGTTATATTAAGTCTTATTTCTTTCTTAAGCATGTCATTATATTTTTCAATATTTTCGGTTGGTATCATTCTAGGAATACTGAGTGTTTGTTTGTTTCTTTTCAACGTATTATGGTCCACTTTTATTTTTGCTCTTACTAGCCTATGGTCACTATCAAAGTTAAAATTATTCAATACGGAGATGTCATTAATAGTTTTCAGTTTATTTGTTAGAACTAAGTCAATTTCGTTCTTTGTTATCCCATTCGGGTGAATCCAGGTCCATTTTCGTGTTTCTCTCTTTTTGAAGAAAGAATTTGCAAATCTGAGATTCGTCTCTTCCAGCCACTTTATAAGTAGGTCTCCTCTTTTGTTTCTTCGTCCGTATCCAAATGGTCCCATTACTTCTTCATCATTGTCAATCTGTTTCCCTAACTTGGCGTTGAAATCTCCTATAACATACATTATCTCCGTTTTTGTTTCATTATATACTTTGTCCAATAGATTGTAGAAATTCGAAATTTCTTCGTCAGTTGCTGTTTTGGTCGGGGCATAAACCTGAATTATCGTCATTTTTGTGTTTTGTATTTTTAAACATAGGCTACAAATCCTTTCACTAAAAAATCGTACATTTATTATTCTGTCCTTTAAACTCTTTTTGATGAGAAATCCAACTCCATGCAAGCCTACGTAATCCCATACTTATAAGAGTTGTAGCAATACAATGTAGGAATATCACCGATACTTTTTTAGTATGGGACTCTAGGCCATACTAGCATTGTCATAAATGCCATACACTTCTTTCCGTGTAATGAAGAATTATTATTATTTAAAATTTTTGGGTTTTGCAACAATATTATAAAAATAGAAGAACCATAAAATCATCAATAAAATTGTAATAGTCGAAGAAGTTATGTTGTTTATGTGAATGATTTTCTAATCAGTTGAATTAAATAAAATAAAATTAAATTAAATTAAGTTTAATAAAATAAAATAAAATAAAATAAAATTAAATTAAAATAATTAAAATTAAATTAAAATAATTTAAATAAAATAAAATAAAATAAAATTAAATTAAATGAAATTAAGTTAAATTAAATTGAATTAAATTAAATTAAATTAAGTTAAATTAAATTAAATTTAAATTAAATTAAATTAAATTAATGAAATTAAATTAAATTAAATTAAACTAAATTAAATTAATTTAAATTGATTTTATTGTATTCCATTTCATCCAATTTGTAACTGAGTAGATTTTTTGATGGGATACAAATATGCAGTTGAATTTTGAAAAGTACTTACAACATCGATTATCTGCATCAGTGTTAATCCAAAACTTAATTGTAATGGATCTGATTCATTAAGTACTGGTCGTTCGAGAGTATTATATGGATCTAGTAGATCATGTAGGAGTTTCTTTTCATGGTATCCTGCTAAACAAACTGTAAGGAAATAAAAGGGAAAATATATGTATATTAATAAAATAAGTATCAAATGCAGGTTCTTCGTATGTGTGTTGATAACTGCAATATGCAACCAATTTAGAAAATAAAATCAAATTATTTACTCTTTTCTCCATAACTTATGCTAACATATTCACGAGGTTATAATATTTCCCTTCTGTATTTATTATTTTAAGAATCCAGAGAGCGTACAATTTTGAATGCATGCATGAAATATTAGATAAATCTTTTGAATAGAACTGCATCCACTTAAATGAAGTTCTCTGTTTATTTTACATTTTACATATCCCACCGTGATTTGCGTTTGCGATTATACTATTTTTTACTGACTGCCTACTTTGTATGTTTTTTTCTGTTGAATTTAAATAACAGTGCTAAAAAATTGTGTTTTCGGTTTTAATTTATGGAAAATAATATATTATTAAATGATTGGGCTCACTACATATTGTTTGTATAATAAGCGCACACTCAAGGGGATATTACTACCTATATTATGCCAAGACATAGTGAGAGCAATAGAAAAAGAAGAGAGGGAATAAAAGGAGATATCGGCGCGCATTTCAATTCTAGAAAATAACATTCCACAAAGTTTTAAAAATCACTTTGAGTATTATTTTTCTCTTTTGAAATAATTGACAACAAAGTCAAAATGTATAAAAAAAACGTTTAAAAATCAATTGTTCCAATAATTTTTGTATTTAATATTCAAAACTACTTCTTTTTATCTCTTTAAGTTTTTGAGATAGTAAAACTGTACCTTTTCCTTAAACCCAAAGAAATTTGTACCCACCGTAAATTTCATATACTACATAAACCTTTGTGATTTTAATACAGTTATTGCGGTTATTTACCGTACCGTACCGTACTAGTGTCACTTTGGAGTTCGTGAAGTTCGTTATTTATAGTGAAGAGCCGAGGTTGTTTTGGCGGTAACACATCTTCTAGGTGTTCACTGCGAACGTCGTTGGAAGGGTTTAAGTCCTTTAGTTGCAGACATTTACATTTTACGTCCTTATTATTACCTACTTCAAGGCAGTATTTTCTATAAGGGAAAAGTGCCATATATTGATAGATGTGTAGTGTTATACTTTGGGGAATGATTTTTTTCAGAAGCTTGTTTTGATTTTCAAGATTGACTAGCCAAGTACCTTACTTTATTTTTAGAAAAAAGAGATTTTTTTTTAATTCAGATTCTTGAAATGCAAAAGTAACTTTACATATGCACCTATCTTATCTGATACAAAGTATTTTTTTTGTTTTTCAATTTTCTCAAAAACTATAGAAAACATAGAAACGAATAATTTTCAATGTTTAATTAAGAATTAATTAAAACAGCTGTATACATTAATTATTGCTTTATTAACTTCCCATAGGAAGTTATTGTAATCGCTCCGATTTGTCGAGTTGAAAACGTTGACATTTCTTGACGTTTCAAGGTCCCTAGATTCTAAATAAAAGATTTTTAGAGACTTACATATGTGCAATGTGCATGCGTGTGTCTGTGTACGTACGTCCGTACGTTCGTACCAGTGGATATATCGACTTCAAATAAATTGTGTTGTACAGATAATAATGCAGAAAGATGCAGAAAGGACTCTCAACAAAATTGATTTGCTATTTTTTTACCATAGCAGTTTAAACATGATGAAATATTCGTCTCCTTGAAAGAATATTTCTAGTTTTTTTTTTTCCTTTTATAAATCAAACAATTTCTTGTACGTTGAACAAAAAACAGAATATTAATAAATTTTATTTCAAAGTCAAAAACATATTTTAGAAAGCATTAGTGATTATATATAATTTGAACAGTAGATTTTATCGAAAGTATTTTTAATTTGCAACATTCCCACTAAAAACTTTATTTGATAAAATCTAAAAAATGCCCATTAATTTCGAAAATTTAATATTCTTTGCAAGAGATAAAGATTTAGTAAAAATGTCTGCAATCATATTATTTGTATCTATTGTTCTTAAAGTGATTTGCTTATTAATAATTGTTTCTCTTACAAAATGATGACGAACTTGAATGTGTTTTGTACGTTGTCTATAAGCTTCATTCATAGCAAGATCAATCGCTCCTCGATTATCACAAAAAATGTTGGTTGGAGTTAGGTTTGTATTAAAAATTTCTTCTTCAAGACCTCTTAACCACAACGCTTCTTGCACTGAGGATCCTAAAGCCATATACTCAGCTTCGCAGGTCGATAATGCTGTAGTTGTTTGTTTTTTAGATCCCCAAGAAATCGCTCCACCTTGACTGAGAAACACGTAACCTGTGATTGACTTTCTCTCATCTGGATCATTGGCATAGTCGGCATCACAGAAACCTTTTACATTAAATTCTTCTGACTTGAAATAGTTCAATTTGTAGTCAATTGTTCCTTTTAGGTATAGCAACACACGTTTAGCTGCCTTCCAATGTTCATGTCCGGGGTTATTGTTGAAACGACTGAGTAGGTTTACTGCATAACATATATCGGGACGAGTTAACAACAAACTTCCGATTAACTCTTGGTAGGGAATTTTAGCCATTTCTTCTTCTTTTGTTGATGGACTTTCTTCTTTGCTCGATTTCACATTGGAATCTAAGGGTGTACTAACTGGATTACATGATTGCATGCTAAAACGTTCAAGCATTTTTAAAATGTATTGTTTTTGATTTATTGATATTTTTTTTTAAAACCATATTCTAAATGTAGTCCCAAAAAAGACTTTGCTGGTCCAAGCACTTTCAATTTGAAATTTTCTTGAAGATGTTCTACTAATTTATTTCTTGAAACTTCATTTTTCCAAAGTATAAAAATGTCATCTACGTATACCATCAAAATTAAAAAATCTTCAGAACCGTCGTCAAAAACATAAATACATTGATCTGTTTTCAACTGCTTGAATCCAAATAGTTTCAATACTTGAGTTAACTTCTTGTTCCACATTCTTGACGATTGTTTAAGTCCGTAAATTGGCTTGTGAAGTTTTAAGACTTTATCTTCTGGTATATCGAGACCCTCTGGAGCTGTTAAATAAATCTCCTCTTCAAGATCACCTTGCAAAAAGGCTGTTACTGCATCTAAGTGATCAATATGTAAGTCTTTGTTCAGTGCTAATGATAAAAGATAACGCATTGAGTTGTATCTAATAACTGGTGAATAAGTCTCTTGATAATCCACTCCACTACGTTGTCCACATCCTCGTGCTACAAGTCTTGCCTTGTATCTCGATATTTCACCTTTTTCATCTCGCTTGGTCTTAAAAATCCATTTTGTTGTTAGAGCCTTTCTTTGCTCTGGTAGATCTGCTATAGTCCATGTCTTGTTTTCTTCCAATGAATTAACTTCATCTTTTGCTGCTTCTGACCATTTTTTTGCATTTTCACTGTTCATGGCTTCATAATAATTGTCTGGATCATCGTCACAGTGAACGTTATCAGCCAAAAAACTAAAACAGTACCTTCTTTTTGTTTGGTTTCGAATTCTTTCAGAACGACGAATAATTATTTCTTTATTTTCTGTTGGTCCTGGTATTTCTTCTAGTTGAGGTGGCATATCATCTTCGTTTGAAGTACTAGGTAAATCTAATTTAACAGAATCAAGATTTCCTTCTTTTTCATAACAGTTTCCCACTAAATCTTGATTTTTTGCAGTTTGTTCTTGGTTGAATTGTTCAGATTTTTCTGTTGCTGGGAAATACATTTCATTTTCTATAAATGTAACATCACGACTAATTAGTAGCTGTCTCTTGATTGGGTCATTTAATCTATAGGCTTTAGTTGTTTCGGAATATCCCACCATAATATATACATTTTGTGGATTTCAAATCCCATTTCTTGCGTTTTTCTTTAGGCGTTAAAACCATAGCAATGCATCCAAAAACGCGCAAATGCGACAAATTCTTGTCTACGCCACTCCAAATTTCTTCTGGCATCTTATAATTTACCTTCTTTCTTGGAATTCTATTAAGTAAATACGCAGCAGTGCATATAGCTTCTGCCCAATAAAATTTCTTCAAATTTGCATCTGCCATCATGGTACGAGCCATCTCACATAAGCTTCTATTCATGCGTTCCGCTTTCCCATTCTGTTGAGGGTTGTACGGAGCTGAAGTTTGGTGAACAATGCCATTTTTTTCACAAACTTTTTTCATATCAGCATTGCAATATTCCAAGCCATTATCCGTTCTTAATATTTTAATCTTTTTTCCAGTTTGATTCTCGGAAACATTTTTGAAAATTTTAAAATATTTAAAAACTTCTGATTTCATTTTCATAATGTAAACAAATACTTTTGATGAGAAATCATCAACAAAAATTACATAATACTTTGAACCACCAATTGAATCTCGTTCCATTGGACCGCAAACATCTGAATGTACTATTTGTAGTACATCGGTCGTAGAACTTCTTGAATTTTGATAAGGAATAGACCTGCCATCGCTCCAAACCTACAGGCTCAACAGTTAAAAATCCATTTTCAGAATCTTCTTAATACTGAACAGTTATCTTTAACACACCAATACGCAGTGCCTCTCTTTCTAGATGATATGTTAGATGCTCCGTTCACTTTAGATGAAGTCCAGAACACTATTAGAAATTCGAAAGTAAACAAGGCCCCAGGAGAAGATAGAATTCCGTTCGAGTTTTATAAAAACTGTACACCTGAATTTGCAATAGCGCTCACGGAAGAATTCAATAAAATATACCAAAGTGGGAATATTCCAATGAGTTTTAGGAAGGCTATAATATATCCCCTACACAAAAAAGGAGATTATAACGACCCACAGAACTACAGAGGAATATCTTTTCTAAATACATCTTCGAAACTTTTTAGTGCCTTACTTTACAACAGGCTAACTAATTGGGTAAAAGAAAAGCGGGTACTTAATGAGCTTCAGGCAGGATTTAGAGAAGGCTATTCAACTATAGATCACATATTTTCTCTTATGAATATTGCCGAGATATATACGAAAAGGAATAAAAAGTTGTATACCTTGTTTGTGGACTTTCGTGCTGCCTTTGATTCTGTACCACGTGAAGCACTATTTTACAAACTTTATATGATCGGAATTTCGACTAGAATGATTCGAATTTTGATAGCCTTGTATGACAATAACTTAGCGATGGTCTGGGATGGGAAATGCGTTTCGGAAGAGTTTGCAACTACGATGGGGGTAAAACAAGGATGCATCCTGAGTTCACTTCTATTTATTTTATTTATTAATGATATAACAGAAAACATTGGAGGTGGTATCATAATAAACACAACCTGCATTCCTGCTTTAATGTTCGCGGATGATTTTGCTATCTTTGCTGAGACCGTTAACAGTATGCAGTTGATGATAAATAGACTGGCAAATTATTGTAGAAAATGGAACTTGTCCGTTAATTTGGCGAAGACAAAAATGATGATATTCAGAAATGGTGGAGGAAGATACTCAAGAAATGAGCAGTGGAAGTATGAAGGAGAGCAGATAGAAGTCGTGAGAGAATATAAATATCTGGGAGTTCTTATCACAGCCAATCTCAATATGAAAAAACATTTTGTAACCAAATTATCAGAAGCAAAGCGTGCTATCGGTTCAGTTTGGGGAAGATGCATAGGCAATAAATATCTAAACCACAGCGCAAAACAAAAAATCGTACGTGCAACTGCAACATCCATCATGCTATATGGAGCACAAGTGTGGGGATACCGCTCATATAATACTCTTGAAGTTTTTCAACGATACTGTGTCAAAAGAGTATTCAAACTACCAAATAGCACTCCCAATTACATGATTCATCTGGAGACGGGGATGCCACCACTCTTTCTGGAGACACTCAAATTACACTTTGATTATGTGCAGAAAGTTATGAGAATGGATGAGCAAAGACTGCCAAAAATAATACTCTCCTACCTGCTAATGAAGAAAAGTAATTGTGTACAACAATGGGAAACGCTAGCACGTAATGGTGGATTAAATATAAATTTTGAAAACATGCAACACGACCAACTTTATAAAATATTAGAAAAAACTGGTAACTCTCTGTACGACTCATATGTGAATGAGGCTCAGTCATCTCAATATCGAATGTACTACAGTAAACTCAATTACAACTTACAAGAAGCAACATATTTTTTGAACACAAACTCTGCAGAAAAAATAAACATTATTTTCAAAATAAGAGGTGAACTATCAGGCCTAAATTACATACCGCATCGACCTGATCTTCCACTTGAATGTAGCCTTTGCAACCTCAAAGAGAGAGAAGATGTGTACCATTTTATTGGAAAATGCCCTATTTTGTGCGAACTACGAAGGATATACTTTGGAGCAAATCTTGTGGAGATGGTGGATGTGCTGAGTATTTTGAATGGAGACCGCGGATGGGACGTACTATACAAGTATACTGTTAATGCGCTGCACTACAGAACACGTATTATTGAAGGCAATTTTTAATCATCAAACTATCTTTTCATATTTAATTTAAAGTTAACTTTTTTTATGTATACAAACAAAAAAAAAATCATGTCAATCTGGTAGACGGCATAATGCCAAACCAATTAGACTTTAAGCTAATTTATTTATTGAATGTATCATGTATGAATATTAATTTGGTCAATAAAAACTAACTAACTAAACTTGATAAGGAATCTTAGATTGTTTACCGAAAAGACATAAAATACATCGTTCTCCTTCCGAACTTCTTGTAAGTTCTATTCCTCGATCCTTGACTTGAGACAATTTATGAAGATCGTCTTGATTTGTATGACCTAAACGTTTATGCCATAAATCGGTCTTTGTAGCTTGAAAAATCTTATGATCCTTTCTTATATCAAGCTTATACATATTATAAACTACCTTAGCTGAACCAACCAATTTACCTTTGTGTAAGATATGACATTTTGAATCATAAAAATTAACAGTCAAACCATTCTTAGCCAACTGGCTAACAGACAATAAATTTGCACATATTTCTGGCACCAATAAAACATTCTGCAATGTTACTTCGTAATATTTTTCGTTCAAAAACACTTGTAAAGGAACATTTCCTCTTCCAATGACTCTTAACTTATTGTTATTAGCCACTGTTACAAACTCTTCTGTTTTGAACTCTTGAAAAGTTGAAAAAATATCTCTATTTTTTGCCATATGGGAAGATGCACCTGAGTCTATAAACCAGTTCGTTCCATCATCATTAAAATGTGCTATAAATGAACTTTCGCCGCTTGCACCTGCATCTTTATTGAAATATTCGTAATCTTGAAGTAATTTTGTTTTAATTGCATCGCCAGTTATTTTTAAATTACTACTTTCCATTGCCATAATCATGGGCCTAAAATGTTCTGGTAACCCCGAAAGTAACAAACTTCCCACCCATTCTTCAGTTACTACCATTCCTATTTGGTTCAATTTTTGGGCAGTATCAATAATAATGTCAACGTACTCACTCATATTTGCACAATTTTCTAATTGAGTTGTTGTAAGCTTCCGAAGTAAGCCCCATCGTCTTGTAAGACCGGAATCATCATATATTGAACATAATTTTGTCCAGATATCCTTAGCTGTTGATATTCCCTGAATATGCGGATATAGGTTTGGAGATATGTATATACAATATTAGTCTTGACATTGCCTTCTCTTGAATTTCTTGAGACTCTTCTGTCCCCTGGACCGCCTTCCAAAATCCTTGAAGCTTGAGAGCATGTTCGACCGTGAATTTCCATTTATGAAAATTTTCTCTTCCTTTTAGTTTTTCAATTTGTTCTGAAAATTTATCCATTTTTAAACAATATAGTTCTTTAATTACGTAAGTGGATGCAGCGAGGGCCCATAACCTGATGAAATATTCGTCTCCTTGAAAGAATATTTCTAGTTTTTTTTTTCCTTTTATAAATCAAACAATTTCTTGTACGTTGAACAAAAAACAGAATATTAATAAATTTTATTTCAAAGTCAAAAACATATTTTAGAAAGCATTAGTGATTATATATAATTTGAACAGTAGATTTTATCGAAAGTATTTTTAATTTGCAACAAAACAAATGTTGGATAACCCAAAATATCTTACGAACCAGCAACGCTAGCGACTTGATTTAAATTTTATATTATATATTGTGATGTGATACTAAACTGATGTAAATTAGAAAAAAATTCAGTTAACTGTTAATTAAATCAAACAAACTAAAAAAAAGAAAATGATTTTATTTCCAAAATAAATTGTATGCAACGAAGAATAATCTGTTTGTAATCTTGTACAATTTTTACAAGTAATACAAATCTAAAAAAAAACTAAAAGTTGGAAGAAAATGATTTTCGACCCAAATATCTCTTCAAAAATTTAAGATATTGGCTTCAAACTTATCTCATCTTATATAAAAATATTGTGTTCTACATTCAGTTAAATGTGTATAAAAATCCGATACTCAGTTTTTTCATAAAATAGTACTCGAAATTGGTAAATATTGATATTCGATTCTCGATGTCTCGTGAATAAATTAAGGTATTGACTTCAAAATGATTTCATTCTGTGCTTAAATTTCTTAGAAAAATCTGATCAGTATTTGTTCACAAAAGAAATAAAAACTTTCAAGAAATGCTACTAAAATTGGTAAAATTTCTTTTTCTACTAAAAATAGATTTTAAAATCAAACTGTATTGTAGGTAATTTTTAGTCGATTTCTTAAAAAAATCAACTGACAACTTTTTTAACTAAACGTGAAAGCCTACAAAAAAAACAAACAACATTTTGTTGAAGTTCTAAACAAGACAAATCGACAGACGGGATGGGAAGTTATCAGTGTGGGTCGCATCCCAACCTTTTTTTTAGACCTATTTATAATCATGAGAAAAATAATACGCATTCGATTAGCAAAAACTACTCCAAATTATATGATTTACCTAGAAACAGGTACACCACCTTTGATAATGGAAACCCTTGCCATACTATGTATATAGTAAAAGTTACTAAAATGGAAGAAAAACGGGTACCAAAAAAAAGTTTTAAAAGCAGCTCTCCAAGGAAAAGAAACAATGTTCGAAGAATGGACTGGGCTTGCCACAACATGTGGCACTACATGAACTTAACTTCAAGAGAGCTACCGTCACTAAGGAGACAGTGTAATGAGATCCTAAAGAAGTTTGGAAACTTCCTGTTGATAAGCATCGGAAGCCAGCTCTTCTCCGTTTCAGCAAACTTCAGCAAACGCAGCATGGAAGAAAGAGAAATGCTCAGCATACTCAACGGCGACCAGGGATGGGCATGGGATGGACTTTACATCTATATTGTCACAGCACTACGGTATAGAAAAGCTAGAAGAAGATTTTTAGTTATTTAAATAGCAAAAAATAATTACTACTTTTTGTATTTCTATCATTGCAATCATATTTCAAAATTTCAGTCTTGTAAACGGCCATTTAGGCCATACGAATTAGGCTTGAGAAATAACTATTACAAAATGATATTATATCAAGAAATAAAGAAGTCATTAAAACTAAAAAACTAAACTAACTAATACGCAAAGTGTTTTGTTTAACTTTTTTTCATAAATTTTGACTTTGAAGTCAATTTTTTTAGAAACTATTTTAAGTCAAATTTAACAAAACTGACCCTCACGCCTTAACCAGGGGATATAGACCCTCTCCCATAGTAAATGCTTGTATTGAGCACCTCTACCAAAAACCGTCAATTTTTCTTGGTGGCAAAGTAATCGTACTCGTTCCTCCAAGAGGCTTAGTAAGATGCATGCGCATAAGGAGAGATAGGATTTATACTCAACATTTGGACGCATATAAACTTTTAGATATCAGAGGGGTGGAAAAAAATCAGCTAGCTGTTAGAGTTCTTCGTAAATAATAATACAACTCCACTCACAGCTACAGCTGATGGTTTTGCTGTTGTATTGTAGCAGAAATAAAAAGTGTTGTTTCATTTCGGGTACATCTCTTAACAATTTTGCTTCACTTAACTTTAATTCCACACCTTGGAGTAAAAAACAAGAATTGGCTTGCCTACATAATATTCATTATTATATTGAAAACTCAATATACAGTTTTGTTAAATGAATCTGAAAAACAGTGAAATTCTTTTTTTTTATATCTACCTTAGTGTCCTAGAAAATATCGTTGGAATTTGTAGCCAAACTGTTAGTATTTTTCTGTTGTCTGTCTACAAACTGCAACAAATACGGAAACGAAATTATTAAATATTGGCCAACTTTTACATAGTACAAATATTATTATCTTAGAAACTAAGGAAATATCGACAAACCGATTTCATTAGATAAACACTTTAGATATACCAAATACATCTAATTACGGTTGTGGTGCACTTTAAGAAAAAGTAATTATTTAATATAATATGAAATTTGGGATTTAAGTTAAAACTGCAAAGGGACCTTTACAGGCCGTAGAGATACTCAAATCATGTTAAGAACTGATTCTTTAAAGTTCTATACTCGGAACTAAAGAAAATTGAAGGCAGTTTACCACAAGGAATGACCAAGCTTGTACCTTTTATGTACAGGGTATATTCCAGTGTACATCAACGCTATTATGGCCACTTCGACGATGATACTGCAACATTGGTACTAAATAAATCTGTAACGAAGGCTACACAAAAATTGCAAAATACAGTTCATATATTAGACGCGAAAATGGCGTATCAAACTAAACAAAACAAAATGGAAAGAACTCTGAAATATGGCATTGTTATATGTATGGGGTGTACAAAAGGGAAGTGCCACGTGAAATAATAAATAACCACTGGTATATAAGAAACAGGTTGAAATAGTTGCAGAAGTCATGCCAACAGAAAATGTTCAGAGATTAAGAAGAATCAACCATAAACATCCGCTAAAGTGAATTGTAAATCAAGATGCATTGGTCGATGCAATTCATTTTACAGGAAATACAATATAAGAAATCATAAATCATAAATAAATAAATTAAATAAAAAAAATGCATTCAATTCATTTATCAATTTGCCCATTAATATAGTCTTTTTAAAATTTTTAAGTTGAATTCTAACAAACATCAACTCAGATTACAGTTGAGGTAGGATAAATTATAAATTGCAATTCGATTCAAGAATAACTCACTTCAGTGTTTTTTTTGTACCTAATTTTTTGTACTTTTGAGTAAAACTCAACTTTAAACGAATGCATCGAGAGAGTAGAACAAAACCAATAAACGTTCAAATTACTTTGAAAAGAATCTTAATCAATTTCCTTTCAGCCCAATTCCAGAAAGTCTTTTCCTCAAAAAGAACTCTACTGGGAGTCAGTGTTTTTTTTTCCTCCCTTTTTTCGGAAAAGCCATTGAGTATTGGAAATACCATTTCTACGTTTGATTAAAAATAAAAGAAAACCAAATAGTTTGAACATTCCAACTCATCCTTATCTTCATACGTTCATATACTTATGTTCATAAAGAGGGACCACCCATCAGATATAAGGAACAGATTGGAGTTAAATTAATAGTAAATTTATTGATTTTTATTCTAGCACCACCGCACCAGTTTCTTAAACCATGTGTTTATATTCAAAAACCAACTGTACATATTGTGTTTTAAAAATATTAATTAAGGATAACGAATTTTTGTCAACATTTAAAACAAGACGATTATTATTGCACCATTCCCTGAATAATATTAAGTCTTCTCGAAGAGAAGACAGTCAGATGTAGAGTTAATTTTTTTTAGAAATTTTAATGTCATCAGCATATATTAGGACAGACGAACTTTGTATGATCGAAACCAAGTCCTTTAAAAATAAAACAAATAGAATATGACCAATGTGACTACCTTGGGGGACACCAGAATTCACAACAAATTAACTTGAGCACTCATTACGAAATTTATCACTATAACGTCTATCTTGCAAATATGAGGAGATCCAGTTTATGAAATAGTCGTTAAAACCTTGCTGTGATAGTTTTAAAAGTAATGTTTTATGACACAATTTGTCAAAGACCTTGCTGAAACCAGTAAAGATACAATCTACTTGTTCACGTTTTTCAAAAACATCTAAAAAAAAGGACGTAAAGTGAAACAGATTAGTAACAGTTGAACATCATATAGGATGTTAGAGTAGTCAGTGAAAAGTTGTTTTATTATAATGAACGTCCTATAATCATCTTCAGTTCCTTTTTGATTATACCTTATCCAGGCTTTATTCCTTTTGTTTTTTAAGGTTTTAACGTGAGAATCAAACCATGGTGGAACACTCAAGTTATTTCGAGTCTTTTTAAATGGAATCGTTTTGTAGAAACAGTCAAAAAGAGTTAAATAAAAAATGTTACACATATCGTCAATATTTAAGTTACAAAATAAGTGATCCCAATGGATCGTACATAATAAGTTAAAAAGGTTTTCAAAATTACTCCTACTAAAGTTGAATTCTTGTTTGTTGTTATTTTATAACATATGAGGTGAAGCCATGTTTAAATTAAGTGCTATGTCTAATGCGGGATGATGGCGATCTTCGTCCACAATTTTCACAGCAGAAGAAATTACAGCTGCTTCAGAGCATATGGTTTCGGAGAAAAATACCAGATTGAGTGTTTTTCCAAAACGGTTCTTCACACCGTTGAGTTGACTTAAGCCACATGAAGACATACCATCTGTTAATAAAAGCTCATTTGAAGTTGACGCGTTTATTGAAACGTAGAAGTTATCGTCGTCAATTTGAATCTAATTGAGATTGGGTAAATTAAAATCACCAACAACCAATACTTCGTCTTCAGGTTCCAAAAGAATATAAATACTTTCTATACAGTTGTTTTTCATAAACCTCGTTCTTGGAGCTTGGAGGTATATATGCTGATACAATAAATTAATGTCCTGTTGCCATTTTAATTTTTAAGCATAGTATTTCGATGTCAGTTGATCGAAAGTCGTCAATCAGGTAACCAGTGAAAGTATTGTTGATAGCGACAAGAATTCCGCCACCAACGGCGGGCGTTTGAATCGTCTGAGTTATTAGGATTACGTCCAAAAACTTGATAAGAGGAGTCAAAAAGCTCCGAGTCCTAGATAGAGTTGTTGAGCCATGTTTCCGTCGATATTATGATATCTTGAGGAAGATTGTTAATGTTTTTGTAAACCATGTTGGTCTTTGTCCGAAGTTCATTTACGTTTTGGTAGTAGATTAATACCTTTTTAAGCTGCTTTGACGGTGGTTCAGCGTTGTCCGATACTGACCAAAAAGGGTTGTTCTACTTATTCATAAATTCATGAATTATTACTCCTTAAGGCCAAAACGAAGGTGAATTTAAAACATGGAAAATTGAGTCAGGTGCACGTATTTTAAAGGACGAATACTTAGTATGGTTACGATGTAAAATTTTCTCAACATTTAACATAAATAGGGAACCCAGCTTTTCGGACAAGTGATTTTTTATGTCAAGTGCATTTGTAGACGGTGCAAGTTTAGAAAGAAACAATATTTGTAGCCCTTCAACAGCCTTTAGTCCGGATACAATTGGAGATGTTAGTGAAGTAGTTTCGTTGGTGATTTTTGGCAAAAATATGTTATTCGACAAAGCAGAAGTCAAAGAATCCACATTCAGTTGGGTCATTGAAGGAGATGGTGAGAGATTAACAACATAAGGTGCTGATATCAGAGGTAATGTTAAAGAAGAAATAGATAACGAAGCGGGTACATTGTTGTTAGAGTTAAAATTGGCAACTGGGCGGGATATTTCAAAGTCTTTAAATACGGAGGTTGCAACTTTCTTTGGTAAATGGCATATCGTCGGTGAAACCAGAAAAGTGTGTAACTCCATATTAGCAAATTTTACAGGGGAGCATTAAAACGTCATAGTTTGGAAGTTATTGGCACGATTTGCCTGATGTCACTCACATTTTTACTACCGCATAATGGGGAGATACACCGTTTTCTCACAAAATTAAGTGAGCTTGGAGTTACACCATTTTCAAATTTGCCAATAGAATAAAAAGTATGAACTTTAAGGGGATTCCCAGTTTAAGTAACGGTAAATATCAGGTTTGACTAACAGATGTCATTCAAATCTCATTTTCAGAAAATTTGGAGTTACACACTTTTCTGGTTTCACCGACGAATATATCAGAATTTTCATCGTCAAGATCATCGTTTTTTCGTTCGGTTAAGGTTTTTGTTTTGCTTCCTAAATCAGAAGTTTTGTCTTTATTAATTTTATTTTCAATATTTCCGTTGGTGCAGGTCAGATTTTCAACTTTCTTTAAAAGAAAAGTAAATTGTTTCTCCAATTTTTCTAGGTCCTTGATATTTTTTATGACGTCTCGAACAATATTCTTTTCGGCGATCGGGTCGCATTCATCACAAAAGTAGAAAACAGATTTTCTCTTAGCAAATAGTTTTATGCAGCTGAACGGGGCGTCAATGCATAGTACATGAAAAACTCTTCGACAATTACCGCTACACATAATGGAGTCGATCATGTAATCAGAGATGATATTACAAGCACCACAATTAGCCATAGTAAGAAATCGTTGTTAATATTTTTAGTTTGTATGCCGTGTTATGTGTTTGTTTATAAATTAAGTTTTAAATTTAATTTTAAATAATAAACAAAATAGGAACGATATAAAAACTACTAAAACACAGCGCAGCGTTGCCAACTTTTGTTTGTCATTGTCCAGTTGTAACGTCATATCGTCCACATCCATATCTTCTAATCCGGGCCATTAAAAGTTCTTTATCATCTCACGAAAGGGAACAACGTTCACAGTAACTGCCTGACCGGCCTCATTTTGAAAAAAAAAATACAGCCCGTGACGATTCCAGCCATTTAACCGCACCAACAGCGGATTATCATTTGCCCAAATGCGGCAGTTCTGCTTATTGGCGAATCCAAGATGTGAAAATGTGCCTCTTCACTGAAGATGATTTTCTTCCAAAATTGATCATCCACTGTTGCCATTGCTTGCCACCATTGAGTCAATTGCACCTTGTAATAGTTTATATGCATATGCAAGTCTTTATGTATAATGTTCATCAACGACGAGCGTGGGAGGTGCAACTGTTGGGCAAGACGACGAGTTGAAGTAGACGGCTCTTTAGACGCACTATCGCAAACAGTAGCAATATTTTCTGCAGTACGAGCATGCACAAGTGTTTCCACATCTCCTTGGGACCCGGTTGCGCAAGTTTTTGAATTATTTTTCTGATTGTACGCACATTTAGACGTTCAAATTGACCGAAAAAATCATGAAGTGCACGATGTGCAGAAGCGCGCGATCGAGGAGATAGAGGGATGTTACAACAGGAATGAGGTTCGTAAATTTTACCAAAAGGTAAAAAAAACCTCCCAAGGGTACCAGCCACGAACCGAAGCCTGTAATGACGATCAGGGGAACATCGTAGTAGAACCGCAGTCTATGTTGAGAATATGGAAAGACCACTTCTCCAAATTATATAACGGCGATGATGAACCGAATTCCGCTGTAAGGGAGATAGAACCACTCAACCAACGCAGATCAACAATTCCGCCTACCCGACCTCGGCTTCAGACCAGGAAAGTCCACTATCGACCAAATATTCACACTACGGCAGATCAGGAACTTCAAATTGATACCCACCATCTCTTTATCGATTTTAGAGCCGCGTATGACAGCTTCTATAGGGAAGAGCTCTACAGAGCAATGTCTAGTGTCAAACTTTTCCGTCTGTGCATAATGACGATGGAGAATGCACGCTGCTCTATCAAGGTCGGAAAAGATCTCACCGATGCATTTGATGTCAAAAAAGGTTTTAGACAAGGCGATGCACTGTCATGCGGCTTCTTCAGCATCGTTCTGGAAAGAATTGTGCAAAACTCAACCGTCAACACTAAAGGCACAATCTTCCAAAGGTCCATCCAATTATTTGGATACGCAGAAGATATTGACATAATTGGAAGATCAAAGCGTGATGTCAGTGAAGCGTTTTTGAGCATTTCGACGGAAGCGAAGAATATGGGTTTAGTGGTCAATGAGGGCAAGACCAAGTATATGCTGTCATCAAAAAAGGACATTGAACAACGACGTCTTGGACAAAACGTCACCATGGACAGCTATAACTTTGAGGTAGTTAAGGACTTTGTCTACCTAGGCACCGCAATAACACAGACAACGACACCAGCGATGAAATCAAACGAAGAATAACTCTTGCAAATCGCTGCTTCTTTGGACTTAGAAGGCAATTGAGTAGTAAACCCCTCTCTCGAGCATCTAAAATCACCATCTATAAGACACTCATCATCCCGGTTCTCATTTATGGCGCTGAGGCCTGGACCCTGCCAAAGAAAGATGAGAGCGTCTTAGGATGCTTCGAGAGAAAAATTCTTCGGGTGATTTTTGGTCCCGTACGCATATGTAGATGGAGAATGGAGGAGAAGATATAACGACGAACTGTACGGGCTGTACAGCAACACTGACCTAGTTAACAGAATTAAAGTCCAACGGCTTAAATGGCTAGGTCATGTAGAGCGAATGGACAACAACTCTCCAGCCCGGAAGGTCTTCGAATCCAATCCTGAGGGACGACGCAGTAGAGGAAGGCCGCGACTCAGGTGGCGCACGCAGGTGGGTGAAGACCTCAACAAACTTGGCGTACGAAACTGGAGACAGCTAGCTAGGGACCGAGCTGGCTGGAGACGCATGTTGGTTGAGGCCCAGGTCCGTACCGGACTGTAGCGCCACATTAAGTAAGTAAGTAAGCACGATATGCATTTCGATTTGAACGCCCATTTTCATAATAACCCTAAATAAATTTAGTGCAATGTTCGATTGTGTGTCTTTCAATGGTTCAAATTGACTTTATCTGAAATTAAGAAATGTCAAATAAAATGTAGAAAACAACTTTTTTTTTTTTTTTTTTTTTATAATTAGCGAACACTAAAAGGGTTTTGTATACCTTTAATATGCCAAAGACACAGTGTGAGCATTAGGAAAAGAGGGAAGGGTTGGATAGGAGGTGTCGGTGTACATTGATTTTAAATTTCTGAACATTGCAATGACAGGGAAAGATAGAGCGTGGCAAGGCGTTCCACATTCGCGTAGTACGGCTAAAAAAAGAATCTCTGTACTTCATAGTACGGCCGAAGTTGGGCTCAAGGGTAAACTGATGGGCATTCCTAGAAGCGCGGGTATTACGGTTAAATTGTTTAAGGGGAGGAATGCAACTGGCTATTTCACTAGAGCAAAGTCCGTTAAAATAACGGTAAAAAAGGGTGAGGCAAGAAACCTTGCGTCGATGTTCGAGTGACGTAAACGAGTTGATGATGTTAATGTCACCAATCATTTTAAAAGCTCTTTTTTGAATACTGTCCAAGAGGCTTAAATAAGTTACTGGAGCACCAGCCCAGAGATGAGAGTTATATTCAAGTTTCGGACGTATATAGGTTTTGTAGATTGTAGCCAGATCAGACGGAGAGAAAGATTTCTTGCAACGTCTCAAAAAACCTAGACATCTTGCGGCATTTTTGGCAACATCGCGTATGTGATCGCTCCACAAAAGGTGGTTGCTGATGCACATTCCGAGGATGTCGAGATTTTCCGTTTCGTTGATGCAAGTGCCACTCATAGATAGTGGCAAAGAGGGTTTATCTCGCTTTAACGATGCAAGACAGCATTGCGTTTTCGAAGCATTAAATTCCACACGATTTTTTATTCCCCATTGTACAATGCTGTGTAGGTCGGAATTTAATGAGCTAATCATATTTTGCCGTTGCAGTTCCACATCCGAAGAGGAGGGTTGTGAGTCTGGAAACGAATATGAAAAGCTAAGAGTGCTATCGTCAGCGAAACAATGTATTGGATTAGAAGTGGCAGACAGGAGATCATTTATAAAAATGAGGAAGAGGGTCGGAGACAAAACGGAGCCCTGGGGCACACCAGCATTTATTTTATGAGTTTCAGACTTGAATCCGTCCAAAACAACTTGTATTGAACGGTTCGAAAGAAAATTTCTAATCCAACGAAGAAGAGATTCGTCGATACCGAAAGCACGCATTTTCGATAAGAGAGCAAGATGCCAGACTTTATCAAACGCCTTTGAAATATCAAGTGCAATAATCTTACTTTCTCCAAAACGATGTAAAGATTTGTTCCACTGTTCGGTGAGATGAACCATGAGATCACCAGTGGACCTATTGCTACGAAAGCCGTATTGCCGGTCATTAAGAAGCTTCCGTTCCTCAAGATATTTCTTAAGCTGATAATTAATCAGCGTTTCCATGACCTTAGAAAGAAGGGACGTTAGTGCTATCGGTCGATAATTTGTGGGAGAAGAAGATTCGCCTTTTTTTGGGATTGGCTGAACAAATGCAGTTTTCCAACTACTCGGAACGAGACCAGAAGAATAGGATAGATGGAAAAGCTTACGCAGTGGTTTTGCTAGCGTGGAAGAACACCTCTTCAGAATAATAGCGGGGATACCATCTGGGCCAGCGGATTTATGAATGTTGAGATCTTTAAGAACTCTCGCCACAGTTCGAGTACGAAAAAAGATTGGTCCCATAGAATCATTTACGCGTTCAAGAACTGGGGGAGTCATGACACTATCTGGTAAGGTGGAATTTTCGGCGAACTGCCTAGCAAATAAGTTGGCTTTATCAATAGAGCTAACTAAAGGAGTGTCATTGACAACAAGCGTAGGAACCGAGGAAGAGGAAGAATTCCTCATATTTTTTACAAATGACCAAAAATTCTTACTGCCTTTGGGACATTGCAGTATTTTTCGCCGTAATTTTTGGTCATGTAAAAATTTGGTCCTTCGAATATAGGCGTTGCAAGCCTTCCTGGCTTGCTTAAACTTTTTCCGGTTTTCCTCAGTTGGGTTGGCTTTAAAACATCGGAAGCTCACCTCTTTCTCCTTGATAACCTCTTTGCAGCTCGAATCGAACCATGATTTATCCTTGGGTTTAATACTTTTAACCCTATTCGGGATAAACGTTTCCATTCCCAGATGAATCATACTAGAAATCATATCTGCACTGGAGTCTACGTCGCTACCGAGGAAGCATAGCGACCAGTTAAAGATCCTGAAGAAATTATTGAGACCGTCCCAGTTGGCTTTCTCGTACTGCCAAACGGTTCTCTTTGGAGCTCTTTCTTTAACTGGATTTGTTTGACACGAGAAATTAGCAGATATGACACTGTGGTCCGATGTGCCTAGAGGCGTCAATACACTGATTGTGTATTTATCAGGATCAGAGGTGAGAAACAAGTCAAGTGTATTTTCTGCTCGGCCGTTAACGTCTGAGATCCGAGTAGGCTCATTGACAAGCTGAGTAAGATGGTTAAACTCAGCAAAAATCTCAGCACACATTCCTTCGGGCGTTGTCTGGCCCGAATGGCGAAGCCACGAAGAATTGTGAACATTGAAATCGCCCGTAATAACGATTTCAGTGTGAGGATACAGGGAGACAATTCTTTGTATGGAGTCAGACAGAGCATCAAATTCCTGAGAAGTTGAAACTCTGTCCAGGTTTGGGCTCCGATAAAGAAAACAATAGTGAATGATGTGTTTATTCACGGAAAGTTTTAACCACATGAAATTAAAAAGGGAATTGGTACAATGACCGTATTGTGGTAAAAGTTGATATGCAACATCATTCCTAATATATATGGCGAGACCATGGTGTGAGAAGAATAATGGCACCAAACAATACCCATGGATAAAAAATTCAGTAGGATCGGAATCTTCACCTACTTGGGTTTCACTCAATGAGGTTCAAGTGTAGTTCACATTCTATATCGGCCCTTAAAATTTAACCACCCTTTATTTGTGGTGTTTTGTATTTGTGTTGTGTAAGAGAGTAAGTCAATGGCATTTATTTAAACCCAAACATGGTATAAATCAAATCAAAATTGTGGGCCATTGTCCGTTTCTAATACACGAGGGATGCCATTGCTAGAAAAAACGCTTTTTAGAAATTGAATTACATTTTTGGCTGTAGTCTCTGATAAAATTTGAAAATTAATGTAACCTGAGTAGCTGTCTGTTCATACAATATAGTCTTCACGATTAAAATAGAACAAATCAGCTGCAGTTATCTCAAACGGGTAATTTGGCATCTGTGTGGCTCCAATCTCAATTTTATTGTTGTCACGTTGATGAACCTGACAAGCGGGACACTTGTTTATATAACTGGCTATGTCAGTGCTCATGTTTGGCCAGAAAATTGCATCCTGGCTTTCTGAACACACTTTTCGTAACTGAAGTGTCCACTATGGATGTACTTGAGGACTTCATCTCTCATTTTGATTGGTATGAGTGCTTTTTGTACTTTAAATATGACTCCGTCATATATTGCCAGCTCTTCTCTAAATTTCCAATATGGCCTAACGCACTTTGGAAGGTAATTTATGTTGCTTGACTAGCCGTCAGTGATATACTGTTTAAGTTGTTTGAAAGTTTCATCATTTTTGGTGAGCTTAATCAGACGATCAGAAATCGAGAGTACGAGCTGAATCTGTAAGTCGTTTTCTTTGTGCTCTTTTAATTTATTGTTTCTGCAATCTCTACTTAACGGGTCGGCTAGGTGCATATGTTGGCCCTGTTTGTAAACGACTATTGGATTGTAGGTAAGTAAGCTCAGTTGAATTCGTTGTATGCGTGCTGGTGAAGATTACCTCTAGCGGTTTGTGGTCGGATTCAATGACAATATTTTTCCCCCAAACATAGTCATGAAATTTCTTACAACCGAATTTTATTGCGAGAGCTTCTTTTTCTTATTGTGAATAGCGGGTCTTACAATCAGTTAGTGCTTTTGATGCAAATGCTACGGGTTGTTCTTTTTGCAATAGGACAGCACCTAGCGCTGTAGAACTAGCATCTACTTGTAGTTTTACATCATCGTTTACATCATACAATCGGAGCACAGGGGGTTTGCTTATAATCGATTTAAGTTTCGAATGCAGTGGCTTGGTTGGTTTGCGAAATCCACGGTTTGACTTTTCCAATAGTGAACGGAGTGGCTTTGTGATTAATGAAAAGTTCTTGATATATTTCCTGAGATAAGTAAATTTTCCCAAGACGCGCATTAATTCTTTTCGGTTTGTTGGCTCTTTAAGTCGTTGAATCGCATCGGTTTTTTCGGGGTCTGGTGTCATTCCTTGTGCGCTGATGATATGGCCTAAGAATTTAATGGTTTTTTGCTCAAATATGCATTTGGATTTGTTGTTTGTTTCTTTTAAGATGTTGATGACTTTCTCTGTGGTACGTCTTAAGCCCTCGATTGATTTTGCATGGATGAGGATATCATCCATCGAAACTTTTACATCTGATATATGGCCGAATAAAGTGTGCATGATGTGTTGAAACACCTCGGGAGCTGAACAAATTCCAAATGGGAGCCTTTTAGTTCAGCTGTAGAAAAAGTTAAAATTTTTTTCGTGCGGTCTGATACACGCACTTGCCAGAAACCTCGCATACAATCCAAAAGAGTAAAATATTTAGAACCACGTAATTGGGCTGCAATTTCCTCGATAGTTTGCATTGGGTGGTGGCGGCGCATTATGTTGCGATTGACGATGGTTGGATCAATACAAATTCGCAGTTTTTGTTTGTTTCGCACTACGACCATTAGCGACACGGATTCGGTTGCCTCATTTGTGGGCTCTATGACATCTAATTTAACCACGTTGTCGAGTTCTTTCTTCACTTCCTCTCTAATTTTATATGGAATACGCCGAGCTGGAGTTATCTCGAACTTAGGATTGTCTGATTTTAAGCACCCTAATCCTTCAAAGATGTTGTCATCTTTCTTGATTTCATTTATACGACTTATAATAAGACCAAGTTTCTCACATGTGTTTGCACCTAGAATCGGTTGTATTTCTTCGGCCACGATTTTAAATGTTGTTTTTTTGCAATTTATACACATTTCGTTTGATTTAGGTTTGATTAAAAAAAATCTAAATGCGCCTTTTTTTTCATTTGACCATTTTTTTGCGACCTTTTCAAAAATCCCAGCGGTAACACTGGCAGGTACTAATAATATGTATATAAAGTTACTCGGGTTTCGGCACCGTGTAAATCAAACGCGTTATTTATAGTTTGATTACGAGTGCGTGAAGTTAGCCCCCCTTTTTTCGATTTTCCAATTTTGGAAAGTTGTTTCAGGTTGTTCCCGGTTTGTTCCGCATTGTTCCAAAGTTTTTTTGAAAAATACCCAAAAATGGAGGTTTTAGACCCCAAAAACTGTTTTTGACCTAGCCCCCCCTTTTTCGAAAATCGATTTTTTGAAAATTGTTCCAGGTTGTTCTAGTTGTTCTGAACATTGTTCCAAATTTTTGGACATCTATGACCAAAATTTTAAAAGATATGGGCAAAATTTGAAAAAAATCTAGCCCCCCCTTTTTCGAAATTTCAACTTTTTATATTTTTTTTAGATTCTAAAAAGTGTTCTAACCATTGTTCCAAAAATTAAGAGTCGTGAAATGTATATTTTAAAAGATATTGCCCCCGATTTTTTTTTTTTCAAAAATGCAAAATACGTCTCCCCATTTTTTTTGTTTTTTTTTTTAAGCCTACATTTTAATAAAACGTGATTAAACAAATGTACAGCAACCAAAACTTGGCTTATAACCTATTATTTACGCTGATGATCGATCTTTAAAAAAAAATTTTGATGTCTTTTAATTTTGTAAAAATTATTTTAGCTCCCCCTTTTCAAAAATCAAAAATTCAAGAAATGTTCCAAGTCTAACCATACTTCCCCCATTTCGTGTACAAATTTCAAATAAAACCATAAGCAAATATAGCTAAAGGCGCATATAAACGTAAACAATAAATTTTCCCCTCCCAAGTGCCCCCCCTTGAAAAAATTAAAAATTTTAAGCCAAAGTTGTATTCTTTCAGCAAAGAACAAAAGGTCTTAAAGATTCCGACTCTATGAAATTAACAATGATTATGCCTACATTCAAAAAAACATCCCCAACCCCCCCTTTAAAAACACCCACATTTAAAAAATATTTGTATATACATAATCACTCAGGTCAAATTGTTCCATAGTTTCATTCAAATATGTTCAAAAATAAAGATATTAAGTCCAAATAAAACTTAACAGCGTACCATTCTGTTAACCATATTCTGGCCCCCCTTTTCCGAAATTCAAAATTCCAAAACTTGTTCCCAATTGTTCCGGGGCTCTTCTAAATTGTTCCAGAGATTCGTTTCTTAAAATTGATTTTTAGTAGGAAAAATTTACAAAAAATGCTCCCCCGCCCCCCCTTTGCCAAAATCGAAAATCTAAAACTTGTTCCCTATCCAAAATCACTCAAATCAGATTGTTCCAAAGCTTCATTCAAAAATATTCAAAAATGAAGATTTTAAGCCAAAAAACACTTTAAGTCGAAAAATCATGTTATATTTGTTCTGGCCCCCCTTTTCCTAAATTCAAAATTCCAAAACTTGTTCCCAATTGTTCCGGGGCCCTTCTAAATTGTTCCAGAGATTCGTTTCCTAAAATTGATGTTTAGTAGGAAAAATTTACAAAAAATGACTACCCCCCCTCCGTCCCTCCTACAAAATCGAAAATCTAAAACGTACGTTCGTACGTCCGTACATTCTTGAAGTTTTTTCGTCTTCCATAGCTCAAAAAACAGTAGAGATATCGACTTCAAATAAATTTTGTTATACAGATAATAATGCAGAAAAGGCTCTCAAAAAAATTGCGTGGGTGTTTATTTTTTAGCATAGCAATTTTAAAAAAATTTGAACATTTTGGTTTACCCAAAATATCTCACGAACCAATAACGCTAGCGAGTGGAATTAAATTTTATATTATATACTATGACGTAATACAGAACAAGTATATTTTAAGTAAAAATTCCAACTAACGGTTTTTTTTATAGATTAAAAAAAACTAGAACAAATATTTGTCACCTCGACTATTTTACGAACAAAAAATGATTTTATCTCCAAAACAATTTTGTGGAACGAAAAATAACGTTTAAATGTATTCAAATTTTGAGAAAAATCGAATAAACAGTTTTTTTTTTTTAAATAAAAACCTAAAAACAGCAAAACTAAAAAAACTGTTTATTCGGCGGGCGTTAGTCATTTTTTGTAAATTTTTCCTACTAAACGTCAATTTTAGGAAACGAATCTCTGGAACAATTTAGAAGGGCCCCGGAACAATTGGGAACAAGTTTTGGAATTTTGAATTTCGAAAAAGGGGGGCCAGAACAAATATAACATGATTTTTCGACTTCAAGTGTTTCTTTGGTTTAAAATCTTCATTTTTAAATATTTTTGAATGCATCTTTGGAACAATCTGATTTGAGTGATTTTGGATAGGGAACAAGTTTTAGATTTTCGATTTTGGCAAAGGGGGGGCGGGGGAGCATTTTTTGTAAATTTTTCCTACTAAAAATCAATTTTAAGAAACGAGTCTCTGGAACAATTTAGAAGAGCCCCGAAACAATTGGGAACAAGTTTTGGAATTTTGAATTTCGGAAAAGGGGGGCCAGAACAAATATAACATGATTTGTGGATTTAAAGTGTTTTTTTGGCTTAAAATCTTCATTTTTGAATATTTTTGAATGAATCTTTGGAACAATTTGATTTGAGTGATTTTGGATAGGGAACAAGTTTTAGATTTTCGATTTTGGCAAAAGGGGGGCGAGGGAGCATTTTTTGTAAATTTTTCCTACTAAAAATCAATTTTAAGAAACGAATCTCTGGAACAATTTAGAAGAGCCCCGGAACAATTGGGAACAAGTTTTGGAATTTTGAATTTCGGAAAAGGGGGGCCAGAACAAATATAACATGATTTGTGGATTTAAAGTGTTTTTTGGCTTAAAATCTTCATTTTTGAATATTTTTGAATAAATCTTTGGAACAATTTGATTTGAGTGATTTTGGATAGGGAACAAGTTTTAGATTTTCGATTTTGGCATAGGGGGGCGGGGGAGCATTTTTTGTAAATTTTTCCTACTAAAAATCAATTTTAAGAAACGAATCTCTGGAACAATTTAGAAGAGCCCCGGAACAATTGGGAACAAGTTTTGGAATTTTGAATTTCGGAAAAGGGGGGCCAGAATATGGTTAACAGAATGGTACGCTGTTAAGTTTTATTTGGACTTAATATCTTTATTTTTGAACATATTTGAATGAAACTATGGAACAATTTGACCTGAGTGATTATGTATATACAAATATTTTTTAAATGTGGGTGTTTGTAAAGGGGGGGTTGGGGATGTTTTTTTGAATGTAGGCATAATCATTGTTAATTTCATAGAGTCGGAATCTTTAAGACCTTTTGTTCTTTGCTGAAAGAATACAACTTTGGCTAAGTAATCTTTTAAAAAAGCGACAAAAAATACTTGACAAGAAGAAAAAATCAAGTGTTTGAAAACCTTTGTATAATATAGATGAATAAAACAACTTTTTCAGTTGAATGCTATACTTCGAATAATTATTTATTTTGATCCTAGTGAATATTTATTCATTGTCGACTACCTAAAATATATTATTAAAGTACACAATACTACAATACTTTCTTCTTTTGAAGTTAAATATTTTTTTTTTTTTAATTTAAAATTTTAGATAAGTGAAAGTCTTGCTGATCGTCGAAGTTTTGGAATTTCTTGAATTTCTTCTACTGCACTTGCCTTTGACATTACACTTGATCCAACATCTGTATTCAACTTCTTTAAATGTGAAACATTTCGTCGATAAGTTCTGCCTGAATTATTTGACATAACGACAACTTCACCATCTCTCCTCGATAATACTTTATATGGTTCAGGTTCAAAGTTAGACTCTAATTTGTTAGTTTTTGTCATTCTTTTTACAAGAACTTCATCTCCTTTCTGTATACTACTTTCTCTTGCCCGTCTTCGGTTATCTGCATATACTTTTCCTTTCTCTTTGTTTTCTCTGTCTTTGTCAGCGGCCTCCTTATCAACTTCCATTGGCTGGTGAATACTTGGCAACTTATCTCTAATATTACGACCAAAAAGCATTTGTGATGGTGTTTTCTGTGTTGTTGAGTGTGGTGTTGAACGGTACATAAGTAAATATTCGTTCAAATCAGTTTTCCAGTTTCTATTAGTGCTTTGACTAATAACGAGCCTTTTTAGTATTGATCTATTTTGTCTCTCAACCTCACCGTTCTGTTGTGGCCAATATGGTGTCGTGCTAATCAAATGAATATTGTTAATATTACAATAGTCGCGAAATTCTTCACTTATAAATTGTCTTCCATTATCGGCAGTAATCGATAGAGATAGAGGTAGTCCGAATCGTGCAAATATAATTTGTAGCCGTTTAATTATCTCCGTAGAATCAATCTTTTTCATTATTTCAATTTCTATGTACCGACTATAATAATCAACGATTACAAACAAGTGGTGATGTGATGGTAGCGGGCCCAAACAATCTATAGCAATGTGCTGCCAAGGTTCAGACGGCAACAGCTTTCTTTTCAATGGTTCTGATTTTCTGGTGCTGATGGTGCAGATACTAACGTGCATCCTCGATATTGCTTGACTCTTGTCTCAACATCTGCGTCCATTTTTGGCCACCAAACTTTAGAACGTAATCTTTGCTTCATCAATGTAATTCCCGGATGACCTTCGTGTGCCAAATCAAGCGTTTGACTTCTCAAAGCTTCTGGTATAACGATGCGTGTTCCACGCAGCAAAATCTCACCTGCAAAACAGAATTCAGTTGAAAAAAATTTAAATTGCAATGCTTTTCCAGTCCAGTTATTTTCGCGAAGTGCAATCTTAACTGCTTGAATTGTTTCATCTCGAACTGATTGTCGTTCGATTTCAAATATTTTGATTGCAACTGGAGTGGCATTTGATGCAACCCAATGCACATAATGTTCCGTTTGTTCATCAAACGATTGTATGTCATTGTTCTCACATACTGCTAATCGCGATAACGGATCAGCTATGTTTGTTTTTCCTGGACGATAGATAACTTTATACTTATATGACATTAATCTTAAAACCCAACTTTCGATTCTTGCACATGGTCTTGATTTTATCCCAAAAATCACTTCAAGTGGCTTGTGATCAGTTACCAATTCAAATTCTCGCCCAAACAAATAAAAATGAAACCTTTCTGTGGCCCAAACTAGAGCCAATGCTTCTTTTTCCGTTTGTGCATATCGTTTCTCTACATCTGATAAACTCTTGCTGGCATAAGAAATGACTCTTGGGCCTAACTCATTAATCTGTATCAATACAGCTCCTAGCCCAGTTGGACTGGCATCTGCTATCAATTGTGTTCGATTTTTCACATCGTAGTATCCCAAAGACAGTTGATCTGACATGTACTCTTTAAGTTTATCAAAAGAGTTCTTCTGTTCAGTTTTCCAAGTAAACTTTTGACTCTTTTTGGTTAATAATCGAAGTGGATCAGTAATTCTTGCAAGGTTTGGAATAAACTTGCCAACATAATTCACCAATCCTAAAAAACTCCTCACTTCTTCTGCATTTGTTGGTTCACGAAATGTACGAATAGCTTCTAATTTATCATTTTCTGGAAATATACCCGTTTTTGTAATTCGATGACCTAAGAAAACTAATTATTCGACCCTGAAAACGCACTTTGCTTGATTAAGTGATATGCAATTTGTTTTAAGTGTTTCTAGAACAGCAGATAATCTAGAATCATGTTCCTGTTTATCCATACCATTATACCAAAATGTCATCAATAAAGACAAAACAACCATTACATCCACTCAATATTTGCTCCATAGTTTTCTGAAAAATTTCGGGAGCACACACAATGCCAAACATTAATCGTTTATAACGAAATAAACCTCTTCGTGTTATAAAGGTAGTAATTTCTCTTGATTTTTCCGATATTTCAATCTGAAATCATATAACAACAAAATAAAATAATAATACCTATCATTCCATTTTTTTTTTAATAAATAACAGAGAGGTAAATTTTGTAAATTTTCCATTGATGCAACAAATAAGTTAATTATTAATATCTTATACATATAATTTCATTAAAAATACCTTATCAGAACAATTCCTGAAGACATTATGCAAGTAATAAACAAAAATAAATAAAGAATGCAAAATTAAACCTGGTGAAAGGCGTTCTTAACATCAAGTTTAGAGAAAATTTGTCCTTTTCCAAAGTGTGGCAAGAAATCTTCTATTGTTGGAAGAGGGTAATGTTCTCGCTCAATGGCTTCGTTCGCTCGACGCATATCGATGCATAGCCGAATGTCATCTCCCTTTGGTATAACGACCATTGGAGAAACCCACTTTGCTGGTCCGTTAACTTTTT
The DNA here is from genome assembly GCA_920104205.1 of Eupeodes latifasciatus. Lineage (NCBI taxonomy): Eukaryota > Metazoa > Arthropoda > Insecta > Diptera > Syrphidae > Eupeodes > Eupeodes latifasciatus. The sequence goes on from OV049924.1 coordinate 162,821,210, forward strand.
CAATAACATCTTGCGCAAGAAGTTCCTCAATTTTAGTGTCAACTGCTTTCTCTAATGCTATCGGAATTCTTCGGTACGGTTGAACTACGGGTGTAGCATCTTTCTTTATTGGTATATCTACCAAAATACCTTTCATTTTTCCCATTTGTAGCATCTTTCCTTCATCTATATTATTAATTGTATGATCGATTTTCAGGATGCCTATTTTAGTGGCAGTTTCTCGTCCGATCAGAAGTTTACCTTCACCTTTTATGACATAAAAATCACTTCTGTGTTTACCTGATAGGTCAAGTTCAGCAGTAAATGCACCAATTAATGGCAATTCATATCCACCGTATGCTTTAAAAACTTTTCCAGTCTCTTTCCGTTGATTTGATACAATTATGTTTTTTGATTTCAATGTCTCGCACATGTGCTGACTCATTAAATTATATTTGGAACTAGAATCGATAATGGCATTCACAGGTACTCCTCCAATTCTGCATTGAACTTCACAATTATCATTCTTCGTGGTTACATTGAAAACATATTCGTCCTTATCTGTTATTTGCTTGACAGATTCTTCAATATGTTTTCTTTTGGAATCATCTAGTTGACAATCAGGTTTTATCATTGTATTCAATGAGGTATGTTTTTTTTAGGTATCGTTTTCGCGATCGACATTTCTTGGAAAAATGGTCTCGTCCACCACATTTATTGCAAATTTTTCCAAATGCTGGACATTTTTGATCATTCTTAATATGTCCGGAATATCCACATCGATGACATTCAATATGTTGTGGGGTATATGATTGATTTCGTTGTTTCGTTTTCCAGGAATTTATTTTTGAGCTGATTCTGTTAACTTCATCAATTTGGGGTTCTCGCTTATCAAAACATTTTTCTTGTTGAGCAACGGTTTCAAAAACTTTTGCAACTCGTAAAATTTCTTCGAGACTAGAATCACCTCGTTTGAGCAAATCTCTTCGAAGAGTAGTTGACAGGCAATTTTGAATAATTTGATCTTTTACATTTTCTTCCAAATTTGATCCAAAGTCACATCTATCAGCCTGCATGCGTAACCGAATTGTAAACATGTCAATGTTTTCATCTGACTTTTGTTTCATTTGTCTTAATATGTGTCTTTCATAAGTGGTATTTGTTTTTGGTAGGAAAAATTTATTTAATTTATTGACTGTTCTCTCATATTGAGTCATATGTGGAATATATTTTTCGATATTCGCTAATGGTCCAAATTTTAAATTTTCTGAAAGGTCTGGTAGTGTAGCGATCAACATCTGTATTTTTGAGCCCAGCATAATGTAAGAGTAAATCATGTTTCCAATTTTCATCGTGTATACGACTTGCTCGAATCATTGTTTCGAAAGATCGTAACCATTTTTGCCATTCTATTCCAACGTTATTTGTATGTAGAGAATAATCAAACTCCCGAACTTGAAGACCCAACGGTCGAATAGTATCTAAAACATAAATAAAATTATCTTAGAACTTTTCAAAAAAATAATTCACATCGTTCTTTATCTCAATTATTCATTACAGCATTTAAGCTACCAGCATTTAAGCTACGTATATCAGCATTTAAGCTACCAGCATTTTAGCTTCGTATATCAGCATTTAAGCTACCAGCATTTAAGCTATACAATCACAATATTATTACATTGTTTGGCTAAACAAATATAATATTTTATTTAATCAATCGTTTCAGCATTTAAGCTCTTTTTTTTTACATTATGTCTATATTTTTATGTGTGCATCTTTGTACGTAATTTTAATCTACACTTTAAAAGCACACACATAGAAATATTATGTTCATTACATAAGTTAAATGTATGACCATATGATATAAATTTAACAGCATTCTTTTAAATGAAAGAAATTACCTTTTGTTTTTACTTTTGTGACCAATTATTCCTCTTTAAATTTTCCTTTCATCTTACCTAAAAAGTCATTTGCCATATTTTTACAAAGCATATACGGGATCCTTTAAAACTTCTTACTGAGTTCTTATTTCACCAATTGATATGCAATCTTGAATATGGCTTCTTATTTATTTATGTATGTATTGTTTTTTTTTTTTATTCCTCGTCGCCAATATAATATAGATGAATAAAACAACTTTTTCAGTTGAATGCTATACTTCGAATAATTATTTATTTCGATCCTAGTGAATATTTATTCATTGTCGACTACCTAAAATATATTATTGAAGTACACAATACTACACTTTGTATTTGGTAAAATCACATAACTTGTAATGCCACTGATCTTGTGATTTTCTTAACCTCAAAAATATTTCTTCAGGACATGACCAACTTTTAAGCTAGCAAAAAACTTCCCCACTTTCTAACTTTATTTGTAAATTTAATTAAACTCATCCTTAATTTTACCCATAGTTCTTATACTTTTGACTTTTTCCACAAATCTTATCTCTAAAGAGAACAAGTTTAAATTAAAATCATTGCATACTCAAAAGCTAACAAAAATCTTAAGAAACTCTCAAAATTATAGTTTTTTGTTCCGATCTTAAACAAAAAGTATCTTATAGCTAACTGAGTTTCTACATCAAAATTTACTGTAACACCTATTGGCGCTGCCCGAACTCCCAATTCCCCACTAACTATATACTTTGCCTATCACAAGTGACACACAATCACTTTAAGCAAACTAACTAAGCACACAATATGCACGCGCCGCGCGCCGTGAAAAATGCTTGTACACATGAAGATAATGTGTTATGTACGTGATTATATGCAATGGTGAATCCAGTGGTATGTCAACTAAAATCTTTTAAAACATTTTAAAGATTTTCATAATATTTAAAATTTACAAAAACTTTAGTAATGATTTAAATTATTTTCATTAGACCTTTTCTGAGAGAAGAACGGATTATCAGGTTTTTAAGAAGAAGCTTTGAAAAAGAGATCGCCAATATGATAATACGAGTATATTCTTAGAAAACTGCATTTTTTCCTTACGACATATTATAGCAAGTTTTGCATTCGTAAAAATTTCGAACTCGAGATTTTAATCAAATATGACATTAATATGGTAGAGAGCTCGAAAAAAGTAGGTCGGCTCTACCAAGCCCAAGCCGTTGGATCGATTTAGTTCAAACTGGAAAGTTAAGGTTAAAAGCAGATTCCCGTTGGGCGTTCTTTTCATTTTTTTAAAGACTAAAATAAAAGTGATACAAACTTTTTGTTCAAAAAACTAAAATTCGAATTCTATCAAAAACCAACAAATAGGTACATTTTTTCTAAAATTTGTTTTCTTAACTTGGCTTCTTTAGATAGAAAAAATATATTTTAATATTGCTCCAGAAGGGAACCCCCATACAACAACAACCAAAGGAATATAAATATCAACAAAATTGGAAATGTGACACTTGCGTTAAACTAACTAACTGGCTTATTGAAATACGTAATGTACGATTTGCGTCTATTAATTTAAAATACAAGAAAAGATTGCGCAACATATAATATAGTTTCTTCACAGCTCATTCGTTTTTATTTAGTTTAAAAGATATATATGTATATAACTTAATGTAGGTTTGGAGATAATATCCCCCAAGATATAATCCCCAAAGGAAAATCCCCAAATCCATAATCCGCAAAACGAAATCCCCAGCAGCAAAATTCCCAAAGAGAAGATCCCCAAGTGAATATCCCCAAAACAATTATGTTCAAGTAGTGAATCATGCGATTAAATCGCGCGCGCAATTTAATTTCATTTATATTGCATGAAATGCAAGCAAAAGATTTGGAAACAATAACATCATCAATTTCAATTTTTATTTTAAAATTAAAGAAATACTCGACACTACAAAACAACGCTTAGACAGCACTAAACAAGCACTACGAACACAATGATTCTCTATCAATACTAAAGTCAGACTGAGAAGTGCATGCCTTCATAGTGATTTTTTGTTTAGAAACTGTTTATCATTATCATTTATAAATATCACAATAAGAGAATTTCATAAGAGTTTTTCTAAAAACTGCATGCATAAATGAAGATATGCACGGATACTGGGGATTTGGAGATTTCGTGGGGATTTTGGCAAAATAAATTATTTAGTTGGGGATTTTGTCCATTTGTCTTATGTCTCTGGGGATATTATCAAAATGGATTAAATTTGTTTGGGGATATTATCCCGTGGGGATTCTTTTTTTTGGGGATTCAATACGACACCCCTTAATGTACCTATTTTCTTAAATTCAAGAACCAAACATTTGTGTATCTCCAATTTTTAAATTTTGTTTACTTCTTTTTGGTCAAAATGTTTTCAAAGGGTGCACGAAAAACATCAAGCATACCTACTGAAAATAATAGTATAAATAGACTCCGGGAATTTGCGCCAAAAGAAAACACCACAGACAAAAAAGACAATAAATTATTCATATTTAATTCCGAAAACAGAAAAAAAATTTCTGGCAAAAATTCACATTTTCTGCATTTTTCTCATTTATAGAAATGACAACAAGAACAGACTATATATGTATTAGTTGCCAACAATTAGGATGAGGCCACACATTATCTGAGAAAGGATGAGCTCATTTTGAAAAGATTTTGGGAGCTATAAGCTATGGCACAATCGACTTAGTTTTTGTCCACAATAACGAACGGATACAACTATGAATGTTGGCTGGAAAGGCCATTTCCAACACATTTTTTACCTCTGTCTTGGATATTCCAAAAAGAAAAGAAGTTGTATTCAAGAATTTGCTAAAGTATTATTATTATTATTACAACTTTATTGATTCATAAATAAATTACATAATCAATAATTAAAATTAAAGCTCTACCTACCAGGGCTTTGAGCTAGATAATTGTTAAATAAATCAAATTAATAATTCTAATTTTAAAATAATTTCATTAACATGTTTTATATAAGTGTAGGATATACATAACTGTTAAAAGTTCTTGAAGATCTTTTCCCGAAATGGTTTTGGAAATCGAATCAATGTTGGAGCACTGAAGCATGTGTGTTACAGTAAAAGATGGTCTTTCGTCACAAAATTCGCAAAGTGGAGCAGGTTCTTTGGTGATTAGGTGCTTGTGGGTGGTGTTGGTATGTCCCAATCTCAGCCTTATATATTTTACGAGGAAATATAGCCTTAATAGCGGTAGGATTGAGCAATGAATAAATGTGTTGGTATTCCTGCCATGTGTTTTTTAACTTGTTGTTCATAAACGTTTTCAAATATTTAGTTATGTCTTTTTTGTTGTATTGATAGAAAGAGATTAGGGGTTCTTTAAATGCTTGTTTGGCTTCTGAATCGGCGTATTCGTTGCCAACGATGCCTACATGTCCAGGTACCCATGCAATTCTAAGATTTCTTTTTTTTGCAATAAGTTTGTCGCGGATGTTTGCAACAATACTTGAAGAGTTGTTGATGTTGTTAATAGCATTTATTGTTGAAAGGCTATCAGTGATAATAATTGTTTTTTTATTTTTCACCGTTTGAATAGCTTTGAGAATTGCAAACGCTTCTGCCGTAAAAATTGATGAGGTGAAGTGGAGTAAACCTTTACTGATAACAGATCCTTCTTCGGTGACAACAGCGAATGAGGTTCCATTATCTGTTTTCGAGGCATCAGTAAAATAAAATTGCCATCCCAGGCTTCCATAATTTTCTTTTAACTCTAAGAACATTGCATGATAGATACTGTTGTGGGTAGAAACTTTGTTAAATTCTTTGAGATGCGAAATGACATTGTTACTTGGCAGATTCCATGGGGGGAAGTGGATTTTGGGCTTATAATTTACTTCGATTGGGATGTTCAGGGTTACAGCCGATTCCAATGATTTTTGAAGAGCTCAAGGATATTTTGGAGTTTTCTTCCGATTTAACAAGTTCTTGATGTCATCGTGAATAGGCGTTGCGAATGGTGATATAGCTTTAGGTATGATTTTCCAGGTTAGGTATTCGATTCTATCAGTTAGTTCGGGAAGTCCAGCTTCAGTAAGGATGTTTCTGATTGGTGTTGTACGGAAGGCTCCAACGCAGATTCTAGCCGCAGAATGGTATGATGTTGAGATGAGTTGCATAGTTGTTTTTGAGCATTTCCCATAAATTGGGAGCCCGTAATCGATTTTTGAAAGTATTATGGCTTTTATAACATTTGCAATAGTATTAACGTTACAGTTACTTTTTCTTGAAGCGAGATACTTAACTAGATTAACCCTGGTAATGAGGCTCTTTTTAATATAACCACAATGATCCTTAAAGCTATATTTGGAGTCAAAAATAATACCTAGGATTTTTGAATATTTTACATTTTTGATACAATTATTGCTTAAATTGACTCCTTCAATACATTTTGTACAATTATGTTTTTTACAAATATGCAAAAGTTCACATTTAGAGGAAGATATTTTAGAGCCAGACATATCACCCCATTCTGATAGATTTTCAATAATACTAGAAAAAATTGCTGATACATGTGCAAGATCTTTTAATTTAGTAAAAAGTATAAGGTCGTCCGCATAAAGAACGTGCTTTATTTGTGAATATGAACGTACAATACTACTTATTTCGTTAAAAGCTATTATAAATAAGTTTACCGATAAAGGCGATCCTTGAGGGATGCCATTGCTTAATTTATGAATTACATTGTTTGTTTTAACACGAAATTTACGGTTTGACAAAAAAGCCTTAACGTAGTTAAAAATCTTCGAACCAATTTCCCATTTTATGAGTTGATTTAGGATAACATGTGGGCCGATCCTGTCAAAGGCTTGTTCAAAATCAATGGAGAAAACTGAAACGTGAATTTTTTCTGAAAGGGCTGAGGATATAAATGTGTCAATATGTAAGAGAGAATCTAGGGTGCCTCTACCCTTTTTGAAGGCAAGTTGATTTTTATCAATAAAATTGTTTTTTTTCTATCCACCATGATAAACGCTTTGAAACAATTTTTTCAAGAATTTTTGAAGTGCAGGGAAGGAGAGAGATAGGACGGTATCCTTTTATAGAAGTGTGGTCTTTGTTTGTCTTTGGGATAGGGAGTATAGTAGCCACTTTCCATGTTTGAGGGATAATTCCGCTGTCGAGGATGTTATTATACAAAGATAACAACCTAGTCTTAAAACAAGACGGGGAGTTTTTGAGCATTGTGTAGGTTATTCTGTCAAAACCCGGAGTTTTACCTTTGACTGAACTCAAAACGCTTTCGAGCTCTAAGGTATTGATGGGGGATTCAATTAAGTTTGCTGAATCTGAAGTGATATATTGTGGATTGGGCAGATTAAAACATGAGTTTTTTTCATCAATGTAAGGCTGATTGAAATTAGAATCGTCTTGGAATTTTTCCCAACATTTAGCAAAACAATCATTAATTTCTATTGGACACGTTAAATGTTTAGAATCTGTTTTTATAAGTTTTATAGAGTGTGGGATAAAGTTGCCGGTAAGGCATTTAATGTCAGCCCACATTTTTTTGGGATTTGAATGTTGATTTATTTCACCAGTAAATTTATTGAAAGAGGTTAATTTCTGTATCCGTACCGCTCTTTTGAATTGGGCATTTGCCTTACGATATGAAGTTAAATTGGAGTTATTTGGAGATTTTTTAAATGCTTTGAAAGCATCTTGTTTTGTTAGGCGAAGGTTGGCAAGATTTTGATTCCACCAGGGGACTGTTTTATGGTGGGGTTTATTTGTTGTCTGAGGGATAGACACATTTGCTGCAGAACGAATTGCTTTGACGATGTAGGCGGCTTCCTTGTTGATGTTATTGTTAGTGGAAGTTGAAATTTGTTTTGAGACTTCAGTTTGGAAAAGATCCCAATTAGCTAGGTCAGTTAAGAATTTGGGCTGAGTTTTTGGTAGAGTTAAATTGTTGCCTACAGATATTGTGGTGAGGATAGGAAAATGATCGCTACCAAATAAGTCATCAGAGACCTTCCAAGTTGATTTTTAAGTAAGGGGTGGGGAGGTGAGGGTGAGATCGACATGGGTAAATGTACCATGGGTAGAAAAGTGAGTAGGTCTACCGTCATTTAATATTGCAAGTCCGGTGTTGGGGGGAGAGTACGATAACTTAGGCGACAAAGTTTAATGACGGATTTGTATGGAACAGTTAAAAACAAGCATTTTTTACTATGGGAGGGGGGGTCTATCTCCCCCCGTTTAGGCGGTAGGGGCAGTTTAAAAAAATATGTACATTAAATGGAAAAAAAATAATTAAAAAATAACGGTAATACCCTCAATTAAGTGTTATACCTTTTTTTAAAGCCAACACTTTTGTCTATTAGCTTGTTTTTAAATCAAGTCAAAACTATGCATAGTTTTTGAAAAAAATTGTTTTAAAGTCAAAATTTGTCCAAAAAAAAGTTAAAAAAAAGGTTTAAAGTGTAATTTTTCAAAACTTTCAGATTATCTACTATTTTTTTTTTTATAATTCATTGCTCTTATTTGTTTTTGATCAAAAACTGAAAACTAGATGACTTGAATTCTTCTAGTTCTTGAGAAAATTGAAAATTACCAAAATAAATATTTTAATTAAATTACTTTTTCCTTGCTTAAGTATTAACGTAGTCTTATTTTGATAGTAATAATCGAATATGGATTACGATATACCTAGGGTAAATTAATTTTTCTTAAATCCAGCTTATTTAAATGCAAAAGAAACTTCGCATGCACCCCATCTTGCACCCACCGCACCTTGCACCCTCCCCACCTTGCACACACTCCAACTTGCACCCACCCCAAATCCTATAGTGTGCCCAAGCAGGGGGGTTGCAGGGGGGCAGCATGCCCCCCCTTACAGATGTCACTGTTGCATACACCCAAACTCGCACCTTCCATTGTTACTATCAAAATAAGACCACTCAAGCAAAAAAAAAAAAATTAAATTAAAATAGTAGTTGTGGTTATTTTCAATTTTCTCAAAATCTAAAAGACATAAAATCATCTAGTTTTCAGTTTTTGATCAAAAACAAATAAGAGCAATAAATTCTGAAATAAAAACAATGGTAGATAATCTTCAAGTATTGAAAAAGTTACACTTTAAACCTTTTTTTAACTTTTTTTACTCAAATTTTGAGTTTAAAATTAAATTTTTATTTTCAATTTTCTCAAAATCTAAAAGACATAAAATCATCTAGTTTTCAGTTTTTGATCAAAAACAAATAAGAGCAATAAATTCTGAAATAAAAACAATGGTAGATAATCTTAAAGTATTGAAAAAGTTACACTTTAAACCTTTTTTTAACTTTTTTTACTCAAATTTGGAGTTTAAAATTAAATTTTTCAAAAACTACGCATAGTTTTGACTTGATTTAAAAACTGGCTAATAGAACAGAATGTTGGCTTTAAAAAAATGTATACAACTTAATTGTAAGTATCACCGTTATTTTTTAAGAATTTGTTTCCATTTTAAGTAATATTTTTTTTAAATTGCCCCTCCTGCCTAAACGGGGGGAGATAGACCCCCCCTCCCATAGTAAAAAATGCTTATTTTTAACTGTTCTAAAAAATTCTGTTATAATATCTTGTCGCCTAAGTTATCGTACTCTTGCCGGTGTTGGCAATAAAGTTTTCAACTAATCGGCCACGGGTGTTAATAGTTGGAGAACCCCACGAAGGAGACCAAGAATTAAAATCACCTGTCAAAACTACAGGGGTAGAGATATTGTTTATTAAACTTTCAAGATCGCAGCTATTAAATGTTTGATCAGGTGGGATGTATATAGACAAGATAGTTAATTTGAAACTTAACTCGATCTCCACTGCGATGGCAGAGATATTGGAGTCAATGGGAATGAATCTGTGCGGAATCGATTTATGAATTAAAAGACAAGTACCTTGTTTTGCAGATGTGTTACATGCTAAATTGTGGAAAAGGGATGAAAATTGTTTTGGGGGACATGGTTGGAAATTGTTTTTTATGTGAGTCTCTTGAAGAGAAATAATACTTGGGTTTAAATCTTTTATTAACAATTGGAGTGAATCATAGTTATTAAAATAACCATTCATGTTCCATTGTAAAATGTTGATATCATTAGAGGTGGTGGAATCTTTCTTCCTACCCATACAATTTAATGTACAGACAGAAGCCAGATTTCCACCTGGTGTAATGGTATTCCCGCGCCCCATTGGCGAAGAGGCCCCCCCCCGGCAAGGCGGGGGGTTCCGTCGCCGATAGAGGCGCGGGGTGTGTGTCGGTTGTGTTCAATACTATTGAGATGTGTCATTTTCATCATCTATATTCATAGAGCAATTTGTGTGCGATAATGGAGAAGAGTTTGTAAGAGAAGTAATTTGGTTATTGCTGTTTAAACTAGAAGAAGCTGTTGTTTGAGTGTTTTCGTTAAAATTAGTTTTACCGTTGTTTGATTTTGTTTGTGCTCTTGAGTAGTTGTTAAGAGTATGAATTTGTTCGTTATCAGAGTTTGTTTCGGAGTATTTTTGAGGAGATTCACTTTGAGTTGATTTATATTTATCGTTATTTGTTATTTTGATTGCATCAAAATTGTCTGTTTTTTTAGTTAATTGTGAGTTAAGATTTTGTGGTTTTAATGTAGTTTGATGAATGAAAGGATTTTGCTTTTTTGCTTTTACTGTATTTATAAGATTTTGTTCTGTGGATGAGGTGGAGGTGGAGGTATTCGACGTTGTAGTTTCAGGAGTGGTATGTTTAAGATGATCTGAGTAAAGATTAGAAGAGAAAGTGGAACTAATTGGGTTCCGCTCTTTGTGAGTGCGCCTGGCTTCAGCTAAGGTGCATTTGTTTTTGGTTTTTATTTCTAGTATTTCTTTGCTTTGAACATACTTTGGGCAGTCCTTAGCGGAGGCGGGATGGGGCCCGGAACAATTGGCACACAAAGTGCGAATACAATTATTATCATCGTGAGGTGGGAGATTGCATGTTACGCATGATGCAGCACGCTTACACCATTTAATTGTATGGCCGAGTAACTGACATTGGCGACAACGCATCGGATTGGGAACATATTCGGAAACTTTTGTCTTATACCAGCCAATTTCAATTGTTTCGGGGATTTGATACGAGTCAAACGTGAAGATCATGAGACCAGAAGGAATATAAACCTGTTTTTCTTTTTCTTGCACAAGTTTTGTGAATTTGTACACGTTAGTTACATTTTGACTCTTAAGTTCAGATATAATTTCTGTTTCGGGCACATTAACCAAGCAAGGCGCAAATACTATGCCCTTAGAGAGGTTAAGGTTTGCGTGAAGTTTAATATCAACCGTGCATATGTTGTCCAGAGCTTTCGATTGAATAAATTTGTCGGCTGTGGTTTGATCTTTAGCTAATATCAAAATTGAACCGTCTTTTAATTGAGAAATTTTTTCATATTGAGTGCTGATTGAATCGATTGTTTTTTTTTAAATGAAAATACTAACTTTGGATAAGGGTTTGGAAACATCTTTTGCTGTTATGTGCACAAAACGTGGGTTTTTAAAGATGGATTTTGTTGGTAGGCTTGGGAATCCACTATCACTAAAAACACAACTTGAGGTTTTAATTTTTTTTTGTGGGGGAGAAGGAGAGGGGTCAGGGGGATCAGATAGGGATTGTTCGTCAAGAATGCCATATCTGCAATATCGGTTGCCCGATTGGCGATTAGTTTTCGGGGCCATCCCGAAAGAAGAAAAAACACTCGTTAATAAGAAAGCGGCTTTTGTTTTTTTTTTAAACTTACAAAGGTAAGAATTAAGAGAATGAACTGATAATAACGGAAAAATAAGAAAAACGCAAAATTCACACTACACCTCGATAGCTATAGGTCTTTGCCTTTGGAAGGTCAGCCGATGACGAATTTGCTAAAGTAAAAATCACGGAATGGCTGCTTTAACAATTTGCTAAATCGATGTGACATCTATATATCATTATTCTTATAAGAACAGTGGATTGAATGGTCCGTTTAAGTGTATTTGCGTTGTTTAGGTTCACAAACTGTCACTTTTTAAACATGTTTGGATGCTCGTTTTTAATAAAAGACAACTAGCAATTTTGCATAGAATGAATGGATTGATTTTTTCAAAAAAAAAAAAAATACGAAATTTTGAAAACAAAAACAAATTCTTATCAACTCTTAGTAGTGTTTTTTAAGGTTACTATTTTTCGTAAAAAATAACTGTTATTTTGATTTTTTTTTTTAATCAAAAACGCTATTCTTCGTTGGTAAAAAATATTTTGGAGGTAATATTACTTGTTGTTCGAAAAATATTTTGGGTGAGAAATATTTTTGTTCTCCTCTTTTGAGAGTTTTAAACAAATCGTTGAATTTTTTTCAAAAGTATACTAGCCTGGTATCGCGTCACATTATAAAGTGTTTTTCATTTGGCAGGGGTAGATATTGGCACCCCATTTTGTTTCGGTGACATCTGTCAAATCATTTATTTATTATTCAGATGTTTATGTCAAATCATCATGGCAAGTTACACGTTCAAATTATAAAACTTTATTATCAAAATGAGTTTTTATTAACGCAAACGTTGCGCGCATTTTACGGTAAACTTGGTGGCCCTTCACAGCCGACTCTTCAACGTTTGATGGACAAATTTGAGACGACCGGTTCAGTAAACAATCAACCAACACCCGTACGTTGAAGGATCGCAAGATCGGCCGAAAACTTCGCCGCGGTACGTGAAAGTGTACAGCAGAACCCGAGGCAGTCTATTCCTCTCCGTGCACAAGAACTTTCGCAGAATTCAACTTGGCGAATTTTGCGTCGGGACTTGGGCCTTCACCCGTACAAGATCCAACTGACCCAGGGGCTCAAAGTTCATGACCATAGACTACGCCATTTGTTCGCTGACTGGGCTACGAATCGTTTGGAAGAGGACCCCAATTTCGGCAGACAAATCATCTTTAGTGGCGAGGCGCATTTTTGGATGAATGGCTGTGTTAACGAGCAAAATTGCCGTATATGGGACGACATCAACCCACGCAAGGTTCACCAAGTTGTGTGAATTTCGGGCTGGCGGCGTAATTGGTCCGTACTCTTTTGAAAACGACGTCACCGTCAACAGCGAGCGTACCATAACGTTGATAACTAATTTCTTATATCCCAAATTGAACCATACTGACCTAGACGACATGTGGTTTCAGCAGGACGGCGTTACGTGCCACACAGCAAACGCCAAGATTGACATTTTGCGTGAATGATTTGAGGGTAAGTTTATCTACCACCAAGGTCATGCAATTTGACCCGCTAGACTTTTACCTGTGGGGTTTCTTGAAGTCGCAGGTCTATGCAAATAAACCACAATCGACCGATACCCTAAAGGTGAACATAACACAGGCCATCGCTCAAATGTAGCCGGATCTATACGGAAGAGTCATTGAAAATTGACCCACTCGGATCCATGATACTGAAAGAAGCCGAGGCGGGCATTTGAATGATGTCATATTCCACACTCAATGGCATACATGCTCCTTTTAAATACAAAAATACAGCTTGTTTTATTTCCTTCCCCTTTACAATATTAAATTTAATTAAAGTCGTGAAGTCGCTAGAAATATTGATTTGTGAAATATTTGAGTTCAACAAAAATTTGCACAACATTTTTTTTAAATTTCTTTCTGCATCTTTTGATTTTATTATTTTTCAAACAAAATTTATTTTAAGACGATATCTCTACTCTATTGACGATGGATGGTATCCCCAACGTACGGACGTACGTATGTATACACACGCGCATACAGACATTTTTCTAAAAATGTTTGATTTAGATTTTTCTAAAAATGTTTGATTTAGATTTTAGATACCTTGAAACGTCGAGAAATGTCAAGATTTTCAATTCGACAAGTCGGCTGATTACAGTAACTTCGTATGGGAAGTTAAAAAGCAGCAAACTTATTTTTATTGATGAACAAAACCAATTGCATAAAATATTGTTATATGAAATGTGGTCTAAGATTGTTATGTCACAAATTTCAGCTCAAAAATTATTTAATAAGGCAGTGAAGGTAACTATCCTATACTATACTTCCTACTTAGGCACATTCTATGATTTGGGTTAGGTGCAAGGTTGGACATGCTTGTCATATATGTAATTGATTAGATTTTTTGACCTTTATTTCCTTTTTACTTTCTTTTTAGTCCTGTCTGGCTCGATTTCTTACATTTCTGCATGGAATGCATCCATAACTATTCTAAACTATTTTAATATGGCATATTTAGAAAACTATAAGAATCTTGGAATGCTTTCATATGTATTAAGTCGTCCCAATTATATACCATGTCTTGTTGGAAAACTGTGTTCTTAACAAATCTAATAACAAAAACTGTCAGTTAAACCCTTGAATTAGTAACTATAAGGTTAAGATGTGTACACATTATGATATTGTAGTTTTGTAAAACTTCTTTACAGAGATTAAAGACTATTTTTAAGCTATGCCTAAAAGCTCTTAACACAATTAAACTGTGTATGACAACAACAACCCCCCCCCCATTAACGTCTCGATCTGCTCTTGATTATATGTAGGTATCTCTCGAAACGATTATAATTACTCAAAGTAATTTAAAGTAAAGGGTACATCCTTAGTTAGTAACGTGAAAAATAAATTACCCCAAAAAAGAGAGCAAAAAAGAAAGGATTCAACCAAAAAAGCTGAGTTATTCTGGTGTTTTTTTCTATGTACTAGCTTTTTTTATAAAAACAGTGCAAACAAATTTTCCTTTTCTTCTTGTTCTTGTGAGACAGTAAACAATTTCGAAAGTAAGGACTTTTAGAAACACATACATAACTCATAAATATACACACGAATACACAACAATGCACTACGGTGAAAATTATTGTTTGCTCTCATTTGATTGATTGGCATTTTTTTTAAATATGTGGCCAGAGAGAGAATTAGTGCTGGATGATGGCTTTTCGAAGATTGCATTTTTTAGGAGTTAGTGAAAATCGATTAGGATTTTACACATTTAAGAAGATACAAAATGCACATTTCTGCCCTCTTCTTTTTCCCCCTTTCCTCTATCTCTCTATAATCAAAACAAAAAGAAGAAGTTACATGTAAAAGGATACACCAAAAGGAGGATGAAATTTTTCCCCCTCTCATTCCATCTCTCTATCATCATAACAAAAATTAAATTTGATGGGATAGTGGCTTATCAGCATGGTTAAGTTGGATCAAGTAGAATTATGATATACATGTTACCGGAATTTTTTTTTTTTTTCCGCAGGAAGGTGAGAAATCTTCAGAGACACTATAAGCCCGATGCTTATAGTAGTGTCAGATTTTTACTGACTAAAACTCACCTCCCTTATCTTCTATATTATTACTACAACTAAGTCCAGCTTAACAAGTAGTTTTAGCGTCATTTTGTTCGCGTTTTGTCAGGAAGCTCCCCAACGAGAGGACCTGAAGATTCCACAAAATTCGAGTGGAGAGATTAATTTGTTTGCGCTAGATCAGAAGGTCTTGTTCGGTGCAGACGCCGAAAAACGAACGCCTCGCTAACAGATTGTTGGATTAAGTTATTACTATGATTTCTAAGTCGTGTTACCGGAAATGTATGTGATCCGTCTTTATATATAATTCCTAGGAAATGTATACAATGCCAAAAATCGCCAGGAAATGTGTGACTTAATTTTTTCTATACACATTGCCTAGGAATTTTATGCATCTCTCCGCTTTTTATCATGAAAAACAGCGATTTTCACGCTGGCATCAAGCAAACTCCTTATGAAACCCTTTTTGGATGTAAAATTAATTTAGGTCTACAGTTACCAATGATTTCACGCAAAACATTGAAAATGAAGAAGATTTAGAGATAACATTAAAAACCTTAAACAGAATGGTGAAGAAGATCCCAAGGCATCAACGGCTAAACTTAATGTAAATATGATAGAACTAATCCTAGTCTGTAATAATAAATACTTGTATATTGACACCCTAAAAGTTGTCTCAAAACCTACATATGGTAGGCAGTGTTGCCAGCTCGAAATGGGGAATCTAGTCAGATCTGACTTGTTGACTGGATTTTGATTATTTAAATCTAGTAAAAAAAAAAACAGTTAAACATAATTAAAAACAAAAAACAGTCAAAAATCCAGTCAAATAATAAAAACATTTTAGCAAACAAATAACATATTTTATTCCGTTTTATAACAAAAACTAAAGAAAAATTAACAAAAAATAACTTATTTTCTATAATTCGCAGTGTATAATGTACTCATGTTACTAAATTTATGATAATAAGAATAATTCTTTTCAGGTAATTAAAATAAACACATATAATTATTCCGAATCGGAACTCGAGGTATTGTTTTCCGGATCAATATTTTGGTAAATTACGTTTGTTCCAATTTTTTTCGTAACTTCATTTGGAATGATGAAATTATGGCAACATTTTACCCTTCGCAAATCTTTTTTTATAATTAAAATAGCATTTTTAGAAATTAAATGCAAACTGTTTCTTTGCTTGGTTTTGACCAAGTTTAATTGGCTAAAAATTCGTTCTACCTAAGCGTTTGATATTGGCAATACCAATATCGAAATAGCGAACTTTGCCAATTCTTTAAAAAGATTTTCTCCACTAGCATCTTTATAAGATGAAACTTCACACACACTTTACTAGCTTTATAATAAAATGTTTACAGTTTTGTCTAAATACATCAATATCTTCCTTGTTTACTTCCAAATTTAATTCTAATTCATTTAGTTTTTCTTCGCATTCGACTCCAAGGTAAGGCTTTGTTTGTAGCCTTAAGCAACTTATGTCTAAATCAGGACTAAAATCATAATCACAGTTGGGCATAACAATTTTTTTGATAAGCATTAATATGAGAAGTTCCAAATCACCCAAAACATTAACAAAATCCCCTTTTTCACTTTCAAATATTTTGTTAACCCTTTGAAGTTCTTCTAAATAATTAAAAGGGTGTAAGCAACTATTAAATTTCAAGGTCAAAGGTCACAAAAATCGTTTTTTGCGCTTTTTTTTGGAAATATCTCATTTCCTATGGGTTTTTTTGCTATTTGTATTTATTATCAATATTGTAGAATACAAATTTGTCTACAAATTTTGTATACGGTCAACCGTTTTCGAGATAGAGGGCGGAGAGCGCGCGGTCACAGCATCACTTCAGGTCGACCGGTGCCAGCATCACTTCAGGTCAACCGGTGCCTCTGGTCGAAAACGCGCCATATATAGTTGATGAACTATCGATAAATCAATGATTATAAATATTTGTCAATTTTTATTAACTATTATATTATATTTTATCATTTTTTCCTAACTTATCCACTTTTTATTCACTATTAATTTATTTAACAACACTTACCTGCCCATGTAATTGCAGAATTGTTAATGAAAATATAAGAATTATATTTGAATTTTAACCTAATTAATATTAATAACTGCTTACATATTGAAAAAAAAAAAACAAATAAATTATGAATTAATCTTTTTATTAAAAAATATCATTGAATTTATTTATTTTTATTGAAAGTAAAAAAATGGAATAAGGGGTACAAAAGCTACAATTTATAATTTTAATCATCTTCTTCCTCTTCATCGTCGTCTTCTGGCTGCTGGTAAATTTAAAACTGGTCTTCATTATCGTCTTCAACGACATTTGTCTCAAGTTCTTCCATGATTTCGGGGTCAAAGGTTCCATCTTCGTTAATGTCGCTCTGACATGGTAGAGCATTGAGACAAGCTTGCCCATTACATTTGCAACAAGCTAAAGAGCATTGCAAGCCCGCTTTCTTGCATCCGCATCGCGAACCACAACCACTCTTGCAGTTGCAGAAAATTGTATTTAGCAAATCTTCTGGAGCAGGTGGTAAAATTGTCATGATAGGGTCCAGAAAATCGTTTCGCATTGCCCAATCCCATACCTGGGGTTCCAAATCATGTCCTAACCAAGTTTGAACTTGATAATATACACGGTTGAAATGTTGATGATCAGCTGCACTTGTTGGTGGAATAGTTGAAAGCTGCACAGGTTTATTAAGTTTTGTAGACTTGACGTAATGCATACAACGAAGATGATCGAGACTTTTCACAGATTTCGGAGCATTATAGACTGCCAATAAGGTTTGAGTTCCACTCTCTAATAATCTCTGGGCCGAACAATTTTCTTCCTCAAATGCTGCAGCTAGTTCATCCAAATTTGTCAGTTTCTCAAAAACTTTTAAATTTTTTATTTTTGATTTGTTTCCCTTTTTAAAAAGCGCAGAAGTTGTGTCACAGCCACTTAATGCGTGCAGAAATAAAATATGTTTTTTGGAATGAGGATAATTATCAAAACTCCGTTTTTACATTTCCATTTCCAACTTTTTTATAGAAAATTTCTTGTTCGTAAGACAGTCAATATCTTGTCCTATTATAACTGCAGTTTTTTTAGACTTTGATTCTTCAATTGCAGTTTCAACAATAAGAACATCCGCATCATCTCTGGCTTGTTTAGTAGTAATATTTGCAGCTTCTAATTTTTACAACCACTGTTTCATCGAAACAGACTTCATACAGTTTTGACAAATCAGCCATTCTTGTCTTGAAATTGTACGTCCGTAGTTTACCAAGATACAATTCAAACTGAAGGAAAGAGAAGACGGTCGTTCGTAACTATACAATACAAATGAACATCTGTCCCGACTGGCTATAAATAGAAGGGTCCGTAGTGTATAATAGGGGCCCGTATAATTCCCAGGTATAATTTTCGACGTAGTGGAAGAATTTTAAAATTTACAGATTTTAAAGAGGCACTAAAATTATTTTCTATTTAAAATGTCATTAGTGTAAATGGGAATATAATTATATTATAATTTAAGTTTTTCTCTTAATTATTTTTTAATTTTAGTAAACGGTTATCAGTATTATTGAATAGATATAGATTTAATGCATGAAGAAAATGATAAAATGTAATATTATAGTTAATAAAAATTGACAAATATTTATAATCATTGATTTATCTATAGTTCATCAACTATTATGGCGCGTTTTCGACCGGAGGCATCGGTTGACCTGAAGTGATGCTGTGACTGCGCGCTCTCTGCCCTCTATCTCGAAAACGGTTCACCGTATACAAAATTTTTTAAGCAAAATGTTTAGAGAATTTTGTATTCTACAATATTGATAATAAATACAAATAGCAAAAAACCCGTAGGAAATGAGATATTTCCAAAAAAGTGAAAAAAAAACGATTTTTGTGACCTTTGACCTTGAAATTTAATAGTTGCTTACACCCTACCATATGTAGGTTTTGAGACAACTTTAAGGGTGTCAATATACAAGTATTTACAGACTTAGAGCAGGGAATGCATTGCCTGTTCAAAAGAAATGACCGAAGATCATACTTGTAGACAATGTCTATTGTGTTCAAAAAATTAAGTAGTGCAAGAAAATCGTCATTCTGCTAAGCAAAATCTATAACAACAGGCAGGACAAATGTTAAAAATAAGTGGCAAGAAGTTTCCTTCTGTACCCATAGGAACTTCTGTAAGGGGTTTCCGTATCAGAAGTCGACGGAAGACGTGGTGACGCCCGAAATATTATAGGTGTAATCTTAAATAAAAAAGAAAACGAGATTTATCAGATTGGAACAAAGAATGGAATTATAAAACAATTGTATTCTAGATCTGAATTCAGTGTATGTCCAAAAGGTATCCAGAACCAGGAAAGATATCGACTTCAAATAAATTTTGTTATACAGATAATAACACAGAAAAATGTAAAAAAGGAGTTTAAAAAAAATTGTGCTAGTGTTTTTTTTACTATAGCAATTACAAACAAAACTTTAAATTTTCGTTGACCCGAAATATCTCACAAACTAATATTGCTACCGACTTCAATTAAATTTTATATTATATAATGTGACGTGATACAAGACTGCTATAATTTTGAAACAAAAAAATCAATTAATAGTTTTTTTTTATAAATTTTGTCTCCAATATTATTTTATGCAACGAAGAATAACGTTTTTGATATCTGGCAATATTTTGAGAACAATCGAAACAACGGTTTTCCTACAAAAAATAAAAAAAAAAAACATTAACTAAAATTGATAGATATTCCGAAAGATAATAATAATAGATAAAGATGTTAGAAAAACTCAATATTTATTTTTTAAATAGGAAATAAAAACTTTCCAAAAATGCTACTAATATTGGCAAAAAGTGGATTTCGACTAAAAATCTCGTTAATAAAAACAGATTTGGAAATCGAACTTATGTATTTTATCATATGGGAAATATTGTTGCTAACTTTTTATGACAACTTTTTTTACAAAACACGAAAACATACGAAAACAAAAAAACTGTAAAAAATTGCGTTTCGACTTAAGTATTATAGTATACTATAGAAAACAAAGAAAGATATTGAATTTTTTCATCTCACACAAAATATTGTTATTAATATTTTATTAAACTTTTAGACAAATCAACAGACGGAATGGGAAGTTATGAGCGTGTGTTGTATGCCAGCCTCTTTTATCAAGTAATATTTTTTCGGATCCCCATAGATACCATCATTGTTTCATTTCTCGATTCAGAAAACGGGGTATTGTTAATCTTATAAAGAAATTCCTGCACTTATACACATAATTTGCTTTCCTATTTATACCTCAACAATGTACACCGCATCATCGACCAAACAAATGCAGGTTCCGTATCTAAACCACCTTTGAACTGCAAAAGAGATAACCAAAATACAACACAGTGCGTCCTCCTGTCCTCTGATTCAAGAGGTATTTCAAGCCTTTTCTAACTTCACCTAACCGCACACTGCAATGCAATATTTGCGGTTCACAAATGTTGGTTTCACCCCTTGAGATAAACCACAAAACGGAAGTGACCTATGCCTTTTATATACTTTTTGCTAGTTCAAATTGTTTCTGGTTATCCTATAGGTCGTTTGTCGGAGAGGTTAAATAAAAAAAAAGGAGAAAGACAAGACAATATTTTTTAATCAGACATCGTTTTTGGTTGTATTTTAACACTGTTTTTATTTTTGCCCTATCTGTGTTTCAGCATAAACGGGAACAGCCACAATCTTTGGTTCTAATAGAAACAAACCGAGTGTAGGGAAACAAAAGAATACAAATTACTTACTTACTTGACTTCTTTGGTTTGCCGTGGTTTATTATTTCACATATTTCCTCTGAAGTGCTCAAGTATGGGTTGTCAGTTGGGTTATTTGCCAAGTTGTTTTCGTTGAATATACTTCTCTCTAGAGTGGGAGCCAGAGTTTGTTGGATGGAATCATTCACTTCGTTGATGAAAAGTGGGCTAGACGGAGGGTTGGCAAAGGCTTCCACTTTGTCATCCAACGATGTAATCTCAGTGGTGTTGTCCATCATGACTTCCGGTAGTGGTTTATTTCTTCCTATAAAGCGGTTGATTTCTTTGAAGGCGTCTGATCCGGGTTTTATTTCTCGCAATCTCTTCTTGAGAGATTTGTCATTGTGGTGTCGAATAGAGTTCCGGAACATGATGTTAACGCATTCGAGTTCGCTTTTCACTGTCTGGTAATCCCGATTCACTGTGTTGAGTTCTCTCTGGTGAATTCTCTGTAGCCTTTTCCTCAACCTTTGTCGGTGTGAATACAACTCTTGTACATATTCCGGGAGATGTTGGTACCTATCTTTGGATGTCATGGGAACCTTTTGAACGTCAAGAGCGTTGCCGATTGTCGCTTCCAGAATTTCGACGGCACCATCGATTTCATTATTCTGGAGGTTTCTGTTGGCAGGAGGAAGTACCAAGTGTTGCTCGATATGCCTCTGCATTCTCTCGACGTTGAGTTTTCTATAATTTATGTAGTCTGCTTGGGGTCTCGCTGTTAGGATGGCTGGCTGATTGAGTTTTATCGAAAGCAGAACTGCTTCGTGGTCAGAGTAGCTGGGCACCGTTGAACAGGTGAAGTTGCTGATTTCTGGAAGAATATAAATGAAATTAGAAGTTGATAGGAAAAAATCTAAAGTTGATGGAGTTCTTGGAAAGGTTGGCTTTGGTTGCGACACTACAACCAAAGAATGTTCATCGCTGTGAAGGTCCAACCAGTCGACAATGAATTTGCCTTCAGCACTAATAGCGGTATCCTGCCACCTGTGGTGTCTTGCATTGAAGTCGCCACCAATTAGACCGTAAGTTGTTTGTTTTAAGACACTGTTGAGTGTGTTGAGGTCGCCATGGATGTTTACTTTATAGGAACCGCATTTGAAGTAAACGCCGATTACTGTCAACTTTTCTCCTTGTCCTAGATCTATCTGAACCGCTGTAGCTTCGCTTGTTTGAAGGCCTGGGATGATAACTTATCGCTGATGCTGAAAGAGATATTTTCCCTCAAGAAGATGGCTGTGCCTCTTCCGTGCTGACCTTCGTCCTGTCGGAAGGTCTTATATCCGACGATGTTAATATTGTTCCTTCGGGTAACATTGGTTTCACTTATAAGAGCGATGTCCGGTTTATTGTTTTTCATGAACATGTTGAATGACGTCCTCTTATCAAGGCTGTATAATGAGTTTACATTATACGTCAGGATGCGGAGCTTCTTTAGTTGCATATTTGGAACAAGAAGGTGGCCAGCGCCACGGACTTATCTCCATCGCTGAGCTGAGAGTAATTTGGTGGAACCGCACTCCTAGCTTTTTCCATGACCGTGAGCAGGTCGGAACCAAAGATTCTCTGGACTTCGCTGTTGAGGTTTACTGGTGCTGCGGCTTTGGTTGGTCCTGTTTTTACTGGTATCCTTGGTGCGGTCATCTTGGCTGAAGTTCCTGTGACTTGTTGTGCCTTTGTTGGTGCTGGTTTGGTTGGTGGGACTCTTTTCGCCATTGCTGCGAAGCTGATTGCCGGACGAGTAACCAAGCAAGCTGACTTAGCAGCAAACTCTTGATGAGAACGCTTCTCCGCCAATAGCCTGTTCCTTTCTGTCAGGCGAGCCTTTAGCGTTGGGCAGCCTTTAAAGCTGGCAGGGTGTCCAGTTTTTTGGCAGTTGGCACACCATACGTCCAACCCAGTGTTTTCTTTGCGCTGGCACTATCCTGGTTCGTGCTTATCCTTGCACTTAACGCATACAAAGTCCCGCCCGCAGTTGGTGGCCACATGTCCGAAGCGTTGGCACTTATGGCACTGAACGATGTCGTTGGATTTTAGCTTCTCCCAATGGACACTCTGGTTCATAATGCGAGTCTTTGTGTAGACCTCATTGATGTCGATGGACTTTGTTAATTCAACAACGAAGTTGTTGTACACCTTTCCTTGGGCCTTCTTTGCTTTGAAGGGTGACACTTTAATTACTGGCAGTCCCTCTATCCTCAGCTCTTCTTCTACTTCGATGGCGGCGTACGTGTGGTGGATACCCTTTAACAAAAGCAGGTTTTTCCTGTCATCCTTTGGCGTGAAAGTGTTGAATTGTATCTTGCTTGTCAGCAAAAACTTCTTGACGGCGTCAAAAGATTCTCTGTTTCCAGCGTTGATGATGGTGGATTTTGTGTTACGGTTCTTGAAGGTCATGCTGAGGTTTGTTCCTTTGAAGTGTCTGCTTATTTCAGCGATGTTTCCAGAAAACACAAAAATTGGTGGCATTCCTGAAGATTTGGCGGTGTTGTCTTTAGGTTTGGGTGGCGGTGACTGAGTGTCCGTTGTTGTTGTTGTGGTTGGTTCCTTTGGTGGTTGGATTAGTTTTTTTGGCTGCTGTTTGGTGTAGTTGGTGCTACTGTCGTTGTTAATGGTGCTTCGACATCCAGTTGAGGGCGTTTGACGTTGTCCTTTTTGGAAGATGGTTTCCGTCTTTTTTGACCAGGCAATGGGGATTCAGAATTGTCTTCTTCGCTTTCCATTTCCACGGATTCCATTTCGTCATTGTCCTTGTTTGGTTCGTTGATGGTGGCAGGTAAGAATTTGCCGATAGTTTCACTAAGCCTTCGACTGTATTCGGGACTTAGGTACGTGGCTATCCTGGCTAGCAATTCTTCTAACGAAGCAAGCGCTGCCTCCGAATTAAATGGTTCGCCCATTTCCGGCTTAACTTTCACTTTTTTATTTTATAACACTGATTTAAACAAACAAATATTTTTAAAAAAAACCTTTGTTCGTGGAAAAGATCAGGGTGATTACTTGACTAGCGCAGGTAGCCCGTAGGTATACCTGAGTTTTAGCCTTTTAATTTAGGGGTTGATTTTTATTTCTAAATTTCTTCCGCTATCGGTGTATACTGTATCACTGCACTGCACTGAATGAGAAGTCCTGTGCTGTCTGCATCAAGTATTGAAAACCGGTGACAACATTGCCACCACGTCCACCATGCCAAAACCGCCGATGAGTGCTGGTGTTGTGAGAACAACAGAAATAATCCAACAAAGATGACACCACCCACAAACAGCACTGCGTTGTAACAACAACAGGAATATTCCAACCACTAAAAAAAACATATTCATATTTCATTAAATTTCGACATTGTATCACATGATTTTTTTTTGTGCAGTACCCTGGTATGATGGTTAGTGCATTGGACTGTCATGCCAGAGGTCTTGGGTTCGATCCCTGCCTATACCATCTAAAGTGTTTTTCATGGGTACTGCGTCTTGCGAGGAATTGACAAATTTTCCAAGAGTAATTCTTGTCATGAAAAGTGCTTTCAAAAATTAGCTGTTTGGATTCGGCTCAAAAAAAAAATGTAGGTCCCTTCCATCCCTGACAACAGTACTCGCACACAGGAATGGTTGAGAGTTGTAAGTCACTAGGCCTTAGTTCTCAACGGACTGTTGCGCCACCCAATATATTTTTTATCATATGGATTTTTAGTCAGTATTTATTTATTTGAAAATGGTTCCGTAATCATTTATTTTGTATAAAAGTAAGAAATTCATAATGATAAAGTTAGTAGCTATTAAAACGGCAATTTGCGAATTGTCAACTTTACATTGGTCCTTCGAGAAGAAGAAACAGTGAAGAGTTACTAAGGCTACTGACATTGGTATATATTTCAAATAACAAATCGACAAAGAGTTATCTAAATCGAGAACGAAAATACCTACAAGTTACAAATAAATACAAAAATAAAAAAACCTTGGCAGAATATATTGAAACATTAAATAGAAATGTTGGTAAGGACAGTGCGTCAAAAAAAACCTTCAAATACAAAGAAGAAAGACTCCAACGTCTGAGTGCACTATAGTCTGAGTTTGACTCAAACCATCAAAAATAGTTTCTACAATTGAGAAAGACACTCCTTACATGCAAAGGGATACATATAACCGAATAAAATCGGCGTACGAAGAACTAAAGAAAAAATTAGATGCAATAATTCCAGAACTGGAAAAAAGGAATGAAAGTGAAGCAAGCCCCAAAGACAGTACAGATGTTGTTCAGATGCAAAAGTCGAAAAAACTAAGGCTTAAAGTCACCGCCATAGTTGAAAACTTGGAAGAACTCGAACAAACATTCGAAGACTACTTCAAGAAAATTTATGAGTACCAACAAAAAATGTTACTTCAGCAACTTCGAAGCCTGATCGATCTTCATGAAGACTTTATTGCAAATGCATCGGAAGAAAAACTGATGGTACCATATATTACATCTTAAAATAATCATAAACAATTTTGCTTAATTCACTTTATTGGAAAACTAAACTTATAATAGAATATAGTACAATAGGAATTAAATTAAGTTTTCTACTTGGTCTGACTTGTTAGAGAACTGAAAATGTAATGACAAAAACGTCAGAAATATAAGGCGATAGTAATATATATATGTAAGTGATCAGGTGATCAGTGACGTACATGTATATGTACTATAAATATGTAACAATCTCCCCACTCGTTAAACGTCTTAGGGTGAGTATCTCAATGGGCCTCTTCGAATTCTTCCGGAACATCGAGGTATGACTGTTGGAGACCTTGCCTGTACTGTATGTTTCGTATTTGTCTTGGCTGTTGACTAATTGTGACTGCAGGTGGAGTAGATGGCACTGGAGCTGAATCTGGACTTGGCGAATCTTCGTAGAAACTGACTCGCCTTTCTAAATTAACATTTGAATTTCGAATTGTTGAAGTATATTCTTTGAGCTGGTCGATGTGTCTTTTATGTCGAACTCCCTTGTATTCAACTTCATAGTGTAGGCTTCCAAGTTTAGTAACTATCGTACCCGGTAACCAAGGAGAATTTGAAGAACTGTATGAACGGAACACCACTTGTTGATTCGGTTCAAAAGATCTTGGTTGATGAAGATTTTCAGGTTGCTGCTTTCCTAAGACTTTAAGTTTTAGTTCCGGTCGTAAACAGTCTAAGCGTGATCTTATTACTCGACCCAAAAAGAGTAATGATGGAGGTTGTCCAGTCGTCTGATGAGGTGCTTTATGGAATTGAATAAGAAATTTGTTGATGCAATGTTGAAGGTTAGTTGAATTTGCTCCAGATAGTAGAAGAGATCTTTTAACAGTTTGCACATATCTCTCAGCTTGGCCGTTGGTCGAAGGATGATAGGGTGCCGTTCGCTTGTGAAAGCGTACGCCTTGTACTTTCAAGAACTCTTGAAATGTCTCCGAACAAAATTGAGGGCCGTTGTCCGAAACTATGGTAGTAGGAACCCCAAACGTTGAGAAGACTTCTTCTAGAATTTTACATGTGGCTTCGGCAGTAATAGACGTAGTTAGTTTCACTTGAGTCCATTTGGAATAAGAGTCGACTATGATAAGCAAGTATTTACCCTGCACTGGGCCAGCATAGTCGATATGAACCCTCTCCCAAGGAGTGGATGGATACTCCCAATGATGAGTGTTGTATTTCGGTGGCAATTTGGCGTGTTTAAGGCATTCGGAACATGATTTTGCTAGTTTCTCTATATCTTGATCTATAGAAGGCCAGTAAATTAGGGATCTAGCAATACCTTTAATTTTTGTGATTCCGATGTGGGCAGTATGAAGCTCTTCAAGAAGTGTATGACGGAATTTCTTAGGAATGACTACCCTGTGTCCAAGTAGAAGGCATCCACAAGATTGAGTGTAATTAAGCTGGTTGCCAGTGTAACCAAGTGATGATAGACTTCTCCCATCCTGAATAGCAGAAAGCATTGGAGATAGTTCGGTATCCTTCCTTGTCTCGGAAGCTATGTCATCGGCGGTGACTGGTATCTGACGTATTTGCTGTAACACGAACTGATCGAAATCATCATTGTCTGACGAGGAAATGAGATTGACAGCTTCCACAGTATTTGATTCTTGAATGGAGATGGCACGGGATAGGTAGTCGGCATTTGCATTTGCATTTGATGTTTTTAATTGAATTTCATAGTTGAAGTTTGTAAGGTAGCTAGCATAGTTGGAATATCTGGACGAAGTAAATTTGGGAAGCAATGCATTTGGCGCAAAAATATGAGAAACAGGTTTATTATCTGTGATAATTATAAATTTCCTTCCGTAAAGGTATTGGAAACATTTTTTCACTCCCCACACAATAGCTAGAGCCTCTCTGTCTATTTGTGGGTAAGCACGTTCGGTTAAATTCAATGATTTGCTAGCGTATGCAATTGGGCGCTCACGACCATCTGGCATTCTGTGGGATAGCACTGCACCTAAACCACAGGACTAGCATCAACAGCAAGTAAAAGAGGCAAGTTGGGATGATACGAAATCAGAACATTATCAGAAACAAGTTCTTTTTTTAAAAACTCGAATGCTTTTCTTCCTTCTGAAGTCCAGTAGAATTTACGTTGCTTAATCATTTCGCGAAGAGGTGCAGAAATCGTAGACAGATTTGATATAAATGAATGGTAATAAGTAATCTTACCTAGAAAAGTTTGAAGTTCTGCTGCTGTTGTAGGCTGGGAGGCGTCTCGTATTGCGGAAACATGCTTGTCCAGTTTGTGAATCCCTGCGCCATCGATGCGATGTCCTAAGAAATTTACAGATTCCATAAGGAAAGCACATTTTGAACGTCGTAGTTTGAGTCCAAATTGATGCAATCTCACGAATGTAGCTTCCAAAGCTATCAAAAGCTCGTCAACAGTATCAGCAAAAACCAGGAAATCATCGAAGAAGTTGATTGTATTTTTAAGACCATGTGTGATTTCTTCTGTCCTACGATACAGCTGGTATACTTCCAACACCATACTGTGCCCTTGTTGGTTGAATAAGTCCATGAGTAGGTGTATTTAATGTCATCGCTTCAGAAAATTCTTCACTGCACGGCAAACTCATAAATGCATCTGTAATATCCAATCGACAAAAAACTTTAGCTCCACGTACTTTATTGAAAATATCTTCTGCTTTGGATATTGGATGTTCATCGACGATCAGCTGTGGGTTGAGAGTTGATTTGTAATCACCAGTGATACGTATTTTATTTCCCTTGACTACAACATGAGTTGGCGATGCCCATCGGGAATGAGTGACTTTCTTGTAGAATCCGGATTGAAGTTTTTTATCTATTTCTGAAGAATATGTATTAAGAAGCGAATATGGAATAGGTCGGGCTCTTGCAAAAACTGGCTGCACGTCGGTTTTGAAGTGAACGTCAACTGGTGGTCCCGTCATGGTACCTGCAGTTTCGCTAAATAAGTCTTCGTATTTGATTAGCAGTTTTTCTATTGAATTTGTATTATCAGGAATTGTTGAAATTTTGGAGATTGTGGATATTTGTTTGAAATATTTTTCGAAAGAAATTAAATCGGAAAAATGTACTATCCATTCGCGACCAAATATGTTGTCGGATGGAAAATCTGTAACGTACAGGGTAAGTACTTTAGATCGTCCTTCGAATGTGACGTTTACTTGTGTGCACTGGCACTTGAATTTGTTTTTTGTGAAGCTACAAAATGTTCTTTGAGAAGGAGTGAGCTGTTGCAATGGCAGTAAAGTTTTAAAAGTGTCAATACTGACCATTGAACTTGCTCCAGCTGTGTCTAGCTCCATCTTAAGCGGCTTATCGTTGATGCGAACATCTACCATAATTGGTGGAACCCTCTCACTGATTTTATTTATTGCATCGTCTTGCAGAAAATTAATTGAATTTCCATCTGAACTGCTAGTAGTTGCAGTAGTTCCATTGCTTGTATTTGTGTTAGTTGTGTTATTATTTTTCTGCGCTTTACTTTGGCGGCATACAGCTGCAATGTGACCTTTACTCTTACAAA
This sequence comes from Eupeodes latifasciatus, assembly GCA_920104205.1. Lineage (NCBI taxonomy): Eukaryota > Metazoa > Arthropoda > Insecta > Diptera > Syrphidae > Eupeodes > Eupeodes latifasciatus. The sequence continues at coordinate 162,850,278 of OV049924.1, forward strand.
GACGACATACAGCGTTTTTGAATTTGCAGTCTTGACGCCAATGATTTCCTCCGCAACCGAAGCATTTGTATTTTGGTGGTGTTTTGGCACTTTGAGATTTGTCTCGGTTTTGCTGAGAGCGAGATCGAGACCCAGATGATTTTTTGATGCGAGGACGAGAGTCATGTACGAATTGGTGAATAGAAGCTGAAGAAGCACTCGTAGAACTGGGATTAGCTTTAATCGAATTTGTCTTGTTGCCTCGAGCGAAGCTGCTATTTTGACTGCATCGACGAATTTTTCAGGTTTCTTCGCTATTATGGCATCACGAATATCATCCCGATTAACACCATGAATAAATTGGACAATTAGAGAATAATCGAGGAATGTGCTGAATTCGCAAAACCTTGCACCTGCTCTCAGGCGCTCTTCAAAAGCCGAAATCGATTCCTCTGGATTTTGCAAAATACCTCGAAAGCGAATTGCTTCACTGAATTTATTTTTTATTGCCATGAAATGAGCACTAAGAATTTCTACAATTTTGTCGAAGCTGAGGCTAATTACGTCTTCAGGATAGCATAAATTCCTCAAGGTTGAATTTAAATTTGCACCCATGTGCACTCGAAGTTGGGGTGCTCTATTTGCTTCTGGAATGTTACAAAGTTTTAGTTGCAACTTTAAACGATCTATATACTCCTCGAATGATTCATTGGAATTAGAATTGAATTCATTGAAAAAGAATTTCGAATTTTGTGTTATAGAATCATTTGTGGCGTTTGCTTGGAGCGTGTACAAATCAGCAACAAGTCTCACGAGTTTTTCAATTTGCGCATCAGCCATTTTAACGAGTTGGATTTTTTTTGGTTAGAATTTACTTTGATTTTTTTTTGCAAATTATTTTTATTTTCTCGTCGCCATTTTATTACATCTTAAAATAATCATAAACAATTTTGTTTAATTCACTTTATTGGAAAACTAAACTTATAATAGAATATAGTACAATAGGAATTAAATTAAGTTTTCTACTTGGTCTGACTTGTTAGAGAACTGAAAATGTAATGACAAAAACGTCAGAAATATAAGGCGATAGTAATATATATATGTAAGTGATCGGGTGATCAGTGACGTACATGTATATGTACTATAAATATGTAACACCATATGTAGCAAACAACGGGTATAAGGGTGTAAAACAGGACATTAATAGGTTTCTTTACCAAATGGTATGCAATTTAGTCAATGGCAATAATTATAACAAGCCAAAAGAAGCGAAACCCGAATCAATGCTTCCGGGGCTGAAAATTGCAACCTTCAAAGGTAATTTCTTAGAATGGCAACCATTTTATGATCTTTTCTCCACAATTATACATAATAGAAGTAGGCTCAACACATCAGAAAAAATGGAATATCTGAAGACACATCTAGAGGGAGAGCGCTGCATAGAAGAACCAGAGCTGCTACGAGTAGAGGAGGAGAAAGGAACACGGGCTTCTCAGAAGGAAAAAAGGGATCAGAGAAGCTTGTGGTTTTAATGCCGCGTATTACAGATTCTATATAGAGAAGAACTAGTTTTGGCATCCCTGTCAAATTTATCCGTTTGTGCAGAACGACGATGGAAAATGCACGCTGCTCTATCAACGTTGGAAAAGATTTCACTGGTGCTTTTGATGTCAAAAAGGGTCTTAGGCAAGGCGGTTCACTCTCATGCGACTTCATCAACATTGGTCTTGAAAGAATTTTTCAGAACTCAGTTGTCAACACAAAACGTTATCATGAACAGCTATAACTTTAAGGTAGTTAAGAAGGCACCGCTATAAATTCAAACAACGACATCAGCGCTGAAATAAAACAGAGAATAACTCTTGCAAATCACTACTTCTTTGCTAAATTTGATTATTATAAACGAACATTTTTTGACATGCCGAATTTTAGAAATACAATTATGAACGAACTTTAACCTTATGAAATCTTAAAAAAAAATCTCAAATTTAGTTTCAACAACTATTTAGCTCTTAAGTTATTACTTAATCTAGTTGCTTCACCCATTGGCATGCTATGAAAAGATTCAAGCCACAAATTTAATTTTCATTTTAATTTTTTATAACAATAATTTAAATACTTTGTATATTCAAATAGAAAGTAAAGATTAAAACAACACTATACAAAACTTATGCAATGATAAGATGGAAAATCCGAGTTCACATTTTTCCATATCAAGCACATTAATTTAATTTTCATCCTAAAAAACAAACGTTTCGATAATAATTAAACTATAAAAGTCCTAAACGTATAGTCGTTGAACTCTACAATACACATCCCTATCGTCTTAAAAATAAAGCCGGAACTTTCTTTTTTCCATCGAAAATTTGCTGTTTTTTACCATCGAAATTTTCCTGTGGTAAAAGTTTTTTTTTACATTATTTTAATGCAAAGGAGAAAACATTTTTTGCCACACTTCCTGTGTCAATACAATGAGAGTAGTTTTTGTTTCAAACTGTCCGCAATGGGCTTAAAATATGTGATGGAATATTTGAGTTATACTGCAAAAAGTAAGTTCAATTTCCATGTAAAAGCACGACGAAAAGATAGAAAGTAAATAGAGTATTCTGGCTTCTACGCAGAATTAAACATTAAACTTTTATTTTGTTTTCCTATTTAGTTAATAAAAAATAAAGCATCTGTGTTATCGTGTGTTACTATAACTAAGTGACGTATACTGTAGGTAAAATGAACACTGAATTGTGTATATGCAAACCTATAGTTAAAGGACGAGCTAGCATTTCACAAAAAAAAAAACACTTTTTCTAATATACTGTATTCCTTGATGGTTAATGAACTCGCAAGTAGTGAAATGTCATTCTACCTTAAGGTTCTCTTCATCTAGTGCGCCGACATCATTCATCGTCTAGGACACATCACGTTGTTGTATAAACATTCTGGTCTCTATTGTGTGTCCACAGTCGAACGAGACTCGCAAAAGGCTAGAATTACCTTTAGAAGAGAATAAAAACAAAAAATAGCAAGAAACAAAAACAAAATACAAATTTACGACGTACGACAACGACGACGGACGTTCCCTCAGTAGTTTGAATTCCAAAGTAAAAGTACTAATTGTTGTTGAGTCCTTTTTTACTGGAATGTCATAACGAAAACTTTGCCAGTGCGCTGCATCAGAATTTACCTTTTATCCTTTTTTTATTTGTATTCTTACAATTATGTAGAGGGTGTTAATTTAATTCACCTTTATACAAAAGTTGCTAAAGATTGGCTCGCGTCCAAACAGCATTTTTTCTGCAGGAATGATTTTTTTTTGTTTTGAATACATATTCAATGTTAGAGTTCTCGTACCACTACGAGTATTTTCGCTTGAATTTTTTGTTCATGTGTGAATTTCCTGTTAAGGGATTAGCACTCGAGTGCATGTTTTTTATCCTTTGTAAAAAAATATAGAATTGTTAGATTTTCTTGTTTTTTTTTTAACAAAGGGAAACAGTTTCTCCTTGGCACGTTAGGAAATAAATTTTATAAAAGGTCTAAACCACATATTTATATATGTATACATACATACATTCTGCACAGTGAATATAAGTAATATTGCATTTTAAAGTCCTTATTTTTATATATAACATTGGCTACGGGCCCATTGCACAGGACTTAAACTTTATTCAGTACGTTTTAAACTTTTATCTTATTTTTCTTTTTGTTAACAAGCTTTAAGTTGTTCTTGAAAAATCTTTGGGGGCCTAATTTTCTTAAGGAATTTAAGTTTTTGTTTTGAAAAGTGAGAAGAACGTTTGCATTGTTTTTATGGGGTTAAGCGTACAAACTGTCATAGATTTACAAAGCTAAAGTTATATTACGTGTACAGTTTATTTTATCATTTTAAAACTTTTTTAGATTTCCAAACCTGAAGTTGCATTTTGTGTGAAATTAATTTTTTCCCTAAGCCACTATTTTAAAGCTACATAAGTTAAGTCGACAAAGTAGCTAAAACAGGTGCACCTTTTTTGATTTGGTTTCTGTAATATTAGGGCGTTCCTGGAACTTATTCCATTTAAGTTTGTTGTACAGTCAGTTAGGTCCACCATTAGCCGTCCAGAATTTTGAATAAACATTGAACAAAAACTAAGTTTTCAAATTTATTTTTGCTGAACATTAAAATCTTCAGTACGTTATGCACTTTCAATGTGTAATTTAATGTTTCACATAACACTATGCGCTGAGTATTATAGTCATAAGTATTTAATATACTGACAACTATGACACAAACTTTTACTCCAAGTCATAGATTTAAAAGAAGGTGTTGGAAAAATTGTCCATTTTTACAGACTTTAACCCCTAGAGCGGAAGGTAAACTAACTGATATAATAAATTCGGGCATACATGCAGCTTTAATATACATAAGAGTGGATTTCCATTTCAGTCGAAAAATGATAAATGATAAAGATAGCGACAAGATATCAAATCTTGGGGAGAGTACGAAAACTTTGTCCAAGATAAAATAATAATAATAAACAAAATAAAATACAAGTTTTTTGTAAAGGGGCTCAATACAAGTATTTCTTACAACCGGAGTGGGGGTTTATCTTACCTCGTTTAGGCGGGGTTCTATTGTTGCCGTGTTTTTAAATATTTTTTTTTTAAGATTTTAGGTCAGTTTTTATAAAAAAAAATTGTTTAAAGGAGGGGACATAGAGTCTTCCCGCCCATAGTAAAAAATGCTTGTACAGGACCCCTCTACCAAAAACCGTTATTTTTTCTTCACTTAATTGTATACTCGTGCCCAAAGCTTCTATTAAAAACGCTATTTTTGTATTCTACAAGAAAAATAATTTCAAGAATGTACCCAAAATATGATTGACCCTGATTTAACTGAAAACTACCGAAGTCCTCAGTTATTTTTTGTCAAAAAAGTAAAATATTTTGGCAAGAGTACGATAACTCAGGCGACAAGATATTATAACGGATTTTTTAAGAACAGTTAAAAACAATCATTTTTTACTATGGGAGGGGGGGGGGTGTTCTATCTCCCCCCGTTTAGGCAATTTAAAAAAGTTATTATTTAAAATGGAAAAAATAGTTAAAAAATAACGGTAATACTTACAATTTAGTATTATACATTTTTTTAAATCCAACATTCTATTCTATTAGCCAGTTTTTAAATCAAGTCAAAAATATGCGTAGTTTTTGAAAAATTTAATTTTAAACTAAAAATTTTAATAAAAAAAAGTTAAAAAAGGATTAAAGTGTAATTTTTCAATACTTCGAGATTATTTACTATTGTTTTTATTTTAGAATTTATTGCTCTTATTTGTTTTCGATCAAAAACTGAAAACTAGATGATTTTATGTCTTAATTTTTGAGAAAATTGAAAATAACCACAACTACTATTTTAATTTATGTAATTATTGTTTTTTGCTTGAGTGGTCTTATTACTCAAGCAAGGAAAAAGCAATTTAATTAATTTTTTTTAGTAATTTTCAATTTTCTCAAGAACTAGAAGACATCATCTAGTTTTCAGTTTTCGATAAAAAAAATAAGAGCAATGAATTCTGAAAAAAAAAACAATAGTAGATAATCTTAAAGTTTTGAAAAATTACACTTAAAACCTTTTTTTAAACTTTTTTTTTGCACAAATTTTGAAACAATTTTTTTCAAAAACTATGCATAGTTTTGACTTGATTTAAAAACAAGCTAATAGACAAAAGTGTTGGCTTAAAAAAAAATGTATAAAACTTAGTTGTAAGTATTACCAATATTTTTAATTCTTTTATTTAGATTTAACGTACATATTTTTTTAAATTGCCCCTACCGCCTAAACGGGAGGCGATAGACCTCCCCTCACATATTAAAAAATGTTTTTAACTGTTCTATACAAATCCGTCATTAAACTTTATCGCCTGAGTTATCGTACTCTCCCCGATATGTTTATTTATCTGTACTTTTGATTCCTCACATCTTATTCATATTTTAAAATTGAGACACTTGATGGTTAAAATTTTAATTTTAACTTTCGAATATCAGCCAAATTTACTTACCTCTTGCTTTCTAAAGACGTTTAATCAGAGACCAAACTGATCAATATAATAGCAAACGATCTTACCTTGAATTACACATTGAAAAATGTATTTGTAGATTTAAAGCATTTTTTTGTTTTTTTAACATACCAATACCTTATTTTCACTTTTAACCCAATTTGTTACAGATATCTTTTGAACTTTAAGACACCTGGTGAATGGTAATACCTGCATATAGCAACGAAATTTTTATTTCAACCTCTTCTTTTGATTTCATTATTCTTTGTCTTTCACCTCAGTACTTTTAATTAATATATTTTTATCGAGAATATCTACTTTCTTGTAATAAAATTATCATCTCTATTTCATCGTACGTAATCTTTTCACCTTTGCTTTTGCTGATTGTTTGAATTTCAATTCCAACTACCCTTATCATTGTCATCATCATGAAATTATCATATTTGGCTTTGGAAATCAACAGAGATGTACATTTTTTTAATTGATCACTTTTCTTATATCGATTATAGTATTAAAGTGTTCTATCAGTAGAAGATAAAAAAGGAGAAAATAGAATGGCTATCTCATCTCATTAACAGAGGCACCATCAGTACAACTGTAATGCCAAATAATTTTCAAACACTGGCTGTTCGCTTCTCTGCTCGTTTTCTCGACAAATAACACCTGATACAAACAATATTCTCATATACCAACCATCAATTAAAGCAGGAGTAACAGCAGTACAATATAATTACAAGCAACAGAAACCACATAAATTGGGAAGAACTGGAAAAGACCAAGCTTCCATACCACGTGCGTGAAACACTACATTAATTAAATTACACATATTGGTCGTTATCTCAGCCATAACTTGACGAATGGTGGTTTTTAAGTGCTCAAGAGTTAAAGGTTTATTTGCATAAACACGGTCTTTCGCGTAGCCCCACAAAGAAAAGTCCAGCGGTGTCAAATCGCATGATCATGGTGGCCAGTTGATATCGCCACGATAGGAAATTTCGCTCCCAATTGCAATAAAGCCATATTCGCTCGAGTTGTGTGGCATTTGGCACCGTCTTGTTGAAACCACATATTCTCCAAGTCGTATTCTTCAATAGCAAACAAAAAAAGTCGGTTATCATATGACCATAACGCTCTGAACTGACAGTGACAGTCGTTCTACCGACGACGTTTTCGAAGAAGTAAAGTCCTATCACACCTCCAAACCACCGCACCAAACCGTAAATTTTTGTGGATCTAATGGCCTCGCTTTAATTACTTGGGGAATCTCAGAACCCCAAACACAACAATTTTGTTTATTAACATACCCACTTAGTGTGAAATGCGCTTTGACGCTGAAAAAAAATGTATGAATGGTCATTTGGCTTCAGTTGTTGTGTGAGCTGGACTCTATATGAATGTAGGTGTAGATCCAAATGCAAAATACTCCATGCCGTTAAACAGTCCTAATTCCAGAGAACGGTGAGGAATGGACAGGACACATTCGGGTCTTCGGCAACACTTTCACTTACAGCAGCGATATTTTGTAGGAAACCTGTGGTCTCAACTACCAACTAGACCATAACAGGGAAATTGTGTCAAAACAAAGATCTTCATCCTTTTATCGTAACAAAAGAGTCGATGATCGAACTCGATCTGTTAGTTCTTTTTTTCTAAGAGTAGTAGGTACAAAAGTTTGAGACGCTGTGGAAGTTTAGATTTTTATTACATCATAAATTTAACGTTGAAATAGTTGCATATTCGCAGGCGGAGTAAATTGTTACTATCACCACGGTTGCCACTTGAAAAAAAATTGCATGACCAAAGCTGAAAATAAAAATGACCAATCGTACCAAAAAAGGACCAAAATAATTTGTATCCGCAATGGCTTTTAACTTTCCATAGAAAGTTAATGTAATCGGTCCGATTTCTTGAATTGAAAATTTTGACATTTCTGGACGTTTCAAGGTTCCTAGAGTCTAAATAAAAGATTTTTAGAGAGATGTCTGTGCGTGCGTGTGTACGTACGTTCGGGAAGAATAACGTTTTTGACATCTGGTAAAATTTTAAGAAAATCGAATTGACAATTTTTTACAACAAATGAAAACCTTAAAAAAACAATAGTAAAACTTGGTAAAAATTTACTTTCGACTCAAGTATCTCTTCAAAAATTAAAAAAAAATATTGGCTTTAAGCTTATTTTATTTCACAGAAAATATAGTTTCCGACATTCTGTAAATTGTGCATAAAAATCCAACAGTCAGTTTTTTTCATAAAAAATTAAAATCTACAAAAAATAGTACGCAAATGCTACGAAAATTTGGTAAAAATTGGTTTTCGACTAAAAATCTCGTTAACAAGAACAGATATTGCAATCAAACTATTTCATCATACTCAAAATATTGTTGGTAATTTTTAATTTTTTTTAGAATAATTCAACTAACAACTAGAAAATCACGAAAGCCCACAAACCTTTTAAGCAAGACAAATCGGCAGACGGGATGGGAAGTTATCAGTGTGGGACGCATCCCAGTCCCTTTTTTTTAAGATCACAATCGCGGCGATATGTTAACATTATGTCAGGAGATCGAATACTATCGCTAAATACAATTCATATAGAATTAATTCAAAAAAATGTTTTTGCAGACCAAACGCTATGGTTATTTTTGTCATCTTGACGCTTTTTGGCCAGCAATATATTATTAATGGTACCCAAAGTCTGCCTTTCATTTTTATCAAAGTTAATTAAAAAAAATTCCTCTCAGCAGCAGCTGAGCTGTGAGGAAGTAACATCAAGTTATAAACGAACTGACTTAAATTTTGAAAACAATATTCATTTGAAGCGTTTTTATGATAATTGACCTTTTTTCCAAAATTTTTTAGGTATGTATTTTATTTTTGAGATTATAAAAGGAATAGAGTCGAGTTATTTTTTTCATTTCTTAAAAAAGGGACCAAATGGAATAAAAAATGACCATGCGACCAAATGAGAAAATAATGACCAAATTTGGTCTTAAATCACCAAACTAGCAACCGTGACTATCACTACTTGTTTCTAATGCTAAATTTATAAATTTAATTCTTTATATATGTATGTAGTTTTCATAAATAATTTTGATTTTTATAATTTTATTTATAAAAAAAAATATAATATTGAATAAAAGTTTAAGAAGAAATGAAAAATTATAATATAAAAAGCTGTATAAATAAATCAAAAATTGTCAGTTTGCGCACTAGGGATCGAACCGGGTACAACTGGTGTGGGACCGGAGTCTCAACCCATTGTACTACGAGACACCCTAAATTTTGCCAGGCATAAATTGAAATGTTTGTGAAAGCAAGTTGAAAAGCGAAAACAAAAACAGTTGAAAAACATCAAAACAATTTCAAGGCCAAATTAGCCGAAGTTTCGAAATCCGAAATCACATGACGAAAAAACTTACACGTACACCTACATTCAAAATAAAGCCTGTACATTTTCTTTTAATCAAAGTAGGTATTTTAACTAAAATATTTTGGAAACCTAACACCTATTTTTAGAAAAAAAAAATAATGAATTTTGATATAAAAATTGGATTTTTCTGGTTAAAATTCATAAAGAAAATTGTAAATCGGAAACTGAAAATGTACGTCCATGTTTATTTTGGTTGAATGTATGTGTGGAAGAATCAGGGTAGGTTGAGGGTATAAATACCAGTGCTTACCCTAGTAGCACAAATGGCTTTTATTTTGATTTATAATTATAACTACAATATAACAGCCAAGTTATTGCCAATGTGTTTTACATAGAGTTTGTAGGACAATGTTGTAACCGAATTAGCCGCGTTTCCCCACTTGATTTAAAACAAGTTGATTTTATTTCGGTTGCATTAAGGTTTTTATATGTTTTATTTCAGTTTTTGCTTTGTATTTTTAATTAAATGATGTCATTTACAATACTATTAAAACTGAATTATTACTAAGGTAAAATGTTCTACTTATGTCATGCAAACTCAAGCATAAGTTATATAAATGTTTTTGTAAGCTTATATACTGGTTTTGTTTGTGTCATTTACATTATTGAAACAATTCTTAAGTTATTGTAGAATTTAATTTATGTTCTAGAAACTAATTGTCAGTTCATGTTTATGTTGGCGTTGTATTTAAAACCAAAAATTTGTTTCCCAAAATATTTTGAATGTTCTAATTAAGTTTTATTATTGAAATCTTATTATTTGTATTTCTAATGATGTTTGATAAAATTTTTAAGGCTGATAGAATTCTTAAATTAAACTATTACTTTTGTACTACTTAATTTTATTGTTTTTAGTTGTTTTCGAAATCAAAATCACAAACAAATATCATTTTTATCTAAAATATGGGTATTCTACCTCAGAAAAACTCATGCGCCACCCAAATACAAAAAAGTAGGAGAATAATTGATAAATTGTATTTGTTTTTTGTTTTCTGCACAAGAGTTAAATCATGAAAAAAATAATAGATTTGCGTAAAAAATCTAAAAACATGACGTTTTTGGCTCATACCATGTAAATTAGGGTAGAGAATAACTTCGAAAACAAATTTTTATATTTCACCCAAATAACTAAATTATTAAAATAAAAAAAAATACCATTCAAAATGGTGCATGTTACAGATAACATAGAAACAACTTTCTTGCTTCATTTATAACTTATCAGTTATAGAACTGAATTTAAAAATGTTTGCAATATGAATATAACATAGATATAATAACTCGTAATTATTTTTTGTTGCATTGTTTTTTAAGCAAACCTTTTTTGTTGTTTCGATATGGTTGTAACTAAATAAAAAAGAAAAAAACAAAATAATCATACTTTCAAAGCGAACAGAGTTGCCGAAGAGTTATTTTGGTATTTTATATAAATATAATTTTTTGTAGGAAAATGTGACATTTCATTAAAAAAGTTGGTGCAGCAAAAAATCGCACATGAAGAAAATCTACATGCAATTTTTAACCCAGTTTTAAGCAGTTAAAAGTGCAGCGAACATATACACAATACAAAATTTTTGTTATAATCTGTGGTGTTTTCATAATTTTTCGTTGAAATTTCTTATCAGAACACAATTCGAAATGATGTGTACAGTTTTTTTTAATTATACCTAATAATAATTAGATGCAATAAATTTAATATTACATTTTATTACATAAATGTGATAAATAATGAATGATTTAGAACAATTTTCAGTTATAAAATAAAATTGTAAGCTTTTGCCATATCCGAAACTGGGTGTGGCAATTTAAAAACACCCCTACAAATTCCTGAAAAACATTTTTTCTTATTGTTTCTTTTTCATTCAAACATTTTTTTATCCTCCCTGATAAATAAATAAAAACATTTTCTAAAACAACGCTTAGTTTAACTGTGACCATTAATGGGAAACACACTTTTTTCCTCATCTTTCAACCATTCAAATGTCATATTTCAATACCAAAGTTAGTAGGTACAACAAAAAAAATCCACATGCGATTTTTAATTTTTCAGCGGCAACTCTACTAAACTACACGCATTTTAAGTAATGGCATCTTAAATATTTCTATTAGGCATTTTACAAAATGTATATATTTTGAACATTGCAAAAATCTAAATACAATACCCTAAGAACAAAAATTACCTGCTTTAATGTTTGGTTTTTAAAATGTTTTAGAACTGTTTTCTTATAGTAAATGAGACTATTAAACAAGACCTTTTCTATAACACATGTCATCAACAGTATTACAACATAACGAAAAACAATAACGTAATTGTAAATGTTGTTGGAACATTACGTATCACGAGAGTGTAAAAAAAAACACTTGTCATCTCTTTCATTTCAACTTAGTGCTTTATTTTATTTTCTATTATTTCGCGTTTTATTAAATTAAATTTTCACTGAAAAAAACCAAAACTTATTTTACAAATTATTGAAGGAAAAATTGTAAACATCCAAATGACGTTTATATCATTCATACTTGATTTAGTTTTACCTTCATTATAAAAATATTTGTGTAACTTGTACAACAGAAACAAAATAATTGACACTCCATTAGTTTGATGTATTGATGTTTTAAAAATATTACTGTGAAAAAGCATTTTTTCGTGAGTTGAAATTATCAAATTATCAAATTCAAATGTAAAACAATAACTAAACATCAATGTTTATGTTAAAACCCGATCCTACAAACCATGTTAATTATTTCCTCACTTATAAAAAGAGTTGAGTTTTAATAAAACGTAATGTTATTAATTTATTATAAAGTCTTCATAATATCGTTGACTGAACTTATTGAAAATAATATTTTGAGGACGCAATTTGTTTTAAACATAATATTAATTCATTGTAACAACAAAAAATAATATATTATAATATTGTTATAAAACAGTTTCCAGAGTATGTTTTATTTCGGATGTAACAACGTTTAAGCCTGGAAATATTAAAACAGAAGCTTAGAAATATAGGTAGAACTTTTTTACAACCTTCGACTAACCAACTTTTTAATAATAAGTAAGCAACAACTGGTATTTTTGTACTAACAACTTTAACTGAAATATAATAGTTTAAAAACGAGTTAAATTAAAATGTTACAAATATTTTTCGATTTACAAGATCAAAACAGTTTTGTAACCATAAATGTTGCAGATTACTCATATATAACTCAAAAATAACAAATTTTTGTTATAAATCAAATTCTGTGCTACTAGGGTAACGCGAAAATCGTTCTTTTTGGTGGTTTTTCTAAAGCTATAAGGAGTGTTAAATGATAAAAGATTGTGAGTCCATACAAACAAATTAGTTTTTCCGCAACATACAAATTTTACAAGTTATTGTAAAAAGTTTTCCATCAATATCAAACAAGAAATATTATATTCGATATATGTGCAAAATAAAATAAAATATAAAACAAAAAGGTGAGATATCGGTCTTAAGAAAATATTAGTGCAAGAAAGAATTTTCCCTTATACCCATTATATGTGTTTTTTTTTTTTCAACCAGGTGCTCCAGTGGGAAACCACAAATCGATTGAATACTAGTAACTTAGACACCTATAACACTAAGCGTATTGTTCTGGTTAAAAAAATAGTAAATCATTTGGTCAAGGTGGTATTTTTCTTGGCACTCCACGCTACACGATACCGTGCTGCGAGACATAAGGCAACCACAATTCACTTCTAAGCGCTATAAAAAAGGGAAACAAAAATTGACTCACAGGAAAAAAACACCTCCCAAAAAAGTTCCACCTTGACCTTCTTTTCTAACATTCTCCGAAACTTTCACCGAGCACTTTTCTAACATTCTCCGAAACTTTATCCGAACCTATTTTTCCGGACATTTTTTTGAAAATTTTTTCCGAACCTTCAGCACTTCTTCATATCCATACGCTCATGGTCCAAATATTCATATATACATTCAGAAACACCATAGAACAATCCATTCACTCAGAAGCATTAAGCTGAAAAGAACATACATACATCATCAAAACACAACATACATACAATCATCAGAATCCTCCAGTTTCATCCAGGATTTCTAAAAGCAGCATCTTTAATTCCACATACATACATACATATATCCAATCACACCAACTTATCTTACCTACAATAGTCAACATATTTATTTTAATTAAAAGCTAAGTACCGACTTTCTTTCATTCTTTCTTGTGAAAAAAAGACCATAAAAGAAAAGATCAGTATACATTAGTATACCTGACAAACCAAAAAGAAAAGATTTTTTTTTCATAACTTCATGTAAAATCAAATTCGTTCAAATTAAGTTTTTTTTTTCTAAACCTTTAAAGTCTAGCTATATAATATAAAAAAGTGTTCTGCAACAACAAAAACCATCCTGCGATGCTGTGCACAACATCAGGAGGAATGGACCAATCATTAGTAGGTATACCAGATGAAAGTAAAAGTACACCAAATTGTGTAACCCATAAAAATATGCAATATAATGCGGTAAGTGATCTTTAACTTAATAATTTATTTGAACGAACAAGAGAAGAGAATTTAGAGAATAAATTAAATTTTATTAAACTGTGAGATAAATATTTGAAAGATCTTATAATTAACTGTAACTAAATTAATTGGAAAAATTTAAGTTTTTTTGTTTTTACATAGTTTAGATGTTTCAGTTTTTTTTTTTTTGTAATATTTTTATTTATAGTTGAGATAAAAGATTTGAAATTTCTTTAGGCTTAATATCCAATTATAATCTTAGTATTGTCCTTTTTAAATTAATTGATTTTTAATAAAATATTATTGGTCATTGTATTTCGAAATTGAGAAACGCTTTTTTTGGAATTAGAAATTTTTTTTTTGTGACAAATGGGTTTGCCTAATTTCTTTCACTCCCTTTCTTTTATATTGAAACCGATGTGATGACGTATTTCTGTAATTTTTGTTGTCGAATTTTTAATTTAGTTTTGGAAGCCATGATTATGGTTTAGATATTTTGTAACTTTTAGGTGGATGTAGCTCTGACAAAAGGGCTAAGCGATAACGAAGGCATAAGACAAAATGGGAACATAAAATTATGTTTTCATAATCGTTTGGGGTTACCTAAATAGTTGAGGTCTTGGTAACCAGGTTGGTCGCATGGTCTTGCTCATAGAGTGAGATTGTATGACAAAAGGGTGGGATAATCCTCTGAGGGCAGAACATCTAGCTCTCCTCACACACACAGGGACATAAAACATTTATTCAAGAACAAGGACAAGTCAGCTCCGCGAATATTATAGTACGAATTTTTAAACGGCATGAAAAAACGTAACGGCCGTCCAATTTCCAAACCACAAGAACCCCGACAAACCGACGAGCTAACCTTTGGCCATGCAAGCATGCCGCGGTAAGGAAATTGGGCACCCATACACTTTGCTGCCAGGACAGTTTTGGGGTCTCTGTAAGCTTCAAGACTTACTGGTAGTGTACGGAGTGTATGGTTCAGAGGGTTGAGATTTTTATATTTCATCCCTTACTCGATGTCAGCTCACAATTTTGCCAATTGCTTGCATAGTTGGACAATTATGTAAACCATAATCTCTTCTTAAAGCACGATATGTGGCTGTGGCAGAATCACCATTTACATACAATTTGTATGCGCTGTGCGATAGTTAAGCGATCCATTTTCGTAAATGTCAGGCTTTCAACTTAAAAAAAAATAGTTTTGGTTGGTAACCGAAATCGACCTAGGACGAATGGCGGCATCATCGAAAATGTATCCTTTTGTGCGGATGCTGCAGGTGACAACAGAAAAGCAGTATGAAGGACCTCAACTGAACGTAATGTGTTTGTAAAAGAAAAATACAAAAACAAACATTGAACGCTTCTGGGAATTTTATATGTCCGAATACATGTAAGCAATCCAGATTTTTTTTAATTTATTCCTTTTGTGTTCTAATTTTTTCTTTTCCAAAGAAAAAGATTTTGTTCTCTGAATCCGTTGCGTTTGTGTCACTCACTGTAAACTTTAGTTGCAAAAAGGAACAAAGGAGGGGACATGAGACATGAGAGACGTTTAGCACTGTTAGGTAAAAAAGAGAAACATCCTGGCAAAATGTGTTGTTTCTCGTTTACTTCTAAAATTGTCATCAGTCACTATCGTATGCAAAGTAGATAGTATGAGACATGGATTAAACTTTACGTTTAAGAAGAGCCTAAGCTTATCTCTTGTAGTTTTGCCTCCATTTTCATTGTATAGAGACGAGAAAGCTTAAACTTACATCCAAAACAGTTTCTTGGCACTTTTGGTGTAATATTACGTTCTTTTTACTATAAACTATCTTCCACCATAAATGGTTCCAAGATTTCTATAGCTGATAAGGCAACAATTACTCATAGATTGATGCCAAAACAAACAAATAACAAAGTATTTCTTCCCCCTCACGGTGTTCGCCTTGTTGTGGCGAGGGGGATTACGTCTTACTCTTCAGCAATCCAGCTGCGGAGTAGGGCAACTAAGAAAACCAACAAAAGCAGAGATGTCAATCTAAATAATGAACCATGGACAAAAGTTTACAAGAGGAAAAAAATCGAACGGGGATATACGTTCAAAAGTCGGCAGAGGTCACGGCTGCCGGCGAGGGCTTGGCTTCGCAAGAAGCTAAGTCGCCAGTGACAGAAGTAAACTTCAAAGAAGGAAAAAGAGAGTTAAAAAGACAACCGGTCTTTCTCTCAGTAGATCTCCTTCCCGACTTAGATAGTTTAACTATCAAAAGTACGGAGACCTCGGACAGACCTCCTTCCATAGGTAGTCAAACCGAGGACGAGCTACTGATGGAACCGAATCAAGAAGAGACTATGCTGAAGTCTGCTGCACCCCTCAAAGCTTCGAGGGAACGCAGCAACTACAGATCCTCCAAAAGATTCGTGGAAAAGACCGAGTTGAAAGACCCTGCGGCGCTCAGTTCGAGAGATAAAGCTCTCCTAAAAAAGCACAGGAAGCTGGTTACGAACTTCGAGCGGCAGCTGGCAGAGACTGCCACTACACCCAGGGGAATAACAAAGCAAGTGAATGCCGAAGAGTCGGAGAGCAAAGGAGTAGATGCTGCCAAATCTAGGTCTGTCCCTAAAAAGGCAAACTGTGAACAGGCTGGCAATAACTCGACCGCTCGGAACGACAAGAGAAAAGTTCAGGCGACTTCCAGCAAGAAACAGCCAACCAACGCTAGGAAAGACCAAGCACCGGCAGGCACCTCTTCTGGAATGAAACCAGGAACGTCCAAGAGACAAAGATCGGAGGAGACAGTCAAGCTAGACGGTGCTAAGAAACTTAGAACCAACAGCTTCGACACCACCTCGATCGACCTACAAATTGCCATTATAAGCCGTGACGACCCAGATGGGAAAATCTCGGCAAAAAACTGGCTTCTTGTAGAAAATGAGATCCTCAAAGCTATGATGGCAGCATCAGAGAACGATAGTTCCGAAGACTATATCTTTGATGGTGCCGGATGGCGGCGAGGAGTTAAAGTGGTCTGCTGCGGTGACCAGAAATCCACACAATCGCCAACATTGGCGAACTATGGGAAGGTTCCTCCCTTGAGATTCTACCCGCCGCAGCTCTACCACTCCGCCAGCAGTTTAGCATATAGATCCCCCCTCCTGCAGAACATGAGGACGCAGCCATTATATAGCTGTTGGCGAAACAGAACAAAGAGCTTCCCATTTTAGAATGGAAGCTCCAACACTCAAGAAAGAGTCATGGAGGCGAAGGGAAGGACCTCTTGTTTGTGGCAGACAAGAAATCTGACCTTCTGCTGAAAGAGAGAAAAGACGTGTTGAGGTATGGTCTCGGAACCGTAAAGGTTAAGGGGCATGAGGGCAAAGGGGAATCAAAATCTGCAAGTGGTTCAAATAAACCTGCACCACGCTAAAGCAGCAACGTACGACCTTACGCTCTACATCTCTCACGAGAACGTGGATGTGGCCTTGATCCAGGAACCATGGTTAGGCAAAAACCGAATTCGTGGGTTGAGGTCAAAACACTACAACCTTTTCCATTCCACGTCAGATGAAGGTAATATTAGAAGTTGTATCCTAGTGAAAAAATCAATTAACGCTTTCTTCCTATCTAGGTACAGCAACAAGGACAACACGGCAATCAGCGTCGAATCGAATGAAGGAAACTTCATTCTAGCGTCGACGTACATGCCGTACGAGAAGGAGAGCCCACCATCAAAAACAGTCCGCGATCTGGTGGTCCATGCCACAGCAAGCGGTACACCTTTGGTGTTGGGAGGTGATGCCAACGCTCACCACACTCAATGGGGCTCTAAGGACATCAATAAAAGGGGTGAGTCAATTTTTGAATATATTCTCTGTTCTAATTTATCGATATGTAATAGGGGCAATCACCCTACCTTTCGAAACAAAAACAGGGAGGAAATCATAGATTTGACTCTTATTAGCAATAATAGTAAAATTTCGGTTGAGGACTAGAGGTCTCACCTAAAGAATCTTTTTCGGATCACTTTAGGATACTCTTCTCTATAAACAGGAACTTTACTGAAAAGAAACCTTACAGGAACCCAACTAGAACGAAATGGACAGAGTTCGAAAAATGTCTGAAAGACTGTATTGATCCACCAGAGGACAATACAAGTCTAAGTACTTCAACCATTGACACTGTTGTCCATAACTTGTCTAGCAAAATGAGAATGTCTTTTTTTTAAAAAACACTGCCCTTTATCTCGTATCAATAACTCCACTAAACCACCCTGGTGGAATGGTGTACTAAAGAAACGCAGAACAGAGGTCAGAAACTTTTCAATAAAGCTAAACTGAGTAAATTAGAAGAGGATTTAAAGTATTATAGAACCGCACTTAACCCTTACACCAAAGAGTTAAGGAATGCCAAAAAGGATTCGTGGGCTAAACATTGTGAATCCATTGAAAAAACAAGCGAGGCGGCAAGGCTCCGTAGAACCCTGGCCCTTAATCCCACGATCCCGGGGTACATAAAACACCCTGATGGAACATGGTCGAACTCGAGCCTAGAGACGCTTGAACTCTTCATGGAAACTCATTTCCCCGGTTGTAAAAACCAAGAAAGTTCCTATTGCTTGCAATCGAACACGCTGGATTTTACTCACACGGAATCAAAGTTAGAACTAAATCGGGTTATTACTGAGCAGAAGATTATCTGGGCAATTAACTCGTTCAAACCCTATAAATCAGCGGGACCGGACGAGATTTTCCCAGCTCTCCTTCAAAACGCTCTCAAAGTAATAACTCCGTGGCTTAGGGTAATCTTCATAAGTTGTATCAAACTTAGATATAATAGCTGGAAAAAGGTCAAGGTAGTCTTTATCCCAAAAGCAGGGAAACCGACTCACTCGACCGCTCAGGATTATAGACCAATAAGTCTCTCTTCGTTTCTCCTTAAGACACTAGAGAGGATAATTGATCTACATGTTAGAGAACTTCTCAACGAACACAACGTGCAACTACCAACACGCCTACCTTAAAGGTAAATCAGTGGAGACTGCCTTGTATGAAGTAGTTTCACATATTGAGAAAAGTCTTGAACATAAAGAATATACCCTGGCAGC
Source organism: Eupeodes latifasciatus (assembly GCA_920104205.1). Classification (NCBI taxonomy): domain Eukaryota; kingdom Metazoa; phylum Arthropoda; class Insecta; order Diptera; family Syrphidae; genus Eupeodes; species Eupeodes latifasciatus. The sequence continues at coordinate 162,869,313 of OV049924.1, forward strand.
ATTTCTTGATATCGAGGGTGCGTTTAATAACGTTAAAACGGAGTCGATCAAGACTGCCTTAGTTGAAGTTGGGGTTGAATCTGTCATTGTCGATTGGATCTTCACCATGTTAAATGGCAGAATTATCAACTCTCAAATAGGAGCTAGCACTATTGAGAAAACAGTTACTAGAGGCACACCACAGGGAGGAGTCATCTCACCCCTGCTCTGGATCCTCGTAGTCAACAAAATTCTCACAAAGTTCAAAGATCAGGGCATTAAAATAGTTGCGTATGCAGATGACATAGTGGTTTTGATAACAGGCAAGTTTCTTACCATCATCGAAAACATTATGGAAAATGCATTAAAGGATTTATCTTCTTGGGCAACTAAGAACGGTCTCGGGGTCAACCCCACCAAGACAGAGCTTGTTTTGTTCACGAGGAAAAGGAAACTGGAGGGCTTCAACCCTCCCAAACTAAATGACATTCCTCTAAAACCTTCTAAGGAAGCTAAATTTTTAGGAGTAATCCTTGACTCCAAGCTTACATGGAAGCGTAATACTGAGGAAAGAATGAAAAAAGCACTATGTGCATTCTACACATGCAAAAAGACCTTCGGTGTACGTTGGGGTATGCGACCGCAAGTCATCCAATGGATGTACACAGCGATTGTCAGACCCATTCTTACCTATGGCTCTATTGTATGGTGGAAGGCGGTGGAAAAATCAAGCTATCTCAAGAACCTGAATAAGGTACAGAGACTAGCCTGTATAGGAATTACAGGGGCTCAAAGATCCACACCACAAGCTGGATTGGAAATGATCTTGGACCTCCCGGCTTTGGATGAGTTCATAAAGTGCACGGCAGCCAAAACTGCAATTCGTTTAAGAGAACTGAGTTTTTGGAGGCATAGCACTTATGGCCACGGGTCAATCTTACAAAGATATGACACGATCCCAGGACTGAGAGAGACCACCGATTACATCCCCCCTTTACTAGATTTCGACAGGAAATATTCTATTTTCATACCAGAAAGACAGGGTTGGGATCCCAATTCACTTATAAGTAAACAGGGTATCCCTTTCTACACTGACGGTTCAAAAATGGAATCAGGAACAGGTGCTGGAGTGTTTTGCCAATCTCTCAACATCAGAGCGTCATATACACTCCCGGCTGACTGTAGTGTCTTTCAGGCCGAGGTCTTTGCCATTGGAAAAGCAGCTGAATTGGCACATCACGAAAAGCTAAGCTCTTCGGAGATTACTTTTTTCGTGGACAGCCAGGCTGCTATCAAAGCCTTAGCCAGTGAGACTATTAGATCAAAAGCAGTTTTAAACTGTAGGAAGGAATTAAACAAAATCTGCCACACTAACCAGGTAAAACTCTGCTGGGTTCCCGGACATGGCAATATAGAAGGGAATGATATAGTAGACGAACTAGCCAGGAAAGGGTCAAAAGCAGACACAAGTAGTAGCGACCATTCAGTTAGGGGACCACTCGTCCCGATTGGGGTACTCAAGAGGAAAATAGACCTTAAACTAAAAGAGAAAACCAATATCTCCTGGAAATCCAGGAACGATTGTGCAATCTCTAGAAGTTTATGGCCTAACACAAATGAAAAAGAAACTCGGTATATTCTATCGCTGAGTAAAAAGAACATTAAAATCTTGATAGGTGTACTAACAGGTCATTGCGCCATTGGCACAATGGCTAATAGAATAGGGGCATTTGCACCCGATTTTTGTAGGAGCTGTCAGGATGAGGAGGAAATGGAAACGATTAAACACCTGCTATGCGACTGTCCGAACCTCCAAACCAGCCGACTCCGTCATTTCGGAAACAGGTTTGTTGGAGAACTGGATGATCTGGCACAGGTTTCAATGGCGAGCATGAGGAAATTTATAGATAGCACAGGCTGGTTCGTTAACGAGCCAGTCTACGCTAATCCACAGAGTTGAATTGAACTGAGAGCATCGATGCTAAATTTTTACTTTTACAGGGGATCACAATGGACCAATAGGCCCCCGTGTACGCAACAGCTTCTTGCTGTGCACACCCCTAACCTAACCTAAGTATTTGTTTTTCTATACTATAAGGCGACTACCTGCGGACATTTTATTCTTCAATTGAAGACTAGAAAAACTCCAAAGCAAATAGTAGTTTTGTGTTCTTTTTTTCATTTCGTTTTCAACTTTTGTTCACTTTATTTCGAAAACTTGTCCTTGTACTTGATGAAGTTATAATAAAATATTATCCAAAAGCTAAGTTATTACATCTTTTTGCTTTCTTTGTATCATATTCTTGTAAATCTATACGACTGACGAGGAGCCGGGTATAAATGTCGTCGTTGTCGGTCGTTTAAGGAATAAGTTTGTTTAAGAGAATATAGGAAATGTTAAAATCTCAGCATATCTTTCGGTTGATATCTTATATTCATTTCACATCCTGCTTCCTGCCTCTCATCCTTTCCATTTTATTTAAACTAACTAGAATAAACAATGAAAACGAGCATTAAATACGATGGCGACAAAGACGCCCAAAATCAATCGATCGGAAAGCTTCATCCAGTGACTTTTCAAATTATCACGAACAGTAGATATTGTGTGGAGGCTTGTATGTATATATCTATGGTCCAAATGTTTACAAGTATGTTCTTAATCTTTTTCTATATATAAATGTATATATAATATATGTATATAGAAATTCATACATACATATACATATGCTATATACTTACAACAAATAACTCCCATTGAAATTTTGCGATTTTCCTTATTGAGAGTGTGAGATTTTTTTTATTCCATGCCCACTGTCTCTGATCCAGAAAAGGAATTAAATTTGAGATTACACTTAGCAATGCTTTTTTTATTTTTATTTTAAGATTCTAGAATGGTAAGCGCCGAGCAGCAGGTCTATAATAGAGAATTTAAAACAGTATCAAAAGGGAGAAATCTTTAACTTCTAAAAAATAAATACAATTTTTAGAACTCAGCAATCGGTATAAACTGTAAAACATCACATGCTTATAGATAGATAGATGATTTGATTTATTTTTTTCAATTATATTTTTTTACAATTTATACATTCCGAAATCATAAGCATGACTTTAAAAAGCCGTGTGCCAGAATTAGCTCAATTTTGACAATAAATAAATAAAAATAAATAATTATGTATGCATATTCCACATAATGTACACAGTTTTACTTAGTAAATTTAACTTTTATGCTTGATTAATTTTTAAAATAGCTCATTGATTATTATCTATAGTCTATAGTCTTTCCCAACCTCTTTAATTAAAGTATTTCATCATTTCAGCTTCACTCAACACATTTTTTTCCGAAACAAGCCCTTCTGATTTCTTGCAATATCCTGCAATGGAAGACATCTTCCCTCATCCTAAGGAACATGCTGTTCCTAGATCTTCTCTGATCGGCTGATAGCTGAGATTTTGAAGCTCTCCTCTCTCTTCTCACCTTGAAAATTGAATATATTTTCTTCACACTAAATGTAAGTTAATGAGTTTCGATCTCCGAGGATATGCTGAAGATTTACATATATTTACATAGATGTATTGACGTACTCGCTTTTCCATTGACATTTCTGCATCCAATTCTCATCCAAACACTCCACCATTTCATACAATTGTTCCTTCCAAGTCCACGTTATCCAAAAAAAGATTCAGTTGGACTCCACATGCTCGTTATACCATTTCTAAGTTGCACCATTTTGCAAACCACAATGATTATCGTTGTAAGCCAAATAGAGCAGTTTTTTGGGCAGCATGTCATTTGGAAGAAGTATAACTTTTATGACATAGTCAACATGCAATTTAAATGTTTTCGTAAAGAGCTCAGTTTCTACGTGCAGCATATAGTTCGGTAATGTTGATGCTAAGCCGAAAGTTCTTTTTAGAAAAAATCTTTGAAATTGTTCCACAATTCAAACCCCCAAGGTATTTTTAGTGTTTCACAATTTCAATATTATTTCGATTGTAGTTCCACTGTTTCGTCCTGGATTACCTTCCTACACCATTTCTAAAAATCATAGTGCTGACAATGAGCATTTAGCAAAGAGCACCAAAACATCAGCAAAAAACAACCCCTTGATTTTTGTTCCTGCAAGATCTACTCCCCTTGATAATGAAGCTAATTGGAATTACATTGCATCCTTGTTTCATGCCAGGCCCCGTTGGCTGTTTTTGTGTGATCACATAAAATTTCTAAGGCTCGTCCAAATGTATACGATACCCCTCTACTATAAATTTTATAGAACAGAGCTTTACAATTTACTTTATCAAAGGCAGCTTGAAAGTCAACAAAGATAGCGTACAACCTTTGCTTTTTATCAATGAAAGTTTGTGCGATATTTCTTAGGACAAAAATGTCATAATTTATTTTACCATTCTGGTTTACATAGCAACAATCTCATTTGAAGAATCCGCGTATAGGTTTTCAGTGATGCGTTTAAAAAAGAGATTTCTTTGTAATTTCGCGGATCATCGAAACTGACTTTCTTATGTATGGGGAATAAAGCTGTCTCTTTGAATCTTTCTGGTATATTTACGGTTTCGAAGACTTCGTTATAGTGCTGCGCTGGTTCATAAATTAATTCGTCTGAAGTATACTTAAAACATTCAGTTAGCACTCTATCTGATCTTGCAGCCTAATTATCTTTTGTTTTCGATAAGACCAATTTTACATCGACCATTGTGATTGTTGCATCTATTTATTTATTATAATTCGTTAAATACTAACGTTAACAATTCTTATTAATCTATATTCTATATCTATATATCTATATAATATTATAAATGCGAAAGTAACTCTGTCTGTCTGTCTGTTACTCAATCACGCCTAAACTACTGAACCAATTTGCATGAAATTTGGTATGGAGATATTTTGATACCCGAGAAAGGACATAGGCTACTTTTTACCCCGGGAAAATGACGCATTCCCATGGGAAAATTCAGGTGGGCCCATCGCTTTTACGCCTAAGCTACTGAACAGATTCAGATGAAATTTGGTAAGGAGATAGTTTGAAACTTAAAAAGGACATGAGTTGCTTTTGACCTCGGGAAAACAACGCATTCCCATGGGCAAAATTACTTTCCGGGGAATCTGATTGCTTTCACTCCTAAATTACCAAAGATTTGAATAATATTTGGATAAAATTGGTATTACGGGAAAACAACGCATGTTGTCGAACATGTTAAACTTTTAAATTCAGAGCAAAAAATAATTTTTGACACAGTTATACACAAAATTTCCAGCGGAGAAGGTGGTTTGCTATTTTTAGATGCTCCAGGAGGCACAGGCAAAACTTTTCTTTTGAATCAATTGTTAGCTCAAATTCGGAAAAGCAATGGAGTTCCTTTAGCAGTAGCTTCCTCAGGAATAGCAGCTACGCTGCTTAATGATGGACGGACAGCGCACTCGGTTCTGAAACTGCCGTTAAACTTAGCTCATGAGGAAACGCCAGTATGTAATTTCAGCAAAAGTAGTGAGCGTGGAAGAATGTTGCAGCAGTGTAAATTGTTGGTTTGGGATTAATGTACAATGTCCCACAAAAAAGCAGTTGAAACAATAGATCCTACACCAAAAGACATCAAGAACAACCGGGCTATCATGATGGGAGGGATGGTGGTTCTCTTAGCTGGCGACTTTAGACAGACCCTGCCGGTAATTACTAGAGGTACACCGGCAGATGAAATAAAAGCATGTTTAAAAGCATCTGTGTTATGGCTAGGCTACATGTAAAAAAGTTTTGTCTGACTACGAATATGCGAGTACAGCTACACAATGATTCTTAAGCAGGAAAATATGCCGCTGCTCTTCTAAAAATCGGAGAAGATTGTATGCCTACAGACTGTAACGGCTCGATTACATTGAGTCATAAATTCTGTCAAATTGTCTGTAGCACAGATGAATTAAAAAGTAATGTCTATCCAAACCTGCATATAAATATGGGCAATCGGGAGTGGTTGTGTGAGAGGGCAATTTAGCTATAACTAATGACAATGAGATAGTTAGCCAGATAAACGAACAAATTATGTCGGGCGTGGAGGGAGATATCGTCGAGTACCTCTCAGTAGACAACGTTATGGACACGGAGCAAGTATCATCATACCCCATAGAGTTTCTTAATTCCTTGGAATTATCAGGGGTGCCTTCTCATAAGTTGAGATTGAAGGTTGGTGTTCCAGTCCTGTTAATGAGAAATCTTGACGCATCAAAGTTATGTAATGGTACACGGCTACAGATTACTCACCTAGGACGAAATATTATAAAAGCTATAATCATGACTGGATAGCAAAAGGAAAAAATGTTTTCATTCCCCGCATTCCGATAATTCCAACCGATTTGCCTTTTCAGTTTAAAAGAGTGCAGTTTCCTCTGAAAGCAGCATTTGCAATAACAGCAAATAAAGCTCAGGGGCAAACGCTGAAAGTTGCAGGTGTAAATTTGGAAAAAAAAATGTTTTTCCCATGGACAATTTTATGTAGCGTGCTCACGAGTCTCAAACCCGCAAAATCTTTACGTTCTGGTCAAGGAAGGAAAAACAAAAAACGTCGTATATAAAAATGTATTGCAGTAACTTATCTTCTTCTTAAAATGTATTAACATAACCTAACCTAACCTATGACAATCACACTTAGTATGGCCTCATCCCATCTCGGCACAATTCCAACATACGTACACAAAAGTACAGCTCAGGTTTTTTCATACTACTATCCAAAAAAAACTACATATCTAATGCGGACGAAGTCGCGGGTAAAAGCTAGTATAATATATATATAAAATCTAAAACTTAAACTAGACTGTTGAAAATATTAATTTGCAATTCATACTTTTTATATTATCATTTGGTGAATTAATACAAGAGTAAAATTTATTATAGATGTCAATTAATTGATTTAAGGGGCTATGTACACCATAGTTTGATCTACTAAAATTACTATTCAATGGTTTCTGGAGTCTTATACTTGAACGACTAAAACTAAAGTTTAAACTACCAAGAACTGATGGTGATGAAATTTGTCCGTTTATTATTCAAACAATAAAACAAAACTGCAAGTACATCCTATGATTTTTGAAAAAAGGAAGATTTATGAGAGAAAGTCTTTGAGAATAAGGAGGTAATGTATGAAAATCATGAGGCCACGGAAGGGATCGTAGACAAAAACGCAAAAATCTTTTCTGAATGGCTTCGAGTCTTGTGACGTGTACGGCGTAGTAAGAACAAGTTGTTTGTGAAAGTGTAGCATTTTTTAGTAAAAATCTCATTTGCGAACAGCAACATGGTTTTGTGAAAAAAAGATCAACCGTTACTAATCTCCTCACATTCTCAAACATATGTTCAAACGCTTTAGAACAAGGTTATGAAGTTGACTGTATAAACACTGACTTTTCCAAAGCTTTTGACCAACTTAGCCACGGAATTATTTTATTTAAACTTAAAGCTCTTGGTTTTCCACCATTTTTCTTAGCTTGGATCAAATCATACCTTGAAAACAGATCCTATGAGGTAGAATTTAGAAATTGTCATTCTGAACCTTTTGTTGCTCAATCTGGTGTTCCCCAGGGAAGCCATCTTGGCCCTTTTCTATTCATCCTATCTATAAACGACGTATCGTCATGTCTACGCTCAAGTGATGTTCTTATTTTTGCTGATGACATGCAAATTTTTAAGATAATAAAGTCCACCCAAGATCGCATCCTTTTACAAGCTGACATTGATAGTTTTCCATTTTGGTGTGGCAAAAATAGCCTTACCCTCAACCCTTTTAAATGCCAGACGATAACTTTTACTAAAAAACGAATCGCTAGTGTATTTGATTATTGTATATCAAAGCAAAAACTCGGTCGCGTCTCCACATTTAAAGATTTAGGTGTTCATTTCTGTTCCAACTTAGAATTTACACATCACATTCATTTTATTGTTAATAAAGCAAGTTCTATGCTTGGTTTTATAAAACGCTGGGCAAAGGAGTTCAATGATCCCTATTTTACTCTTTCTTTATACAATTGTCATGTTCGTCCTCATCTTGAATATGCTTCGCAGGTATGGAACCCCTATTACGAAATTCATAAGAAACGTATTGAATCAATTCAACATAATTTCAATTGCTTCGCCCTAAAGGGTCTTCCGTGGGAAGATCCTTATGATCTGCCTCCCTATGAACATCGTATTCAACTTCTTCAATTGCAAACTCTCCATCAAAGGCGTGTTAATAATGATTTAATTTTTTTTTATCAACTCATTAATGGTGAAATTGATGCACCTTATTTGCTATCTTGTATACATTTAAATTACCGAGGCGGAACTCATCACCTGCGTACTTTTGACTTTATACATATTGACTTCCATAGAACTAACTATGGAAAGAATGAAGCTTTAAGTCGAATGAGCATTTTATATACCTAACTTAAACTGTTCATCGATTGATGTAAATTTAAATAAGGTGGGATTAAAATCATTATTTAGAACCAGTGCTCCACTATCGTAAACGTCTTTATTTTATTTTTTTTGATGTTATGTAATAATTCATGTTAAATGTTAATAATTATTATGTTTTGTATTTTGTGCGTGTGTTAGGCTTTAATTGAATCATTTTCTTACTAACAACTAACACATGCACTTATGATGAGCCTCTGATCGTAGTGTGACGCTTGCTGTAAGCTAACTACTTTCTGAAATTCTGAAGTGTAAAAAAAAGGCGTAGTAAGGTGACCATACTGTACAAGCATATTCCAGGACTGGTCTCACAAATGAAACAAAAAGTAATTTTAAAACATATGGATCTCGGAAATCACGGCCAAATCTCTTAATGAAACCTAGAACTCTATTTTTGCTTTTTTAACTATGAAGTTAATATGTTCATTAAATGTTAGTTTCGAATCTAAGACAACACCCAAGTCAGAAAATACATAAACTCTACTTAAAGGACAAGAATCAAACATTTAACTAAAAACGATTGGAACTTTTTTGCGTGTAAAACTCATGGTTTTACATTTGTCAACATTTAAAACAAGACGATTATTATTGCACCATTCCCTGAATAATATTAAGTCTTCTTGCAAGAGAAGACAGTCAGACGTAGAGTTAATTTTTTTAAAGAATTTAATGTCATCAGCATATATTAGGACAGACGAATTTTGTATGATCGAAACCAAGTCATTTATAAATAAAACAAATAGAATAGGACCAAGGTGACTACCTTGGGGGACACCAGAATTCACAACAAATGAACTTGAACACTTATTACAAAATTTAACACTATAACGTCTATCTTGCAAATATGAGGAGATCCAGTTTATAAAACAGTCGTTAAAACCTTGCTGTGATAGTTTTAAAAGTAATGTTTTATGACACAATTTATCAAAGGCCTTGCTGAAATCAGTAAAGACACAATTTACTTGTTCACGTTTTTCAAAAACATCTAAACAAAAGGACGTAAAGTTAAACAGATTAGTAACAGTTGAACGCTTTTTAACAAAACCATGCTGGTTATCACAGATAATTGAAAAGAAAGGACGCTACATACGATTGACTCAAATAGTTTAGGTATCACAGATAGTTTAGCAATAGGTCGGTAGTTCATTATTTCGTTTTTAGGACCTTTTTTGTGTACAGGTATTATGAAGGAGCTCTTCCAGATAAAAGGAAACAGCGAGTTACTTAAAGACGTGTTAAAAAAAACACATAACGGGTGTTCTAAATACGCAGCACATTTCTTTAAAATGGATGATGGTACACCGTCGGGACCAGGACTAAAACATTCGTCAAGTTGTAGGATACTATTAAGGACAGTATCTTCACTTATAACGAAATTGATAGAATTTAAGTGGGGGAAATTTATAACAGTGGTAGATGTGTTAGGAAAAGTAATAGTATTATAATCTACAAAAGCATCTTTGAAGTAGTTTGCAAACATGTTCCCAATTATTCTCGGCTCATTACTATTTGATGTCAAATCAGTCATTTAGTTAGGGTACCCACATGTTTTCTTCTTACGATTAACGAATTTCCAAAAACTATCAGGATTATTTTTAAGGTTTAATTCAATTTTCCGAATGTAGTCATCATATAGGATGTTAGAGTAGTCAGTGAAAAGTTGTTTTATTATAATGAACGTCCTATAATCATCATCAGTTCTTGTTTGATTATACTTTATCCAGGCTTTATTCCTTTTGTTTTTTAAGGTTTTAACGTGAGAATCAAACCATGGTGGAACACTCAAGTTATTTCGAGTCTTTTTAAATGGAATCGTTTTGTAGAAACAGTCAAAAAGAGTTAAATAAAAAATGTTACACATATCGTCAATATTTAAGTTACAAAATAAGTGATCCCAATTGATCGTACATAACAAGTTAAAAAGGTTTTTAAAATTACACCTACTAAAGTTGAATTCTAGTTTGTTGTTATTAGATAGCATATGATGTGAAGCCATGTTTAAATTAAGTGCAATGTCTAATGCAGGATGATGGCGATCTTCGTCCACAATTTTCACAGCAGAAGAAATCACAGCTGCTTCAGAGCATACGGTTTCGGAGAAAAATACCAGATCGAGTGTTCTTCCAAAACGGTTCTTCACACCGTTAAGTTGACTTAAGCCACATGAAGACATACCATCTCTTAATAAAAGCTCATTTGAAGATGACGCGTTTATTGGAAAGTAGAAATTATCATCGTCAATTTGAATCCAATTGAGATTGGGTAAATTAAAATCACTAACAACCAGTACTTCGTCTTCATAAACCTCGTTCTTGGAACTTGGAGGTATATATGCTGGTACAATAAATAAATGTCCTGTTGCCATTTTAATTTTTAAGCATAGTATTTCGATGTCTGTTGATCGAAAGTCGTCAATCAGGTAACCAGTGAGAGTATTGTTGATAGCGACAAGAATTCCGCCACCAACGGCGGCGTTTGAATCGTCTGAGTTATAACGATCACGTCTAAAGACTTGATAAGAGGAGTCAAAAAGCTCCGAGTCCGAGATAGAGTTGTTGAGCCATGTTTCCGTCAATATTATGATATCGTGAGGAAGATTATTAATGTTTTTGTAAACCATGTTGGTCTTTGTCCGAAGTCCATTTACGTTTTGGTAGTAGATTAATACCTTTTTAAGCTGCTTTGACGGTGGTTTAGCGTTGTCCGATACTGGCATATATCAGAACCTTCGTCGTCAAGATCATCGTTTTTACGTTTGGTTAAGGTTTTAGTTTTGCTTCCTAAATCAGAAGTTTTGTCTTTATTAATTTTATTTTCAATATTTCCGTTGGTGCAGGTCAGATTTTCAACTTTCTTTGAAAGAAAAGTAAATTGTTTCTCCAGTTTTTCTAGGTCCTTTATATTTTTTATGACGTCTCGAACAATATTCTTTTCGGCGATCGGGTCGCATTCATCACAAAAGTAGAAAAAAAAGATTTTCTCTTAGCAAAAAGTTTTATGCAACTGAACGGGGCGTCAATGCAAAGTACATGAAAAACTTTTCGACAATTACCGCTACACATAATGGAGTCGATCATGTAATCAGAGATGGTATTACAAACGCCACAATTAGCCATAATAAAAAATCGATGTTAATGTTTTTAGTTTGTATGCCGTGTTATGTGTTTGTTTATAAATTAAGTTTTAAATTAATTTTAAATATTAATTTAAAATTTTTGATTGTTAGTGTACGCAGAAAATATACAAATTTAATTTTAGTACATACACAAACCAAAAAGTGAGGATGTCGATAGTGTAGTTAATCAATGATAACGTCGGATGAGTAGTTATAAACAAATGACAAGTTCTATGTAAAGATGTTTGTTGTATTTAGTCAGAGCAATGTTATCAAAACCATCTGGAAGTTTATGCAATCATTCCAAACACCAGCAGCTTCAACCAAACCAATAGTCGTCAGTGATATGAAATGATAACAAAATTGTATGGCTTTGGATACAATGCAGTCTCTTATGCTTCAATGGCAGAACATATACACAAATGTCACTCACCAGGAAAGACCTTTGTTGAATTTATCATCGGGGCCAAAACGAAGTATATAGATGGGAGCGGGAACAAACACTTTGTGTATTCACTATGTATATAAGCGCTAGAAGAGCATTTGAGCGAGTGTTATGTAGATGAATTTGTAACTCAAATTTGTAGTTAAATATCGCGTTTTAATTCTAAACTAATTATTCAGTATAGTAAAAACTATGAATATTTTAGAAAAACAGAGTTTAGTTAAAATTATATAAGCGAAACTTCACAAAAATAACAAACAAAACAGGAGCGATACAAAAAAAAACCGTATCGTATTCATCCTTACATACGAGTAGTATGGATTCAAAAATTGTGTATCAGGATTAAGCAGATCTTCAAAATATGGCAAAAAATCCCAGTTAAAGTTAGAACCCTTAAGCGAACTGTTTGGCAATATGAGAAAGCCAACTGGGACGGTCTGAACGACTTCTTCTGGAACTTTAACTGGTCACTTGCTTCCTCGATAGTGACGTGGATTCCAGCGCAGATATGGTTATAAACATAATTCTTTGTGGAATCAGAAATTGTATACCGAATAGGGTAAAATCTATCAAACCCAAGGAAAACTCAGGGTTTGATTCGAGCTGTAAAAAGATTATTAGGATTGTATGAGCTGGAAATAAACAAACAATAATTCATGTCATGTCATATCGGAAAAAACATTGGTCCTTCGAGTCGGATACAGCCAAGCTGCTACAACAGCCAATTCGCTTCATCAAAGAGCCAAGCAGCTACATAAGCCAAGTCGCTTCATCAAAGAGCCAAGCAGCTACATAAGCCAAGTCGCTTCATCAAAGAGCCAAGTCGCTACATAATCCAGGTCGCTTCATCACAGAGCCAAGTCGCTACAGAAGCCAAATTGCAACAAAGAGCCAAGTCGCCACAAAGCCAAGTCGCTTCAACGAAGAGCCAAGCCGCTACATAAGCCCAGCCGCTTCATCAAAAAGCCAAGTCGCTACAACAGCCAAGTCACTTTATCAAAGAGACAAGCCGCTACAGAAGCCAAGTCGCTTCATCAAAGAGCCAAGTCACTACAACAGCCAAGTCGCTTCATCAAAAAGAACAAAATGGCGGAACCATCAGTAGAAACAATTCAAAAACTGAATTTCGACAAAATCGAGCGCATGAAAATAAACTTTTCGAAAGACTCAAAGGATTGGTATTCGTTAAAATACTTTGAAATCCGAGCGGAGAAGTTAACAACAGTATGGAAGACGTACGAGGAACTTCATGCTAAGGTGTATAATATAAAAATGCATAATGAGTCTTTAGTCAAAGATTATATGACAGAATATAGCAAAATGGAAGAGCTGGCATTAACTTTAACTACAACTTTTCAACGCGCAATAGATCAATATAAGGCGCAGCAACCATCTGATACGAAAGCATTACAAGTATTGATAACCGCTGCAATTGAAGATGTCGTTCGACTTGAAAGAGTAAAAATTCCAACATTTGAAGGTGATTATCTGAAATGGGTAAATTTCTATGAAATGTTTAAAACATTAGTGCATGAAAATAAGCAACTGCAGGATATTCAAAGACTGCAATATCTGGTGACTTCTACTAAAGGTGAAGCTCGACGCCTAATTGATAATCTGGGAGTGACTGGAAGTAATTACCAGAATGTATGGAAAATGTTGTTTGAACACTACTAGCATCCCACCTTCAAGCATTTCTCAGCATCCCAAATGTTAAGTCTGAAACTGCACAAAATTACAAGAAATTGTTGGACACAACGAACGAGACACTAATTGGAATAAAGGTATTAAATATTGACACGAAGTCCTGGGACGCATTTATTGTCTATATGGCCTCGCAAAAGTTAGATATGGAAACCAGAAAAGAATGGGAACTGTTATGGGGAGCCAAAACAGATTTACCCTCATGGGAGGACCTAGCTGAATTTCTCTCAAAGAAATTCAGATCTTTGGAAGCCATTTCGGGTGACGTTACAAGGAAATTTCACAACACGAGTTTATTCATACAGTCAGGAGCTAAATGTAAATTGTGCAAGGGTAACCATTTCATTGTTAAGTGCATTCGGTTTCAACAAGCCAACGTTCAAACTCGAAGAGAAATAGTGAAGAATAACAATTTGTGTTTCAATTGCTTGGGCAATCACCGAATTTGCGATTGCAAAAGCAAAACAACGTGTAGAATCTGTTCGAAGAAACACAACTCCATGCTTCATATAAACATTAAGCAATCCGATGCCAAGGAAAACAATGGAAATAGCACAAAAAGTTTCAACAGTCAAGGCAACAACTCTACATGGGACATCTTATTAGCTACAGCAATTATACACGTGAAGAATGTAAACGGTGAATACATAAAGTTAAGAGCCTTGATAGACAAAGGCTCACAAAACTCATTCATCACCGAAAATTGTGTGCAGTTGTTAGGACTCAAGCGTGAACCCGCAAACGTCACTATCAAGGGTTTAGGAAACGCCACAAACCGAAGCGCGGGGCAGATCTCTTTAAACATAAGAGAAAAATGGTCAAATAAAGTCATATACACCTCAGCTCTCATTCTAGGACGAATCACACAAAGTCTTCCGTCGACATACATAAACTCCAATGTTAACGTAAACATAAAGAATACTGAACTTGCAGATCCAGCGTTCCGTACTCGATCAAAGATCGATGTATTGTTAGAAGCTGATGTATATGGTGAAATCCTGCTGGAGGGATTGAAGAAAGGTATGCCAACTGCACAAAAGACCAAACTGGGCTGGATTTCATCTGGTCCCATAACTAGAAGCGCATCAACTACATCAACTTCCATGATAAGTACATCAGAAATCGATCAACGGCTATCAAAATTCTGGGAACAGGAGGAAATCGAAAAGAAACCCATTTTATCTCAAGAACAAGAGATTGCCGAAAAGCAATATATTACAAATGTACAAAGGATGAAAGATGGACGGTATCAAGTCAAAATGCCGTGGAAAGATGATCCTAGGACAAAACTTGGCCTCTCGGAAAAGCCAGCTGTTGCCAGGTATGTCTATTAAAAAATCCAAATCTTTTTGCGGAATACAAGTGCATTGAAGAGTATCCAACACTTGGACATATGGAAGAGATTCCCAGCAATGAAGTAAACAAACGTTGTTATTACTTGCCTCACCACGCAGTGATTAAAGAAGAAAGTACAACAACCAAGATCCGGGTTGTATTTAATGCCTCAGCAAAATCGTCTTCCGGAATGTCACTAAACGACTGCCTCATGGTAGGTCCAACAATTCAAGATACACTCACAACTCTGATTCTGCGATGGAGAACATATCCAGGCGTCATTACAGCGGATATTGAAAAAATGTATCGGCAGATATCAGTTGAAACCACTGACTCATATTTCCAACGCATCCTGTGGCGTTCAAACAAAACAGACATCATAAAATATCGTTTGAAGACGCTAACTTTTGGAACTGCTAACGCTCCATTCCAGGCTATTCGTACGCTACGACAACTGGCAGAAGATGAAACCAAGACTTACCCTTCCGCAGCAGATCACTTGAAAACCAGCTTCTATGTAGACGATCTTCTGACTGGCGTAGATACAATTGCAGAGGCAAAAGTTTTATACCTGGAGCTGTCACAACTCCTAGACAAAGGAGGCTTCAACTTACGTAAATGGAATAGTAACCATCAAGAAGTCCTCAATGCGATACCTGAAAACCATAGAGGAAAGGGTTACGTATTCAATGCAGAAGAAGACGTTACAAAAACACTAGGACTCCAGTGGCTCCCACGAGATGATCAATTCATCTTCAAAGCTGACGGGTGTGAGAACAACCAACGAGAAGTTACAAAACGTACCATAGCTTCTGTTTGGCACACCAATTATTTATTTAT
The DNA here is from genome assembly GCA_920104205.1 of Eupeodes latifasciatus. Lineage (NCBI taxonomy): Eukaryota > Metazoa > Arthropoda > Insecta > Diptera > Syrphidae > Eupeodes > Eupeodes latifasciatus. Next base: position 162,885,187 of record OV049924.1, read on the forward strand.
TCAATTATATTAAATTAAAGTATAACAAATGTAAAAGTATTTATTACTTGTAATTCTTCATTAGTTTTTATTTATACAAAATGATTATTGTGAATTAACCAAAATTAATAGCCCAAAATGACACTTCTTGTCAAACAATTTTTCTATGTTTTTATAATTGATAAAATCATCTTTTAACCTTGGTAATATGAGAAAAGGTCAATTCATTCGTTCTCGAACTTTCAAGCGACACATATAATTGAATAAAGTATACAATTTATAACGATTAAGCAATCGAATTTTATTTAAAACAAAGAAGAAGAATTTTAATCTTTAACCAGTGACACAAACATTGGTCCTTCTACGCCATTAAAAAGAAATAGAAGTGTGTGAATTTTGCGATTTAATATTTTTAAAGTGCAAATTATCTGTATATAGATATACACATATATATATAAAGTGAACATATTTAATGCCATTTTAAACTATAAAACTATATAAAAAAAAAATACAAAGAAAACATTTTTCTAAAGAAAAAACTATTTAACAAACATTTTGTGCTGTGCAAATCGGGATTACCGCGACGCGTTAAGCAACAAAACACATCATCAGTTCACTGAAGGCATACCACGTAAGTCCTTATTTTTTAAAGTATTTTTTTTTGCTGTTTTTTTATTACATTTCATAAAAAAAAGTCAACCATGTCATTTGGGGAGCTTCAAAAGGAAGTTTTAGCGCAGTTAGAGCGCGAAAAGACAGGCCAGGTTCGTCGTACTGTGAATTATATAAGAACTCGTTTGGGGCTTTTAGAAGCTAATTTGGAAAATGCCAAACAATACCACGAAGAAATCGTTAGCGGGGGGAAGCTTGAGGAGACATTAAAAAGGGATGAAATGGTCGCTGTATATGATCAAATTCGTGATACTTATTTAGAATATAAAAGTGAATTGATGGATGCTCTGGACAAAGTAGCTCCACCTCCTTTTGCTCCAGCTTTGCCTTCGTCACCGTTAGGGCCAATTCCTGCGACAATGATGCCACCGACGACACCGGCTACACATACTAATGTTCTCAAGTTACCTTCTATAAAGCCTCCAACATTTTCTGGTTCCTACACAACATGGCGTTCCTACCACGACATTTTTAAGTCACTTGTGCATAATAATGCTACCCTGAACGAGATTCAAAAAATGCATTTTCTCAAAGAAAGCTTGACTGGTGATGCCGAACGTCTTTTGCATCATTTAGATCTAAGTTCTGGGAACTATGCAAAGGCATGGGATTTATTGGTCGAAAGGTATGATCACAAAAGAGTTTTGGTCAATTCCTACCTTAAGGTCCTTTTCGGTCAACCTATACACAGTAAAGAATCTGCGGAAACTCTAAAAAACTTGTTAGACACCACGATCGAGGTGGTTCATGCGCTGGAGAATTTAGGATTACCAGTAAAGGACAATTTTAATTTATATTCTTTTTCAGAAACTATCCTCCAAAACTCAACAACTTTGGGAAGAAAAGCTCGGGAACGACAAAGAACTCCCAACCTTTTCCGATTTCACCGATTTTCTTAAATCCCGTTTCAGGACTCTAGAGGCCCTTGTACAGCAAGGAACTTCGGTCTTAGAATCCAAGCCAATAACAAAACCCCAAGTTGCAGCAAAAGCATTCCATGCAAAAATGCAACCAAAACAGCAATACAACACGCAACGTTACACATGTCAAATTTGTAAACAAGGACAACACTCCTTGATGAAATGTCGAAATTTTTTGGGTATGGACTCTGCCCAAAAAATGCAAGCTGTACGACAGGTTCGAGTTTGTGAGAACTGTCTTGCATATAGTCACACAACACGAGATTGCCTTAGTAACCGGAGCTGTTACTTTTGTAATCAAAGGCATCACTCACTTTTGCACATTAATTCACACACACAACACAATTCGATTGCTAATCCAAATACCTTAACAACACAATCACAACAACAGGTTGCCTAGCCTAAGGATCAACAGGTAGCTTATAACCCAAACGCTCCTGCGTTCCAACCAATGGGTGATAATGCACCAGGTTGCAGTACACGACACAATTATCATGCTTCACGACTCCATGGTACGCAAATTTTATTAGCCACTGCTGTAGTTAGGGTTAAATCTGGAGATGAGAGATTTGCAGACCTACGAGCCCTAATTGACCCAGGCTCAGATGCTACTTTTATTTCTGAATCCGCAGCAAGGCTTTTAAATCTACCAAGGTATCCAACATCCGTAAAGGTATCAGGGTTAGGGAAGGTCAGCAACGGCACCAGTCAAAACTATGTTGACATAATGTTTTCTTCGAAGCATTCGACGTTTGAAGGCTCAACCAAGGCGTTCATCTTTAAGTCGTTGACTGGCCTTCTTCCGGCCCACAAAATGATACACAACACATGGGAACACCTAACAGATTTACAGTTAGCAGACCCTAATTTTCATATTCCAGCTCCAATCGATATACTTTTTGGCTCAGATGTTTATCCTGAAATCATTTTGCCGGATATAATCCGCAGTGAGCAAGAAATTGCCCCTATTGCTCAGAACACTCACTTAGGGTGGATTATATTAGGCAAAATTCCTGAGATAGCACCGAAAAGCATATGTAACTTCTTTCAACACATCGATCTTGATACGCAAATCCGACAATTTTGGGAGATGGAGCAAACTCCATTCGTAACTCACCCGTCAGAAGAAGATGCCGCCTGTGATAAGTATTTTTCAAAAACAACAAAACGTCTCCCAGATGGACGGTATGAAGTTGGTCTTCCGTTCAAGGAAGGATTCTATCCCGAACTTGGACCCAATAAGGAAAATGCTGTCAGACGCTTCTCATCTCTGGAACGACGATTGGACAAGGATCCAAAGCTGAAAGCGAGCTACAGCCAATGTATAATGGAATATTTTAGTTTAAACCACATGGAAGAGGTAAATCTGGATGACCTAATTTTAAAATCACCTTTTCATTACTTTTTACCCCATCACGCTGTGTTCAAAGAATCTAGTACAACCACAAAATTAAGAGTCGTCTTTGACGCAGCTGCAAAAACTTATGATGGAACTTCTTTAAACCAACACCTGATGATCGGCCCTAAATTGCAAAAAAACCTTGTCGACATAATATTAAAATGGCGACTACATCGATTCACCATAACAGCTGACATCGAGAAAATGTACCGCCAAATTCTCGTAAAAGATGCGGATCAATATTACCAACTTATCCTCTGGAGAGACAATCTTGATCAACCCATCAAAGTCTTCAAACTTAAGACTGTCACTTTTGGCACGGCTTGTGCACCTTATTTGGCCATCCGTGTCTTAAACAAAGTTGCTGAGGATGAAGCTGAAAATTATCCCAAAGGATCTATAGCAGTAAGAGAGGAGATGTATGTGGACGATTTTATCAGTGGAGGTGATTCCATCGACGAAACTCGCATCAGGCGTGAAGAAACACGCGCTCTGCTGGCTTCAGCAGGGCTTAAACTGCGGAAATGGACTTCCAACTGCAAAGATCTTCTACAAGATCTCCCCAAAGAAGATTGCGAGATCAGCTTTGAATTGCCTTTTGGATCAACCGATCTTGTAAAAACATTGGGCATAAGCTGGCATCCAGAGGATGATATCTTTTCGTTTCAGAATGTACAAAACGACACCGAAGAACTCACAAAAAGGGCTATGTTATCGTCAATTGCCAAGCTTTTCGACCCACTCGGCTGGATAGCACCATGCGTGATCAAAGCTAAGATCATGATGCAGAAGTTATGGTGCCGAGGGACTGACTGGGATCAACCAATTCCTTCAGACATAAGAGAGGAATGGCAAGCTTTTCGAAAAGAACTGCCTGATATTCAAAACATAAAGATCCCAAGGTGGATCAAAACACAAAATACACAAAAAAAAGTAGAATTTCATGGCTTCAGCGATGCGTCGGAGAAGGCATATGGAGCCGTAGTCTTCATACGTGTGCTCGACAGCTGTGACAATATCCATATGCACTTACTTTTATCCAAAACAAAGGTAGCTCCATTGAAAACTGTGAGCCTTCCACGGCTTGAACTTTGTGGAGCTGCATTACTTGCGTCTCTTCTGAACTACACTAAGGATGTTTTCGCTTATCCTGACACAAAATTATATGCCTGGTCTGATTCAACGATTACGTTGGCTTGGATAAAAGCACAACCGTCAAAATGGACGACCTTCGTAAGCAACCGAGTTGCTGAAATTCAACGGCTGACAAGCTCTGACATATGGAAACATATCCCAACAGAGCACAACCCAGCTGATCTAGCATCCAGAGGCATCTCACCCTCAACACTAGGAACACAAGAACTATGGTGGATCGGACCTTCCTTCTTGCGAGAAAAATGGAATTTTGAAGTTCCCGAACAACCATCTTCACTCAACACCGAATTAGAAAAACGAGCAGAGACAAAGCAATGTACCTTTGCAAATTATGATGCAGCAGATGATCTTATAAACAAAAGTATATTGCGATGTTCACGATTATCCAAAACCATAAGGGCAATTGCCTTTTGTTGTCGGTTCAAAAGCAATGGTCTTGCAAAAAGAAGGAAGACAACAAAAATTTCTGGAGAACTCAGACCAGAGGAACTGCAATGTGCAGCCTTATTGGTACACAAAGCTGTACAAAGACTCATGTTCACCGAAGAACTTGATGAATACGAGAGTAAAGGTGCAACTCCAAAATCACTGCTCTCACTCGACGCTTTCATCGATGGTAATGGTATCCTACGCGTTGGTGGTCGACTGCAAAACACGTTGCTCCCGTACAACCAGCAGCATCCGATCATCTTGAAACCTAACTACCATTTTTCGGAGTTTGTGATGCGAGATGCTCACAACAAAACCCTACACGGAGGAAACCAACAAACTACAGCATACATCCGTATGTCTTATTGGATTGTGGGTATGAAACCATACGTCAGGAGATATATCCATAAATGCCCAATATGCTTTCGGTATCAAAAAATTAATTTGCAGCAACTCATGGGAAGCCTTCCAGCACCACGTGTATTTGTTTGGCTACAAAGGCTATTCATCTGGAAACAGTTTCAGATATGACAACACAATCTTTTTTGGCAGCTTTTCGTCGCTTCACGGCCCGGCGAGGTCTTTGTGCTCAAATATATAGCGACTGTGGCACAAATTTTGTTGGAGCAAATAGATAAATAGCCAAGATGCTAGAGCAAGCTAAACATGATTGGCAAGAAATTGCTGGAATTCTGTCCAATTCAGGAACAAACTGGAACTTTATTCCTCCCGCTTCTCCTTACTTTGGTGGACTCTGGGAAGCAGGAGTGAAATCTGTGAAACATCACCTAAAACGCACGATACGAGATGAGAGGTTAACTTTCGAGGAGCTCTGCACACTTCTTACCCAAATTGAAGCATGTTTGAACTCCAGACCTCTATGCCCTCTATCAGAAAATATAGATGACTTAGACGTCTTAACTCCAGGACACTTCTTGATTGGAGAACCTTTGCTGTCAATACCTCAAGGAAGCATATCAACTCCAAAGCATGTGAGTTACCTGGATAGATGGACCAGGATTCAAATGTCCGTTGATTCCTTTTGGCGAAAATGGAATGGAGAGTACCTTTCGCGATTACAACAAAGACCTAAATGGACCAGGAAAGAAACTCAACTTAAAACAGGAGGCTTGGTCTTAGTAAAAGACGAGAGACTTCCACCATCCCAATGGTTATTAGCCAGGATAACAGAAACACATCCTGAAACCGATGGATTTATCCGAGTTGTAACGCTCAAAACAAAAACCGTCCCATCACAAAAATTTGTTATCTGCCAAGCAATGAATCCACCGATGAAAATACAATAATTTAATTCGATTCAAAATTAAAATCAATTTAATTAATTAATCAATAAAATTAATCAATCAAAATCAATTAAATTAAAATCAATTAAAAACCCTACACAAATTAAAAACCCTACACAAATCAAAACCCTACACAAATTAAAACCTTACACAAATTAAAAGGCAAAAAATGTCATCATATAGGTACAACACAACACATTTATCAACATACAGTCCACTTTCAAAAAAAAAACCCAGAACCTCAAAAAAGAAAAAGAAAAAAAAAACAATTATCGAAGTAGAAATAAAACCATAGAATAAAAAAAAATATTATAAAAATTAATGAAATAACTCAAAAATCAATCATTTAAATTTCTTAAAATAAAATATAAAACAACACAACAAAATGGATCCTAAAGGAATAAATAAAATCTCATTTTAATATTTAAAATAATTAATTTTATTGCTCTTAATTCACACAACACAATATTACAAAAGGTTTACATTCTTATTGATAACACAAAAAATATAAATTCTTGAATTATAAAAATTAATTTTATAACCTCAACACAACACACGGTATAAAAATAATTTATTTTTAAATTTCAACACATCACATATGTATAATCAAAATAATTTGAATTAAAATTCATCACTAAATAAAAATAGCAAAACCCCGTCGGCATTTCAAAATTCAAATCCCGTCGGATCGAATCGCCGTCGGCATTTGACTTTAATAAACTTAACACTTTAACACAAAATTCAACACCATATTTACATAACACATTAAAATTAAACACTTTTAATTAAAAAATAAAACAATACAAAAAACTCACTAAACGTCGTTAAATTTATTAATTTGTTTTATTTTGTTTTATTTTATTAACACACGAAAAATTACGTTTCCCGATATGACGTCATCAAAAATATTTTCGGCCATTTGCAAATCATTTGCAATATGGAAAATATGCACTCACACAAACATTACAATTCGCGGCGAAACCGAATCGATTACGAAAAAAGAAATCCCAAAATTAAACAAAATATAAATGAAATATAATATAAAATAAAAATGAAATATATTGTAAATAAAATAATAAAATTAAAATTAATTTCAAAACACTCATCCTAAATCCAATCTGCGCTTTATGCAGATTAACAGCAACAACAGTAGCAGCAGTAACAGCATCAGAAGCAGCAACAACAACAGAACACTGCACAATCACTACACTGCACAACACACAACACTTGAATTAATTTCCTTTTATTAATTTATAATTTAATTAATTTTTATATCAATTAATTTATAATCAATATAATTGGCACCGCACACCAATTTACTTAATATTATAATTGATATCGCACTATCAATTAAATAAACACAAAAAAAAAATATTCACACGCCCGAACTTACACACGATCGCGAACCGAACCGTCATCAATGACCGTCATCGACTTCTTACAATGATGGCCAAGAAGATAAAACAGCAAGAATACTATGATCAGTTATCAATGGATAACTGTTGCTCTCTCAATGAATTTGAACAACGAGAACATATACATAGTATATGAACATGATGCAAATGTTCTTGCAGGGCACAAACTGTACAATTAGTTTTGGCCTTGGAATTGTTTTTTTTTGTCCTTTTGATTATTTGTTACTAAAGTTTTTTCTCTCTTTACATGTACCAAAGTAAGCACAAGAGGCGATATCGAGTTGCCATTGTAAAATAATTCTAATGAAGGCAATGTAAAAGTATTTATTATTTGTAATTCTTCATTAGTTTTGATTTATACAAACTGATTATTGTGAATTAACCAAAATTAATAGCCCAAAATGACACTTCTTGTCAAACAATTTTTCTATGTTTTTATAATTGATAAAATCATCTTTTAACCTTGGTAATATGAGAAAAGGTCAATTCATTCGTTCTCGAACTTTCAAGCGACACATATAATTGAATAAAGTATACAATTTATAACGATTAAGCAATCGAATTTTATTTAAAACAAAGAAGAAGAATTTTAATCTTTAACCAGTGACACAAACAGCTTCCTTTATGGCGCGGCTTTTTGACCCATTGGGATGGTTGCAACCCATTGTTATTCGCAATAAAATTTGTATGCAACGGCTTTGGCTAAGCAACCTTACCTGGGATCAGGAGCTACCAACAGATCTGAAACATGAGTGGATGGGATACGCAATGGAATTAAAAGACGTCCATCAGATTAAACTACCACGGTGGATAGGAACAACGTCCAAAGATATCTATGAATTACATGGTTTCTGCGATGCATCCCAATTTGCCATGGCTGCTGTCGTCTACATGGTCATCCGTACACCAGGAAGAACGCCAATACACTCCGCTACACTCCTAAGCTCCAAAACGAAAGTATAACCCAAAGCTGTTCAAACTATTCCAAGATTAGAACTGACGAGTGCTGTTTTATTAGTCAAACTCATGGAACAAATCAAATCAGCCCTAAGAACTCCAGACAGCAGCCTAATATATTATTGGCCTGACTCAACAGTTGTCATTTCATGGCTTAATGATCACTCATCACGTTGGAACACGTATGTAGCAAACAGAGTAAGCCAAATACATGAAAGTAGCACCTGTACCCAGTGGTATCACATATCCACACATGAAAACCCTGCAGATTGTGCCACCAGAGGGCTATCTCCACAAGCTGTTAAGAATCATAGCCTATGGTGAAGTGGTCCACAAATCATTTTGCGACAGTCTAAGGAATACACGAAACAACCCCGAATGATTTAGAATGAAAAATTAGGGTCCATTTGGTTACAAAAGATGAAAACATACTTGACAGATTCTCAAACTTCTCAAAACTAATACGAGTTTTAGCGTATTGCAAGAGAATACTGCCTAACTATGAATGCCGCAAAGAAAATACTCCTAATTATTTAACAACATATAAACTACACAAAGCTAAAATAATTTGCATCAAAAAGTCACAAGAACGATCTTTCCCGCATGAAATACAAGCTCTCCTAGCTGGGAAACCAATTGATAAAAAATCAAAAGTCTTGCAACTTTGCCCATACCTGGACACTGACAAAATCCTCAGGGTGGGCGGAAGACTGCAAAAGGCCGATTTAAGCCAAGCTGAAAAACATCCCATCATATTAAGTAACGAGTGTTCACTATCGAAATTAATAGTATCTCATTTTCATAATAAAACTCTCCACGGATCCCAATTACTCACACTTAACACAATGCGTAAAGAATTTTGGATACTAAATGCAAACAAGCTAGTGACAACATGCTTATTACTTGCTTCGAACTAAACGCAAAGGTAAATCAACAACAGTTAATGGGAAATCTTTCAACACATCGTGTAACGGTAAACCGTCCCTTTTGGAAAACCGGATTAGACTTTGCGGGCCCAATTACAATAAAATGGTCAAGTGGACGAGGAACTAAAATAGAGAAATCATATATAGCGGTCTTCATATGTTTATCAACAAAAGCAATACCATTAGCTCCAATCAGTAATGACGTCAATGATATCCTGCCGTTGACACCAGGTCACTTTCTCATTGGAAATTCATGTTTGCAGTACCTGATGCAGTTCCAGATAACTTAAAGCTCTTAAAGAGATGGCAATTCACCCAACGCATTACAAATGATTTCTGGAATAGATGGAAAGAAGAATATTTGACGCGACTACAAGAGAGACCAAAGTGGCTATCAACAAAGAAAAACCTTCAGCCTGGACAACTTGTTTTAGTCTTGAAAGAAAATACCCCGCAGACCAAATGGCCTTTAGCGCGCATTTTGGATGTACATCCTGGTGAAGACGGACTTGTTCGAGTTTTCACCATCAAGATGAACGGAAACATAACTAAACACCCCGTAGTTAAACTATGTCAATTGCCAATAGAAGAAGCTGATGAGGAAGTGTCAAAGAGAGCCTTAAAAAGAAAGAACCAATCCCAAGAAGTAGAAGCTGAAAGTCACAGGAAAACAAAAACTCCTAAAGTTGTAACAAGTTCCTTAGGTATCGCAATTTGGCCAGCATTAATACTAAGCGTAATGATTACTTGTTTTGCGATAATACCGAATGTCCAAGCATTGGTCAACAATACTCAAATCGATGGAGGAATCTCAATAGAAAAATTGGGACGCAGTTTTTTAAGCAGAGGAACGTTGAAGATTGAAATCAGTATTCCGACCAGTGAATTTTTACAAGACAAACAACAGTTGAACGCAACAATTAAAAAGATGGAGGCGCTTTGCACGAAAGGAAAATACATAAGTGAAGAAATACAATGCGACACATTGAATCATCACCTTTCAAGAACACGAAAAGGCGCATTGGGAACAATTCTAACGTCAATGTTTGGAGTCAATGAAGAGGCGTACCATGATATCGATAACTTGTCAGAAAATCAACAAACCCTGAGAAATACAATATCACATCAAGGAAAGGTCATGCTCAAAGCTGTCAAAACACTCAACGACACCAACACCAGAATTGAAAAACGATTCAGAAATTTCAACACTCAGCTAAGTCAATCAATCGAAAAAATGAACAAATTCACGGCGGGATGGATTCTAGCGGCAGATCATAACGGTGTTCAAACAAAGTACCTCAGCACGTATTAGCAAGCCAAGAATTACTTGGAAGAAATTGCCGATAAATACAATTGCATATGGCAAATTGTCTCCACGAGAACGAGCAGCTGGCAGTGTCCACACATAATTGACTTAAGCAGCGTACTTAACAAAACTGAAGGGCATCTACTTAACTATCTTAACTGTGAAAATATCAACTTACCTTTCAATCGGCGATGCCTGGTCCATAGAGTATTCCCTCCTCTTCTTCTTGAAACTCTTTCAAAGCAGATTGTTCAGCTCTTGAATCAATTCTGGCTTGGTTAACGGTATCACTTACGCGCCGCTCAAAACGTCATATTCGCTTTTCATCACGTCCTCAACATAAGTATGGGCTTCGCGGCCTATAGGGCATCCCATATTTTTTATTACTACAGTATCTCCATACGGTTTAGCATCTAGGATCCCTTTGTAAGTTTTACTGTCACCATCGCCGATGTATGTAAGATACTTTACCCCATATTTTGCCATGGACCTGCTGTATCTTTAAAACGACTTCGAATTTTGAAAAATCCCTTTACTACCGTATTCTAGACATATTAAACTAGCAATTTATAAAAAAAAAATCGATTTTTTAACACATCACATGGGATGACCCCCTTAAAACGAAGGACAATATTTTTTATTAAGTGCCTTACTTTTGTAGAATATCAATTTGCTCTTCTAGGAACTCGAACTTTGTTTCTAGGCATATAACGTTCCTCGGGAGTGTAGCCCACTCTAAGGACGTCTATATCTTCCTTGGATGCCAGAAGACTGATCTTCCCGTCTTACATAGCGGTGAGCTCAAAGATGGTCATAGAGGAGACCAAGCGTCCATCCCTTTCACTTTCGGTTCTGATGATATATGCGCAAGATTGTTTCTTTTTGGAGGGCCTTGTGATTTCTGTAGACAGTGTTTTATCGTCTCTTTCCCTCCTTTTTCAGATATAAAGCGAGTGTTTTTGATTATCTTTTAAGCTATGCTTTACTTTTCCTTTTAGGTATTTTTTATTTTTTTTTTTAACTTATTAAGACTAATTAAAATAACAAATAACTCGAAACCTTTACTTTTCTGTGTCTTGTTATTTTGACAGTTCAAAAAGTCATATATCACATACCGTATTTGTCCTTTCTTCAGTTTATTTAAAACTATACCAATATTATAAAGCTGAAGAGTTTGAAGCACTAATCTCAGGAACTATTGGTTCAATTTAAAAAATTATTTCAGTTTTAGATAGCCCATTTACTGAAATAAGAAATGTTTTAATATCGGCGATTGTTTCCCTTTTTGCGAGCTTTTACTGCGTGCGCTGTGGGAACGTTAAAGTTTGGCTAGTATAATATTTGCCAACATTTTCTCCTCTAATAGTTCTAAAAAAAGTCCGCTATAGCACATGTCTGGCATGGACAACATCCTAATACACTGATAGACCTCCTCCAAAACGCACTCAATATGCTCACTAGATGGGCAGATCACTGCGGACTTAGTATTAATCCTCAAAAAACAGACCTCGTCCTTTTTACACGGAAATACAAGATCGCAGAAATTTTACCTCCCTCAATAAAAGGTGTACCACTAATTTTTACCAATGAGGCCAAATATCTTGTTCTGATATTGGACAAAAAAATTAAGTTGGAAACCTAATATTCAAGAAAGAGTTAAAAAAAGCTACAGCAGCTCTTTTCCTTTGCAAGAAAGCCATAGGAAGCAAATGGGGGTTTCAACCTCGCATAACCTATTGGCTATACACATCGGTCATCCGACCAATACTTATATACGGGGTTGCAGTGTGGTGGACTGCACTAGAGAAAGTCACATACTATGACAAACTCAGCAGAGTCCAACGCACTGCATGTCTCTGCATTAGCGGGGCTTTGAGAACCACACCCTCAGCAGCGTTGGACACTCTCCTCCATCTGACACCCCTCGACATATTCAACAAACAAATGGCAGCGAGTACAGCTGTTAGACTCAACGCCTCATCTCAATGGGCCAACAACAATGTTGGGCACTCCATCATTCTGAACCTCTTTGGTTCTATACCAAAGTACATAGACTACACTATCCCAAAACCCGAATTTGGAAAAAAACTTCCAGGTATCCATTCCATCCAGAGATGAATGGGAAGATAAAAAACTCCTGGATGACAAAAGTATTCATTTTTACACAGATGGATCCAAGACAAATGAGGGAGTTGGTAGTGGTGTGTACTCAGAAAAGCTTAATTTAAGCATCTCATTCCGCCTCCCTAATCATTGTAGCGTCTTTCAAGCGGAAATCAAAGAGGTTCTCTCCTGGCTAAGAGAAAACGTGATATCAACTTCTGATATCCGCATCTTCTCTGACAGTCAGGCTGCTATCAAATCTCTTGACGGCGTCTCAACCAAATCTCTAACGGCCCTCGATTGTCGATCGTCTCTTATGGAGATGGCGCAGCAATTTAACATTCACCTATGCTGGGTGCCGGGCCACAGAGACATCGCAGGAAATTGTAGAGCCGATGAACTCGCTAAAAATGGAACCGTCATACCTTTTTCACCTGAAAGGGAGAAGATAGGTATACCGATAGCTACATGTAAACTTTTGCTAAAAGAAACAGCTTTCGACGTAGCAAACTCTAGGTGGTACAATTTACCAACATGCGCAGCCACAAAACTAATATGGCCTTCACTGGACCTAAAGCGCTCTAAAGACTTGTTATCTCAAAGCAGACTTCATATTAGCTCCCTAATAGGTGTCCTTACGGGACACTGTCTTATAGGCAGACACGCAATACGACTTGGTGTAGCCTCAAATGACTTCTGCAGGAGCTGTATGGACGAGGAAGAAGAAGAAACAATCTCTCACCTCCTCTGCACCTGCCCTGCTCTTTCACTAAGACGCAAACTTCATCTGGGAGAATACTCTTTTGATGATCCCAGTGAAGTAGCTAAAAAGGATATCAGATATCTCCTTCGCTTTATAAAAAGCTCAAAATGGTTCGACTAGTGGGAAGTAATTTCTCTAGATTCATGTGGTATCACAATGGGCCTTTTCTTCTGGCCTAAGTGTGTGGTTTTTGTATCCGCAGCCACTTTAACCTAACCTAACCTAACATGTCTGGCATGACAGACCTACGCACTAACTATCACGCCACCGGTATTACTGGTTTCCTTTCAAAAAATGTTTAACCTTAAAAATAGCCACTGCTGTTCAACGTGTCTTGAAAGTATCCATTTACTTCAAATATACAAATCCTAACACTTTCGAAGGCAGGACCAATTATCCGAGCTATTTTTATAATTTATAGTTGACATCCGACAATAGAGAGAAATACTTTCAGATATCTTGGGTGGAATCGGCTAAGGAGATAATTGACTATCATATTTTTGATAGGCAAACTTGCTATCATCGAGATTTCCGACTCAATTCGATTGAATAACTTCAGATTAGAATAATTGTAACAATTCATGGCTATGGTGAATTTTTAAAATTAATTCTATAAAATATCTAAATAAAAGTATCGAATTGCCTGTGTTTTAATAACATCCTATTATGGAACGATCACATACGCGATGGCGGGCGCCAAAATTGCCTCAAGATGCAAGAAATTTGTCTCCCCTCTGATCTGGCTGTTATCTCAAAGACTTGCATACGTCCAAAGCTTGAGTATAACTCCCATCTCTGGGCTGGCGCTCCTGCAACTTACTTGAGCCTCTTAGACAGTATTGAACTTAGAGCATTTAGATTAATTGGTGATAATACTGTAATATTCGGCTTGGTCCGATAATTATAACTTATTCACACTTGTAAATAAGACACAAATTTACTTTATTTAAATCGCTCCAAACTTATTTATTCACCACTTTCAGTTATTACTTTTCGAACACAGTCTTTTACTTTCAATTAATCTTTTAAACAGTCTTTACTTTATCGCAGTTCACAATCAATAATGAACCGCTTCGCTTCCGAGCGCCTATTTATATACCTCAAATCTGTTCGAGAAACTACTAGGTTCTTGTAGGCGCTGAATGTTCTCGAAGTGAGTTCTCCTCTTAATCACTAGATGTTTCTCGATGCTTAACGAAGCGAGTTCTCCTCTTAATCACTAGATGTTGCCCCTTATTCTAAATTTTCTACACAAGTGTTTACTACTACAAATAAAACGGTTGCTACGTATTAATTCTACTATAACACGATATTAGAGTAAAAGAGATAAAGAGTGTATACACATTACAATAACATCATCGGATCATTTACGCCGTTCGAACATCGTCGTTAAGTTTCTTGTCTTACCCTTATTTACCGTTATTTTAACAGTTTATGCTCTAGAGAAATAGCCAGTTGCATTCCTCCCCTTAAACAGTTCAACCGTAATCGCGCGCTTCTAGGAATGTTCATCAGTACACCTTCGAGCCCAACTTCAGCCGCACTGTCAAGTACAGAGATTCGTTTTTTAGCCGTACTATCCGAATGTGGAATTTCTTACCAAACTCTGTCTTTCCCAGCCATATCAATATTCAGGAATTCAAAACCAATGTGCACCGGCACCTCCTTTCAACCCCTAGTGCTAACACTGTGTGTGTACATAATAGTGTAGTAATATCCCCTTGGGTGTGCGCTTATTATAAAAAACAAAATCTTACTTTTCTTCTGTTTTTAATGTCGTAAGCTTTTTCGGTCACAAGTATGTTTTTTTTTAACTAAAAAACATAACTGACAAAATTTTCAATTCGTTTATGTAAGCGTCTGGTAGCTCTATTCAGAAACGACATATTTGTTGGAAAATGACTATCACATTTTTGTTGTGACAGCTTTTTAGCTATCAATTTGACTATCACCGTACATATGTAAATCAAAGTCGATTATTTTGATTGTCATTTATCAACAATCACCTTAACCGATTCCACCCCTGAATTTATATTTAGTAGTTTGAGTTAAAATTAATGTATTCTTATATACATACTCCCCTCACAGCTTACTGAATGCGTCACTATTAACGTGTTTAAATAAGAAACTTCACATGTAGTGCTTAGTATGCAGATTAACATGTTAAACAAATTAAATTATCAAATCAATCACAGAACAGCGTTTGAATGGTCAACTACTGAAAACATTTGTTGCAAATATTTAAAATCTCTGTTTATTCAATTTGAATTTTATTTGTTTTACTAAAAATGTGACACATTAAGAAAACGATTGAAAAAAGGAAGATATTGGTAATCTCGCAAACACAAAAAAGTTCCAGTTGCATGTGTCCAAAAATGAATCCTTATTCGTGAAAAGTTCTTTTGTCAACATGTTGTCAGAGAGATTTTTTTTTTTTTGAGCACGAACAAAAATCAAAACTGAATGAAAATCATTGTGTCGCTCTACAGGTTGTACCTAGAGAATAAGTGACGAAGTCAATGGCTTAGCTTAAGGGCGTTATACAATACTCCTCTTCTCATTGTTGGTTTAAGTTTTGCCTTTAGGACTAACTACACTATGGCTGTCATTTATGCTGACTATTTGTGCAGTCAAGTGTGGGAGAGATGCATTGTGTATCGTGTATCGTGTATGTATGTATATAATATTCTATTTAAATGTTCTTACTACTATTTTACACCACCCGACCGAACTTATACTGCAAAGGACAATGACTTAATTTTTTTTTGTTTCTCCTTTTGTATTTAGAATATGAAAGTGACAATGATGACGAGTGCCAGAACAATGAGATGGGTTAAGAATTATTACGAGACTTTGCGGGAAAAGTGGATGGAGTCTGCAACTGACTTCTCTCGAGTAAGTCTGCTGTCGGGATGAAGAATGCTTATAACGTGAAAAACTCTGTCATTAGCGATGAAAAGTGGAGGGAAAAGCGTTAATGTGTTTTGGTTTATCTAGGAAAAAACGCTCATATTTTCGTTGGCTGTTTCTTTTTTTAAATTAATTCAGTGAAATATAAGTTATTCGAAAAGTATATTTGATATTTAGAATTTAGGGCTTTGAGTGATTTTAAAGTATGGCACATTGACAAAACCACATGAATTTATATTTATATATAATACTAGCGGCCCGTCCCGGCTTCGCACGGGTAGACATAAATAGGTACAGATAATGTAGCTTTGTAATGGAAAAAGAATTATTAAAATCGGTCCAGTACTTTTTGAGTTTATTCGTTACATACAAAAATAAAAATATTTCCTCTTTATAATATTAGTGTATATCTCCCGTCTGCAACGTATAATCCAATTAATTGTTTTGCTCACCATAGCACTCTTAGTTCCTCATATTCATTTTCAGCAATGACCTATTTTAGAACGATGCGAACATTTTTCTCGCCAACTGATGCGGCTACAATCTATGGTGCTCCTGTTACTTACTTTAAGCCTTTTGGACATTATTAAAAAAAAAAGGTTTTAAAATGATTGGTGACAATAACATTACTAACTCAATTACTTGAAACATCGGCGTAAAGTTTTTTGTCTCATCCATATTTATATTTAATATTCAGAATTATATAGAGCACATGAAATTAAATGAGAAATAATCCAGAAAAAGTGATGTTACGTTCTAGATCGATCGAAATATCACATTGCACTACGTGTTGTTGAAAAGAAATTTCGAATTCCAACGTGGCGCCATCTATGAGAAGTTCACGATAGATGGTCTGACAGTTTTCTGTAAAAAATCTGATTTAAGGCGCCATCTGTTCGAGACTTATGAAACTTACGATTAATAACAAACATCAACATTGACAATCAGTTTATTGTTAATTATAAATTACTAGCGGCCCGGTACGTGCTTCGCTACGTATAAGGCATAGTTATAAAAAAAATGATTATAAAGTTCATTGATTCATACAAAAAAATATTTTAAATTGCTAGCTATTTAAAAGTCCAAATGACCCAAATGATATATTGTTTATATTACATTTATCAGCAAAGAGTAAAAACTAAGAAATAAAAAAGGATTGGGTACTCTTACTATAGTGGGTCTATATGGGTTAGTCTAAAACAGTTGGATAAACAATATTTTTTTGTTTTTCCATTTTGTGCATGGATAAATAAACAGGGGTATCGACTCTGGAACAGGCAACATAAAGTTGGCGATGTGAAAACATGATTCCTCCAAATGTACACCACAAACTTGAAGTGTTTGCCCTTGGGCCTTATTTATGGACATCGCAAATGATAAACGCACAGGATATTGTAATCTTTTGAATTCAAATGGCATATCAGTTGGAATCATAGGAATACGCGGTATCAAACACACTTCTCCTTTTGATTTACCAGTTAATATCGTAGTTCAATCAAATTTGGCAATAACTTTTTCACTGCCAATCTGGTGCCATTACACAGTTTTGGTGGATTAATATTTCGCAATAATATAATCAAAGAACCAATTTTCAGATTCAAGCAATGCGGTGGTATACCAGCCGGTTCCAATGAATTTAAAAATTCAATTGGATAATTCATTGCCTCATCTTGATTCATAACACTGTCAATTGATTTATATGTCGTGACTACACCTGGCAGTTTCGCTTGAATTTGAAAATTAATGGCATTGACATGAATGTTCTTCGATGCTAAAATGGCGCGTTCTCTCAACCAATCATGATTTCTGTAATTCTGAAGAATATTCGGAAAAACACATTCAATCAACTCATCTATAAATTGCACAATTGTACAAACATTTTTCGGTAAAGTGATCAATCCATTGGTACTGTCGATTGGTATTTTGCCATCACCAGATTCTAACAATTGTTTTGAAAACTCATGGGCAGTTGCATCATTATGTAGGTGAATACGCATATTAATGTTCAGTGTCAATTTTCGTACATATTTCCAAAGAACTGATGACTTCAAACAGGCGTTTATTTCATCAGCAGGAGTTGATCGAGAAATGACAGGCAATGTTTGACGAAAATCCCCTGACAGCAATATCAGAGCACCACCAAAAAGCTGTTGATTACCGGGTAAATCTAGCATTGTTCGATTAAATGCTTTTATTGATTTTTTATTCGCCATTGTGCACTCATCCCATAAAATAATTGACGTTAATCGCAGAACTTTTGCCATAGCAGAATTTCTCGAAATATTGCAAGTTGGAGTTTCAATCACCTGTACATTCAAGGGCAATTTTAATGCAGAGTGTGCGGTCCGACCACCTTCTAATAATGTAGCAGCAATTCCCGAAGATGCAAGTGCCAATACAATTTTCTGTTCCGAACGAATAGTCGCTAAAATCAATGATACAACGAAAGTTTTGCCTGTACCACCAGGTGCATCCAAGAAATATAATCCACCTGCATTATTGGAAACGGCTTGCATGATTGTGTCATATACATACATGTTTTTGTTGAATATTCAATTTGATGCTATTACAATTTTGTGATTATCAGATGGCATACGATCAAGAGCAATTTTGAACAATTGAACTAATGCGTTATGCTGATGGAAAAACCTTTATAAATCTGACTATTGTAATTAAAAGCAGCACGCAGCATTTTATCCAAAACAGCACGACGTATTCGTTATTAAGTACAGGTAGAGGGTCAACAGATCTATTCTGTGCAGTACGTTCACGCTGCGATGCATTAGCATGTGCGCGTTCATCTGTAATCTGAGATCGTCTTAATAATGCCACTTGATTTGCATTACGCGTTCGCCGGCCTATGTTTGGTCGTCTTGCTCGTGGCATTTTCCTTCACTCAACAACTCAACAATATATTGGAAAATATAAACACAAAGCAATAACTCAACAATAGTTTGGAAAATATAAACACAACAAAGCAATAATTATCGCTGATAAAATGAAATGACATATGATGACATTAAATTTGTTTGACAGAACTAACGATACTTTTTTGTCTTCGATTGTTTTGCCAAAGGTTCAAATTGGCTTGTTTGTATATGGGAGTATAAAAAGATGTTGATTTTACACTTTTTCAAGATTTTTTTTTTAAATGTTCTCTACGTACAAACCTTCTCTGGATTTCCACGAATAATTCAAGACCAAAATTAGCCAAATCGGTAAAGGCATTGTTGAGTTAAAACATTACAACGAAAAGTGGCATTAATTTTTATATATATAGATTAAGACCATTAATCGAAATAAAACTATCCTATATCTCAAATTAGACCAAATTACACATAAAATGCCAACTTTCATCGAAATCGGTTGACTTGGTGGAGAGTTAACTGGGAACATACATATGACACTGGATTTTTATATATTAAGATATTCAGAATTATATAGAGCATATGAAATTAAATGAGAAATAATCCAGAAAAAGCGATGTTACGTTATAGATCGATCAAAATATCAGATTGCACCACGTGTTTTTGAAAAAGAAATTTCGAATTCCAACGTGGCGCCATCTATGAGAAGTTCACGATAGATGGTCCGACAGTTTTCTGTAAAAAATCTGATTTAAGGCGCCATCTGTTCGAGACTTATGAAACTTACGATTAATAAAAAACATCAACATTGACAATCAGTTTATTGTTAATTATAAATTATTAAGACTATTAATCGAAATATAAACTATCCTATATCTCAAGTTAGACCAAATTACACATAAAATGCCAACTTTCATCGAAATCGGTTGACTTGGTGAAGCTGAAGAGTTCACTGGGAACATACATATGACACTGGATTTTTATATATTAAGATTTAAAAAAAATTATAAATCTTTCAAGTTTAAGCATCCCATTTGAAAGAATCGAAATTCTGCACCACTTCGCCAGAATTAAATACGTTTTAAACACAACACTATTCTTAATTTGAAAGATGAAGGAATACTTATGCGAAACATTTTATTTTAATTGTAAGTGTTTCCCTGCTTACAACTAACAACAAAAGATTATTTTTAAACTTTTACGAGCAATCAATTAAATTAATTAAATATTATTTTAAGTTTTTTGACGTGACAACGTCTTAAATTAGGTTGCGGCTGGGAGTCACTTATGAAAAAGTGTAACGCCCGGTAACGTTACGATGAGTCACCGAACGAGAGAGAGGCCCGCCGAATGCCTTGCGTCTCTCTCCCACTCAACTATGATCGGTCTGCCGCGCGCTCAGCACTAGAGAATTAGGCGCATTGAATCGGCGCATGCTTGTGTCTCTGTCTTTGTCTTTCTCGAACGTTCTTGGCGTTGGAAAAACAAGAAAGCGTCATAATACAAGTTCACACGTGTGGTTAAAGTATCGTCAGCTGTGTCTGTAGTGAAAATGTGGAGTGCTTAGATTCGTCATTTACAACAACTACAACAATAAAGGTAAATAATTGTACACTGATATTTCATTATCGTAAACTATGATTGATTGATTAATTGTTAGATTGACACAAAAGTTGAGAAACTGAGTTTATAGGTTATGTCATACTATTGATAAATGTTGATAGTGTTAAGTAAATTATTAGTTTAAAAAATTTGTGCAATTCTTATTTTCATTCAATTCCTTGTTCCTATTGTGCAATTTAATTATATTCATATCAATAAATATTCTACCGAGAAAAAGACGTTGTCACGTAAAATCTTCGCCCGTAAAACCGACTTTACAGGCAACCATTTTTTAATAACAATTTCCTGAGATTATTGCTAAAAGAATGTTAATGGACTTTTGACGAGCAGCATAATGATATTGATGTCAGCGTTCTACAAAAATTGGGAATTTGAAGAGTAGAGTAAAGAAGATAAAAGTTCATAAGATTTTGCACAATATTTGTAGGCCATGTTGGTACGGAGGAAAGACATTTCCCTTAGTAACGAGAGTATCAGTTGATACAAAACACGACGATACAAGATAGAATAAAAAACAAACAACAAAGACAAATCTAAGTCGAAAAAACAGCATATTACACAGGCAGAAAGAATTTTTTTTCTTTTAAGGCAAACACCAAAGTTATAAGAATAACATTAAAAGTATTTTTATTAATAATTAAAAGTTAATTGAGTATGGAGATAAATGATGAACCACATTCAGTTACAATTCTCAAAATAAATTCCCTCTAATAGTTCTATTCACAACGTAAGACATTTAAATCGGTGAAAAGCATATTGAAATTTCTAAATTCTTATTATTGGTGATTTAAGCAATAAGTTAGTACGATGGAATGGGATTCTGGATTTTAAAAATGATAACGATTATAACAAGATGGGCAATGAATGTTTATATTGTTTAATAATAATCAATATTTTATTTAACCACAAATAATCTTATATACCTACCAATAATTCATGAAGAATGTTGCTATAATTTGTTTATGTGGCGCAACAGTCCGTTGAGAACTAGGGCCTTGTGACTTATAACTCTCGACCATTCCTGTGTGTGAGTACTGTTGTCAGGGATGGAGGGGACCTACAGTTTTAAGCCAAATCCGAACGGCTAATTTGAGAAAGCACTTTTCATGACAAGAATTACTCTTGAAGGGATGGAGATGACCTACAGTTTTAAGCCGAAACCAAACGGCTGAGTTCAGAAAGCACTTTCTATGACAAGAATTACTCGCACGAACTTCGCTGCAATTTGTATAAACATATTTATTTCTTCGGGACCGGCAATCCAAGGATTTCATTATAATTGTTTTGAAAGAATTACGAAAATAATTCACAGATTCCTTCTTGTAAAGAGTCGAATATGTTAACTATTTTCATTGCCAAAGTTATTGAATTTGTTGCTTTTATTGGCCTAGTGTATGTCCAACAGAAATTAGTACTAGATTTTAGATTAGTATTTATTAAATATTTATCATTACATACTTGCAATTTTTTTAACATATTTTACGCAAATACTTAAAAAGTGTTCTTATCGCCTTCTTAATGAAAACGATTTCTTTCTTGAAATAATTAAATAAGAGAGCTTGAGTATCGAGTACTAACTCGGATATTTACAGGATTTATATTTTTCAAAGGAGTAAATAACTCTTTTGCCTCATTCAAGATTTCGTAAAATTTATGAAACGAATGTTATGTATTTAAATTATTTAGACTTTCCAGTCATCATCGGATTTAAGCAAAGTTATACAGAGCAGTTATTTACACACAAAATTGAGAATAATACAAGATCAATAAGATTTCCATCAATGTTTTGTTCAGAGTTTAGTTGTGTGGGATTACAAAAATACATTGTCTGAATCAAAGCCTCTGCTTTTGGTCCAGAGAAACTAAACGACAGCATTCTTTTTTTAGATGTATCAAATTCCCCATATATCTCAGGTAAGTTAAAGTCTTTCAAGTAAATACCGAAGATCTCTGTTCAAAATCATTTACTTGCTTTCACCAATTCAACTGGAATATTAAATATCATTAAACTCTCTTGTGGCTCAATAAATTCTATCAACATTTTGAGCTACAATGACAATTTCAAGTCACTTCATAAAGTTTAATTAGTAGACGATATATTAAGTATTGTTCATTTCCTAAAAATGCTTGTCTATACCAATGTTTCAAATTAAGGAATTGTGATTATTTATAGAATAAATGTTTTTGATATGAATTTTTATTTTTATTTTTATAAATTGTGAAGCATTAATTTTTATTTTATAGGTTCAGAAACACACATTTTAAATATCTCGACATTTAATAATAATAAACATTTGTACTTACATTTAGCAGATAAATTTAAGTAGATCAATAAAAATATCCATAAGTATTTATTAAGTCCATAAATCCCTCGCTGTATCCTTACTAGTGGCGGCAGTGTTCGTAAAGCTGCTAGAATAAAAACTCTTATCGCTAACACAACCGGAGCAGCTATATAAAATTGGCTCCATGATGTTGTTGTAATTGAAGTTGTTCGTCGAGGCGATGCAGAAGACGTCACATAAGCCACTGATGTTGCTACAGTAGATGATATTCTAGATGAAGATGGAGCTTCTAATTTTGCTAATGCTGATGCTGGTGTTGGGGTTGGTGTTTTTCGTAGATGTGATGTTGATGTGAATGTAGATTTTGTTGATGTTGATGTGGAATTTAAGTTATGCTTGAATTTTCTTCGACGTCGCACCACTGTTTGACATTTATTTTCGTGCAGTCTTTCATTTGAACAACAACTCATCCATTCATTGGCAACATGTTGCTCCTGATCGCTATCAACATTCTCATCACTACCTACTAATATCGAATTTTGTGTCTTATTTTGAAAATAATGTCTGTTATGGCTAACACTAGCGCTATCGTTGTATCTTGAAAAATCTGATCCTAATTCGTTTCCACTTTCACTATTGATGTTGCTTCTTGATCGAATTTGTTGTTGTTTTTGTTGATTGTTTTCTATTTCGCTAGTAACTCTACTACAAATATTACGATTTCTAAATTTATTGCTATTTTTCAGTATTGATGTGTTATTTTTGTGCAAATGGTTATTGTTGTTGCTGTTGTTGTTATTTTCGCTAATACAACTACGGCTAGTTATGTTGTTACTCCTGCTACTATAACTATTACTGCTAGTACTTTTTGTACAGCACTTTTTATCGTAAGTACTTCCGGTTATGTCCAACACAAGGCTTGATAATCGGGTAGTTTTTCTTCGCTTAGTGTAGTCACTATAGTTGTTTTCAATTTTGTTGTTATTGTTTTCATTGGGATTTGTACCAATTTTACGATGTTTACTATTATTTTTTCTAGATAAGCAGTAACTTTTCACGAAACTTTTAAAAGAAGAGTTTGGAGAAAGTGGAGTTGCAGATAAAATTTTGTAAATATTCTTGTTCTTTGTTGGACTGCTTTTGCTTGTTGTTGAAAGTTTCAATGCTATATCGTCATCATCGTCGGGCAACACCATATTTTCATTCATATGTGCAATAGTAATTATGGCGAGATATCCTCTACTTTCAATACTTTGGTTTTACTTTTTCAAACAACAACAAAAATCTATAATTTTATTTGTGCTGATCAAACATGAGAATTCAATTTCGCAGAAGCGATATTGGAGTGTGTATCACCAAGGCATCTTGGATATGTGCGCGTTTTATTAAACGTGCGTTTTTTTGTGGAAAGGGGGTGATGTTTTATGGTTTTATTTCACAAATGTTTTGTAGATTCTTATAATCAAGAATTAATATATTTTATATTTTGTTCCTGTTTTTATTATTATTGTTATGATGTGTGCATAATTGACTGTAAAAACAGTGGGTTTATTCGTATTAAGGATCTGTGAAATCTCTTAGAACAATTAATAACGCCATGTTTTGACTCCGTTCTTAGGTTGGTAGAGTATTATTTTTTCTCCAAAGACAAATTTTCTCAGAATACGGCGCTTATCCGGTCTGTTGAGAGAAATAGTCTTGTTCTGAAAATAAATTTTTTTTTTAATTATAAATTAAATTACATACATATACATAGAATTATTTTTTTATGAATTTGACTTTGATATAAATTTTTTTAAAAGATTAAACCATTTTTATTTGACATTTGAGTTAAGTTAGTCGTTTTTTTTTGTAATTTTACATTTATTACAAAAACAAACTTTTCACTGCAAACTCAAGTAGAAGTAGGTTCCAACTGCTAACAGAATATGCGAGTCTCGAATATAAATGCTGGTAAAATTGATACTCTTGTGCATTTCGAAGGCATGCTGGTAAAGATGATAAATAGTTTGTCGGTATTACACGGATCTTGTATTTAATAGTCCAGTCATTTAAGCTTAAATTAGGGAAGAATCTCGTGGATAAGTTAGGAAAAAATGATAAAATATAATATAATAGTTAATAAAAATTGACAAATATTTATAATCATTGATTTATCGATAGTTCATCAGCTATTATGGCGCGTTTTCGACCGGAGGCACAGGTTGACCTGAAGTGATGCTGTGACCGCGTGCTCTTCGCCCTCTATCTCGAAAACGGTTCACCGTATACAAAATTTTTTAAACAAAATGTTTAGAGAATTTTGTATTCTACAATATTGATAATAAATACAAATAGCAAAAAACCCATAGGAAATGAGATATTTCCAAAAAAAAGCGCAAAAAAAACGATTTTTGTGACCTTTGACCTTGAAATTTAATAGTTGCTTACACCCTACCATATGTAGGTTTTGAGACAACTTTTAGGGTGTCAATATACAAGTATTTACAGACTAACAGCTGGGTATCTCGAATTCCGAGGTGAACTTACTATAATGACTGGACTATTAATACGCAGTTCTCGGTTAATTTGTTTTAGTCCCATTCGATAATGCGCTCGTTATTACACCAGGCAAGAGTACGATAACTCAGGCGACAAGATATTATAACGGATTTTTTAAGAACAATTAAAAACAAGCCTTTTTTACTATAAAAGGAGGGGTATATCTTAACCCGTAAGGCGGGAGGGGCAATTTACAAAAAAAATTATAACTTAAAATAGAAAAAATAGTTAGAAAATAACGATAATACTCACAATTAAGTATTTTACGTTTTTTAGAGTTTTTTTTTAAACATTAAAAACATGAAAATGGAACCAGGGAATGATTTTGACAATTTATTAGATTCAGTGTCGATGAAAGTCCAACCCTTGTCCACGTAGGTAATTTCATTTTCGCTAGTCATATTGAGAAAGAAATAAAGAAAATTCAAAACATCAAAGAAGCAGAAAAAGAAACGTCAAAAACATGCAAGGCATATTCTACCCGTCAAAAATATTTACTTCTGTTTCATTTTTTTTCTTCCTTTCTCTTTAGCGCCTTATTTTTGATTAAATGTGTGCGTGATATTTGCGCACAAAATTCATAAGTTAATTGTCTAAAAACTGTAACTGTTTGCTGCTTTCTCAAATTAGCCGTTCGGATTCGGCTAAAAACTGTAGGTCCCCTTCATCCCTGATAACATTACTCGCACACAGAAATGGGCACGAGTACGATAACTTTGGCGCCAAGATATAATAACGGTTTTTGGTAGAGGGGTTTAATACAAGCATTTTTTACTATGGGAGGGGGGGTCTATCTCCCCCCGTTTAGGCGGGGGAAATGGAAAAAAATAATTAAAAAATAACGGTGATACTTACAATTAAGTTTTATACATTTTTTTAAAGCCAACATTCTGTTTCATTAACCAGTTTTTAATTCAAGTCAAAACTATGCGTAGTTTTTGAAAAATTTATTTTAAACTCAAAATTTGAGTAAAAAAAGTTAAAAAAAAGGTTTAAAGTGTAATTTTTCAATACTTTAACATTATCTACCATTGTTTTTATTTCAGAATTTATTGCTCTTATTTGTTTTTGATCAAAAACTGAAAACTAGATGATTTTATGTCTTTTAGTTTTTGAGAAAATTGAAAATAACCACAACTATTATTTTCATTTAATTCTTTTTTTTGCTTGAGTGGTCTTATTTTGATAGTAACAATGGTAGGTGCGAGTTTGGGTGTATGCAACAGTAAGGTGTGTGCGAGTTTGGGTGTATGCAACAGTGGCATCTGTAAGGGGGGGCATGCTGCCCCCCTGCAACCCCCCTGCTTGGGAACACTATAGGATTTGGGGTGGGTGCAAGTTGGAGTGCGTGCAAGGTGGGGAGGGGGCAAGGTTCGGTGGGTGCAAGATGGGGTGCATGCAAAGTTTCTTTTGCATTTAAATAAGCTGGATTTAAGAAAAATGAATTTACCCTAGGTGTATCTTAATCCATATTCGATTATTACTATCAAAATAAGAATACGTTAATACTCAAGCAAGGAAAAAATTATTTAATTAAAAGATTTTTTTTTTGCTAATTTTCAATTTTCTCAAGAACTAGAAGACATAAAATCATCTAGTTTTCAGTTTTTGATCAAAAACAAATAAGAGCAATGAATTCTAAAAAAAAAACAGTAGATTATTTGAAAGTTTTGAAAAACTACACTTTAAACCTTTTTTTTAAATTTGTTTGCATAAATTTTTAGTTTAAAACAATTTTTTTCAAAAACTATGCATAGTTTTGACTTGATTTAAAAACAAGCCAATTGACAAAAATGTTGGCTTTAAAAAAAGGTATAATACTTAGTTGTAAGTATTACCGTTATTTTTTAATTATTTTTTTTCCATTTAATGTACAAATTTTTTTAAATTACCCCTACCGCCTAAACGGGGGGAGATAGACCCCCCTCCCATAGTAAAAATGCTTGTTTTTAACTGTTCTATACAAATCCGTCATTAAACTTTGTCGCCAAAGTTATCGTACTCTCCCCCAGAAATGGATGAGAGTTGTAGGTCACTAATCCCTAGTTCTCAACCGACTCTTGCGCCACCTAATTTATTTATTTTCAAATAAAAATCTAGTTTTGTTTTTATAAGCTGACTAAACTTAATTGTTTTCAATATAAACATATGTACATAATATGTACATACATATGAAAAAATAGATATAAGCTGTAATATTTGTTTGTAATTTTTTTATAAAGGTAGTGTCCCGAAATTTAGCGCCATCTGAAACATGAAAGTAAATACTTCATTAGTATTAGGGTTATTACATAGTTAACATATTCTTAAGTTCCCATAGGAAATTATTGCATCGGTCTGATTTGTTGTACTAAAAATGTCGACACTTCTCGACGTTACAGGGTCTCTAGAATCTGAATCAAAGGTTTTTAGA
Source organism: Eupeodes latifasciatus (assembly GCA_920104205.1). Classification (NCBI taxonomy): domain Eukaryota; kingdom Metazoa; phylum Arthropoda; class Insecta; order Diptera; family Syrphidae; genus Eupeodes; species Eupeodes latifasciatus. Next base: position 162,913,154 of record OV049924.1, read on the forward strand.
AAGATGCATTTGTGCGTGTGTACGTTTCTACCTTGTGGATACCTTTTTTTTTTCTCAAGAACCATTGTATATACCGACTTCAAATAAATTTTGTTTAACAGATAAAAACATAACAACAAAGATGTAGAAATTGAGAGGGTGTTTCGTTTTTGGTGTAGAGATTAAAAAAAGTGAACAATATATGTATATTATAGACAGGGCCGGCCCCAGCCAAACTTGCGCCCTGTGCAAGATTTGTAGAAAGCGTCCCTTTTTTATATTTTTTTTGCACATAAATTCATACACAAGCATAAGCCTTTCCCACATTACCCAGGAGGTAGACTTTCAATGCGCTTTTTTTTTATTGAGGTATCCCCAGGAGGCCTAAACCATTAAACTAAAACGCAGCGAAGAAATGAGCAGAGGGGAAACTTTTAAACTTGGAAACTTACTTTTTTGGCCTTACATTTGCAAATTCAGAAATGAGATCATCAAAATCTAAAGAATTTAATAATTTCTTTTCAATGGACATTATAGATAAACCTACCAATCTCTCTTGAGTCATGGTTGTCCTAAGATAATTTTTAATAATTTTAAGTTTCGAAAAACTACGTTCTCCTGAAGCTACCGTGACCGGGATTGTATTAAGGATTTGGAGAGCAGTTACTAAATTCGGAGCAAAATCTTCAAGGTTTGAACTAAAAATAAAATTTAACACATCTAAACTTGAGCTTTGTGGTGTAACAAGCTGGGATATTACGGTTAACTCTTGAAACAATTCTTCTCCATCTAAATCTGTAAAACTACTTTATGTTAAAACATTCTGCAAATTAAGGCATGAAGCACGTACATTTTTATTTTTTAAACATTCGCTTATGTTACTTAAAAATGAAAAATTGATACTGTACGTATCAAATCTTTTAAGTATTTGAAAAAAAAAATCAACCTTAAATCTTTGTTTCGGGTCTAATATAGTTTCAGGACATTCATCAGCATAAAGTATTTTTCTCCGTTGAGATCGCAATGATGAAGCTACAGGAAACATATTTGGTATTTCTAGGGAACTAGCAATACGATCGGTTAATTGAACATACCTACTCATTAAATTTTTTATCGGAACGCATTAAAATCAAACTGTTTTTTGTATTTTCTAAAACTGTTATGCCAATTGACAGATTAACGGACGGACTTTTCAAATATTTACTAGTTTAATTTATATTTTCTAAAATATCAAACCAAATTAGCAGGCAGCAAATAAATGTAAAATCAAACATTTTATTTCCTAACGGTTCTGCAATGTTTTTTGCCTCTAGATTTCTTAATTCTATAAGGGCTTCATATATTTCTTCTTAATTTGTTTTTAAAGGCCTCAATGCATCTAACCCGCTCTCTCATCTAGTCTCAGAAGGGGGTTTCAAAGTATGATTTGGAATTTTTTCATTATAAATATTCCACCTCATTGTGGAACCGGAAAAAAAGTTATACAAACATTGAATTGTATCGAAAAATTTAACTGCATAAAATGAGCACCGAGCAGCATCATTAACCATTAAATTTAAGGAATGCGGGCAACATGGAAATAAAAAATGCTCTTAGTTCCAGGGTTCGAATTCGATTCTGAACACCCGCTTCTTTTCCTTTCATATTCGAACCATTATCATAACTTTGGCTTTGACAGTTACTTATAAAAATGTTATGTAATTCAAGCTTGTCTAGAATCAACTGAGTCAGTCACATTATGGTCTTGTCACAAAATACGTCACTTCTATTAAAAACTGATAGCTACATATTTATTTAATATTAATTAAACAAAAAAATGTCTCCGAAAAAAAAGAGAGCAGGTAGGTTGCTGTGCTGTGTGCTACCTTCTACTTCTACTACAAATCAAAGACACTCCATATATTTTTGTTGTTGTTTTGTTTTGTAGATGAGAACTCACATTCAGGTACGGTGCGTGATACAAAACCTGCACGTACTAGCCCATACTATTCAATATGAATAAGTATTCTGCTTTGTCATACTCTCTATGTTAATTTTGGGACTCGGTGTGCATGAAATAAATCTTGCACATATGAGATGGCATGGAAATTTTTTGTGTTGAGATTTTTTCTCTTGCATGGAACTTTTTTGTGTTGAGATTTTTTCTTTTTTTCTCTTGTACGAACAGGGTGAAATATTTGGAAATGAGGTAGGTAGGATTTTTAGTTCTGCGATATCTTGAGTTAAATTTTCATTGAATGCAACAATGAAAGTGAAGTTAGTTAGTGCGCAAGATATAACTTAGGACAGTTGTGATGGATGTTTTTTTGGGATTATTTTAGGGATGTTTGTGGTTAAAGAATGGCAAATAGTAGTACATATTTGTTTGCAAGATCAGATTACATTTTCTTGCTCCTGGTAATGCGCCCCCAGAATTCTGCGCCCTGTGCATTTGCACATCTTGCACATATGCTTTGTCCGGCCCTGATTATAGAATAATGTTTTCGAAGTGACTGTATTTTCACAAAAAAAAACTACAAAAATATTACTGAAAGTTGGCAAAAATTGATTTTTAAATAAAATATCTATAACAAAAACAGATATTGAAATCAAATTATTTCTTTTAAAGGATATAATGTATATGTACATACATATGTAGGTATTGAATAACTTTTGATTTCACTGAATTTTTTTTAAAACATTCCCAGTTTGGAGAAAACACTCTTCTAAGGCCAGAGTTGTTTAAAAATCTTTCGGGTTTCTCGTGAGCTTTTGCGGCACTTAAAATAAGATACAAATTGATTTATATTCCCTCATGAAAGAGCATTGTGTAACAAAATCCAAAGCATTAAATATATGGTCCCTTCCAACTAGACCATTTTTCCATCTACGAAAAAGTTGTCAATATAATCTACATTTCAATTTTATGAACTAAAGTACAAGTTTTTTAAGTGTAATTTTACCCAGGAGGTGGTTGCAGGGGAGAGCATACGCACGCAGGCATATCACTGTTTGCATCGTAAATTTTATACGTACTCGTACCTTTGTGATCTTAATACATTTAATGCGGTTATTTGGTGTTTCTTTTTTCTATCCCCACAAAGCTCCTATTTGTAACAAGATTTCCTTGACTGAGTAAAAGATTATTGTTTGGTTTTTGAGTTTGTTTATTTTGACATTTACTTTCAGGATTGGTTTTAATAATAAGTTTCTCTTTATGAGTCCATTTCTAATGTATTGAAGGTAGTCTCGTCAATGAATTCACCGTCCCTACTTGTGTCACTGTGGAGTTCGTAGTTCTTCATTGATGGCCAAGAGCCGAAGTTGTTAAGGCGGTAACACATCTTCTAGGTGTTCACTGCGAACGTCGGTCGGGAGGGTGGAAATCCTTTATCTTTCCATCATGGGTATACTCTTCTTTCATCTAGTAAAAATTCCATTATTTGAGATCAAAAGTCGTCCTTGTATATTTCTTCAAGGCAGTATTTCGTATAAAAGAAAAGTGCCATATTTTCATTAAAGCAGCGTTTCATATAAAAGAAAAGTGGCATATATTGGAGTGTTGTTTTCCGGCGCAAAATTGTTTTTTTCCAGAAGGTTGTTCTAATTTTCAAAATAGTTTATTGTGTTGACGTATCAGATTTGTGAACTTATTCGCCTTTGCTTTGGTTCGTTACTTCATTACTCGTAGAAATGGAGAACATTTTTTCAGCACCTACTATGTATGTCGTTCGCTGTCGTTATAGATACCTACGACTATTGTTTTTTTGGCCAAGTACCTAACTGTATATTTAGAAAAAAGGGATTGAAATGTACATGACCAAAAACACTCCATTACCAAGACCGGAATCTCAGACTGACATTTCGGTTTGCCTACAAGCTATGTCGGACTAAATGTGAGAAAGTGTGCGTGAAATGATGCAAAAAACCAAACACATTCTCACATTTAGTCTTACAGCCCATCAAAACGCTTCATTATAGTAATCAGCCCCATCTAATTCTTCTTCATTTTGAATGTTTCTTGGCCTCGTTCAAAAACTAAACAATCCTTACCAACGGAATCTGAAGTGCTGACATGGTCTTCAATTGGAAGATTTGTATAGCTTTTTAATTTCAATCCAAATAAATGTTGTTAATGTATATTAAATAAAATAAAATTGTTCTCTACTCTGTACATTTATGTGCAGAGTAGTGTGAAATTTAATGTAATGTAATGTAATAAAATAAAATTGACCAAATACATATAATGATTTATTAGTGCTGTATTTTGTTTACTTAAATTATTTGCGAACGCAATATGCGCTACAACTGGTTAAGTAAAATTGGAAATGGACAAAGTGTAACTCAATACTTTGTAAAACAAGAAAACACACAATTTTTTCAGCTGTAGTTTGCTTAGAGCATTTTTTTGGCGACGTTAGAAGTTCAGGTGGGAACAATAGGCGGGTGCCTCCGTATTTTTTTTTTGTACAGACAATGCTACGAGAAACATACTTGTGAAGTTCCATTGCCAACTTTAGCTAGTTCAGATTCCTCAATTAGATTAGTATTTTCATCATTTAAGCAGTTCGGTAGTTGCAAGACCAAATTTTACTTTTGTTTGTTGCAGAAATATTCCTGAAAATTTCTTTTTAAGGGACTATGTTAGAGTTAGAATTTTGTTTGTAGTTAGATTTTGCAATAAAAATTGGAGGGAACCATGTTTTAAAAATAAGTTGCTTTGTGTAAAGCATCTTTAAGGAATAGAAATAGGCGATAACTAAATGAGTGCAATAAATAGATTTAAGTAACTTTTTTTATTCCAGTATGGGGAAATCGAACACCCAATAGAAAAAAACCGGTATACGCGCCAAAATGCATACTTCTTGACAAAATAATGTTATCTTCTATGCTTACGCATAAAATTACGAATTTTGTAGCATATGAACATTTCTAGACATTTTACAATGTGAACAATTAAATATGCTATGAAATAATTGGCTGCTATTAATGCTAATTTTTTTTTTTAAAAAGTTGATGAAGGTTAGCTGAAGCGGAAATTTTTTTAATGAACATACCTAAAATATTATTGGCTTTCTCAAAAATATTTTTCTACACTAACTTCTGCTTTATATCTGAAAACTATTGTTTATGTATATTTTCTTCTATGTTCTGCATTTATAAAATGTAATCTATGGAAGTATTTATTATATTAAGAAAAACAAAAATATTTACGTAAAACTCATTAATTTTTTTCATTATTAGCAGCACTTTTACTAAACATACCCTTTAAATAATAATAAGTAAACTTAAACTTTGGTAACAAAATATTTTTAAGGAATGAATTAAAATTATATTTTGCGTTAAACTGTGGGAATTCACTAAAAAAATCTTCTGTACGTCAACAATAAACATTCATGTCGATTACATGATCTATTGAATGAGTTGTGCAAGAATTCAAAACGATTTTAAGACGTTTTCATTTTGTGTGTATGTCAAAATTTGTATTTTATTTGCTCTGCATTTATTCAACAGGTTCGCTATAATCTTTCTGATTATTTTTTTAAAACATTGGTGTTCCTTTGATGCATAGTTTTTTTTTTTGATAGCAAATACATGTATGTTTCCATCAATCAAGAATGTTATGGATAAGGTATTTTTTGATTATAAATATTTATTAATCAAAATGGAATTAAAAAATAGTTGCAAGCTTAAATCATTAAAAACAAACTATAAATATACTTGGATTGGTTAAATTTATACAGAATTTAATTACTTGCAAAAAAATATTTGGGCCGTTCATTAACGAAAATTTATTAGAATTCATTAAAAAAATTGCGCTCGCACCCTTAACTTGATGGTTCTTTGAACGCAACTTTGATACAATAATTCAAGGTTAATTATGAAATTTAAAGAATTTCGTAGTGATTACTGTAAATTAGTGAATTAATTATAATAAACTGATGTTGAACATGCTTTTTTCAAGACAAAAAGGTACATTGGTTCACTATCCACAAAATGCCTGCAAAATTAAAGCTTAAAACTGACTTTTTCATCGAAAAAAGTAAAAGGAAAAACCTGAAAAAAACTTATTAACCCCTCCATTTTGTTTTTGCTATGCAAAGTGCTTTTTTCTTTAACTAAAATGACTTTCAGTGGCATTGTTTATAAGGAAAACATTTTATAATCAAATTAAGTAGCTACATCTTAATATATAAAAATCCAGTGTCATATGCATGTATGTTCCCAGTGAACTCTTCAGCTTCACCAAGTCAACCGATTTCGATGAAAGTTGGCATTTTATGTGTAATTTGGTCTAACTTGAGATATAGGATAGTTTATATTTCGATTAATGGTCTTAATAATTTATAATTAACAATAAACTGATTGTCAATGTTGATGTTTTTTATTAATCGTAAGTTTCATAAGTCTCGAACAGATGGCGCCTTAAATCAGATTTTTTACAAAAAACTGTCGGACCATCTATCGTGAACTTCTCATAGATGACGCCACGTTGGAATTCGAAATTTCTTTTTCAAAAACACGTGGTGCAATCTGATATTTTGATCGATCTATAACGTAACATCGCTTTTTCTGGATTATTTCTCATTTAATTTCATATGCTCTATATAATTCTGAATATCTTAATATATAAAAATCCAGTGTCATATGTATGTTCCCAGTTAACTCTTCAGCTTCACCAAGTCAACCGATTTCGATGAAAGTTGGCATTTTATGTGTAATTTGGTCTAATTTGAGATATAGGATAGTTTAATTTCGATTAATGGTCTTAATAATGTATAATTAACAATAAACTGATTGTCAATGTTGATGTTTGTTATTAATCGTAAGTTTCATAAGTCTCGAACAGATGGCGCCTTAAATCAGATTTTTTACAGAAAACTTTCAGACCATCTATCGTGAACTTCTCATACGCCACGTTGGAATTCGAAATTTCTTTTCAACAACACGTAGTGCAATGTGATATTTCGATCGATCTAGAACGTAACATCACTTTTTCTGGATTATTTCTCATTTAATTTCATGTGCTCTATATAATTCTGAATATTAAATATAAATATGGATGAGACAAAAAACTTTACGCCGATGTTTCAAGTAATTGAGTTAGTAATGTTATTGTCACCAATCATTTTAAAACCTTTTTTTTTAATAATGTCCAAAAGGCTTAAAGTAAGTAACAGGAGCACCAGCCCAAAGATGGGAGTTATACTCCACTTTTGGACGTATATGTATATAGTTCATAGATTGTAGCCGCATCAGTTGGCGAGAAAAATGTTCGCATCGTTCTAAAATAGGTCATTGCTGAAAATGAATATGAGGAACTAAGAGTGCTATGGTGAGCAAAACAATTAATTGGATTAGGTATACGTTGCAGACGGGAGATCTACACTAATATTATAAAGAGGAAATGTTTTAATTTTTGTATGTAACGAATAAACTCAAAAAGTACTGGACCGATTTTAATAATTCTTTTTTCATTACAAAGCTACATTATCTGTACCTATTTATGTCTACCCGTGGGAAGCCGGGACGGGCCTCTAGTTAGAATTATATATTTTAATAATAGTGTAATATTCGGCTTGGTCCGACAATTAAAACTTATTCGCACTTGTAAATAAAACACGATTTTTACTTTATTTAAATTGTTCCACTTATTTATTGAACACTCAATTATTACGTTTCAAACACAGTCTTTACTTTCAATTATTACTTTTTATACACAGTCTTTACTTATCGCAGTTTACAACCAATAATAATCCGCTTCGCTTCTGAGCGCCTATTTATATACCTCAAATCGGTTCGAGAATCTACGAGGTTGTTCTCGATGCTTAACGAAGTTCTCCTATTCATCACTAGATGCTTAACGAAGCTAGTTCTCCTCTCCACTAGATGTTGCCCCTTTCGAGGTTCTTGTATGCGCTGAATGAATTGAGTTCCCCTCTTAGCCACTAGATGTTTCTCGATGTTTAAAGAAGCTAGTTCTCCTATTAATCCGATATTAAAAGAGGTAAAGAGTGTATACACATTACATTGCCCCCTCCTTAGGATTGATCGTCCCGAACAAATCCATCGTTCTCATCACCACTGTAGCGATGTAGCCGGTCGCGATGTACAACTTTAGGTTTTCCTCTGACTCCCTTTTGTATCCGGTACACGACATCGTTGATTTTTGTAATGACTGTATATGGACCTTCCCAGTCCCGTTGAAGTTTCGGTGACAACCCTTTTTGTCGATGGGGATTGTAAAGCCACACTCGATCTCCTGCTTGGAACTCTGTTGTTTTCGCTCGTATATCGTAGCGTGTCTTCATTCGGTCACTGAACATCTTTATTTTCAACCTGGTATTGTCGTGGATCTGAAGGAGTCTTTCTCTGAGGTCATCAATGTAGTCATCCTCGGCTTGCAGCTCCGATGTGGGACATCCAAATTTTATTTCGCTCGGCAGTCTGATGTTCCTTCCCATCAAAATCTCAGACGGTGTATGACCAGTTGAGCTATGTCTTGCACTTCGATACGCCATCAAAAACAGTGGAATGTGTCGATCCCAATCTCGCTGGTTGTCGTCCACAACTTTGCAAAGATGTTCCTTCAGGGTTCGGTTGAATCGTTCGACCATGCCATCAGATTGTGGGTGAAGTGGTGTTGTTCTTGTCTTCTTGATGTCAAGAAGCTCACAAACTTCCTGAAATATGTTTGATTCAAAATTCCTTCCCTGGTCAGAATGCAGTTCTAATGGAACGCCGAATCTGCTAACCCAGTTGAAGACAATTTGGTCTGCGACTGTTTTGGCTTCTTGGTTTGGAATGGCGTATGCTTCAGGCCACTTGCTGAAGTAATCCATGACGACCAGAATATAACGATTTCCATTATTTGTTTCCGGAAATGGACCCGCCACGTCTACTGCAATCCTTTCGAAGGGTGCTCCGACATTATACTGCTGCATTTGGTTGTGGTTCTTTTTGTTCGGGCCTTTGGTAGCAGCACAGGTATCACATTTTCGGCACCACTTCTCGACATCTTCCCTTGCATGTAGCCAGTAAAATCGTTGTCGAACCTTTTCTAGCGTCTTGTTCACTCCTAGATGGCCTCCCGAAACTCCGCCATGCATCTCTCGCAGAACGTCCATAACCTTCAATCTCGGTAGGACTAGCTGCATTATATAAGATTTTCCATCTGCTGATTCCCATTTACGTCGAAGGACACCCTCTTGGACATGAAACGAGTCCCACTGTGCCCAATAGGCCTTCAGAGTCGGACTTCTATCGGAGATATCAGCCCATTCTGGTTTTTCCTGGTGTTCCTTCCAAGCGAGGATGGGTTCGATATCTGAGCCTTCCTCAACTCGTCGTTGCTCCAGCCATAAATGGGATTGGCTCTGGTTCGTTGGACAGTAACCACTTCTTTTTCTTCTCTTCGTCTGCAATGCTTACAGTCTTGCTTACATGGCCTGCTCTTGTTGTCACGTTTCGTTTGATAAACCTGGATGTGGTTCCTCGGGCCATCGATACCAGAAACCAGCTTCTGCCCCTTAAAGTTGGTTCTAATTCGTTTTCCCGGGTGAGAATCAACTTCGGAAGCAACGTTGTTGGTGTTACTTTGAGCCGTAAAATTACTTCTGTTTCGAAAGTGTTGCCATTCGGTTCCTATTCGCGGTAATCTGCACTGTCGCTGCAGATGCCCAGTCTTATCGCAGTTCCAGCATCGTGTTGGTCCGCCTCGTTGACTCCTTTTCACAGTAGTCTTCTGACAAGAGCATTCTTGGACTTCTAGTTTTCTTACGAGATGCACGCTTTGGGAAGCTTGTTCTGCAGCTTCCATCGTCAGAGCGAAAGCCAATGCTTCTAGTAGTGTTCGCTTTCCGGCAGTGCGGATAGCCCTCTGGAGATTTATATCGCCCACAGCTCTCACAAAGGCTTCAACAGCAAGTTGATTTATTATCTCGTTACCAGCTGTTGGATATGCCAGGTGAACCAATCGCTCGATATCTGCCTGAAGTTGCTGCAGAGTTTCACCTCTTTTCTGTGTCCTATTGTTAAGCTGAACTCGGAAGACTTCTGCCATGTGGCTATTCCCGAACCGCTGTTCGATTGCGTTTACCAGAACTGTGAAGTCGCCAATCTTTCCTGCTGGGATGGCTTGTAGCAGTTCAGCAGCAGATCCTCTTAAAGCAAGCGTAAGAGCAATGTATTTTTCTTGATCGTCCCAGCCGTTTGTTAACGCTGCTGCTTCAAACTGTTTCTTGTAGATTGACCACGGAATCTGCCCATCAAAGCTTGGAGGATTCACTTCTCTCTTCCTTGAGCATTCACCAGAAGGTTCTCGAGCTTTCATCTTTCGCACTTTTTCTAGTTCATTTGTAATAGTTTCGATTCGTTTGTCCATTTTCTCGAAACGTGAATTTTGTTTTTCGACGCGCTCGTCGACAGTTTTGATTTTCTCTTCGAAGTCCGCAAACCTGCCTTCTAAAAGGTTTTTCTGTTCGTCGAATCGCTCTAGAATATTCTGCTGTTCTTGCTTTTGGTCACTTCTTTGGGCTTCTAGTTGTTTCCTTTGAGCTTCTAGTTGTTTGAGAACATTCTGCTGTTCTTTCGGGACATTCTTTTCATTCTCTTCAAATTTGGTTAAAAGAAGTGACATCATGTTAGATAAGGCAACATTTGCATTTACCTCTTCCACTTTTGCTTCTAATTCGAAAGCAAACGTATGTGGGTCTTCATTTTGCTGCTCCAGATATTCCTGCAGCCGTTTAACGAGTTCGGTTTTTACGCCTGTCCCACTTAAGCCACGTTTGCTTAATTCGGCCTCTAGCTCAGGGACAGTTAAGTCTTTCAAAACTTTACTCATTTTTTTTTTATTTTTTTATTTTTTTTTTTTTTTAACTTCACTACTTCACACAAAATAGTTCAATCACTGCTCACTGTTTTTATTCTCAATAAGTTTTAATCCCTTATTCTGACACCAATGTAATATTCGACTTGGTCCGACAATTAAAACTTATTCGCACTTGTAAATAAAACACGATTTTTACTTTATTTAAATTGTTCCACTTATTTATTGAACACTCAATTATTACGTTTCAAACACAGTCTTTACTTTCAATTATTACTTTTTATACACAGTCTTTACTTATCGCAGTTTACAACCAATAATAATCCGCTTCGCTTCCGAGCGCCTATTTATATACCTCAAATCGGAGCTAGTTCTCCTCTCCACTAGATGTTGCCCCTTTCGAGGTTCTTGTATGCGCTGAATGAATTGAGTTCCCCTCTTAGCCACTAGATGTTTCTCGATGTTTAAAGAAGCTAGTTCTCCTATTAATCCGATATTAAAAGAGGTAAAGAGTGTATACACATTACAATAGGTATGACAAGTTAAAAAGTAAAATTATCGATTATTTCGCACCTTTACATGATTCGAGTCGAAATTTGGGGCACCTTTTCAAATTAATCAAAACTTAAAAACTAATAATTGAAAATAAACAGATCGTCTGTCCAGTTTACCCAGTGAAATCAGTGAAACAAACAAAGCAAACAAAAGCATACGAAACATTTATAAACGTAATAATTATTGAAAATAAAATCCCCATGCGAATAGCATTAAAAACAAATTTTAATGATTATATCTAGTACATTCACACACGAAATTTGTAGGTAGATATATGTATGTAATTATCCTTTTGCTTACGCGTCGTTTTCATATTTCCTTTTCTTATCAAAAATAATAGATGTTCATTTATTTATAACTTAATTTGTGGAGAGGTTATTTTTATCACCTAAAATACATTTTGTTTGTTCTGGAAATCCTTTTGAGTTCGACTATTTCCCAGTCAGCCCTCATTTCGTCCGTTCCGTTCGGTTCATTCGGTCTGTCTATGCCTTCAAATATGATTCAATTTAATATTCTGAATGATTAAAATGTTTCAAGAAATAAAAGAGATAAAATGAATAAAAACTTTTCTCTCCACACCCACCAAACTACCAACAGACTGAAAAAAGAATAGATAAGTACAACGAATATAGTAAGAAAAATCGCGAAAATACATTTTTATATTTGGTTTCGGACTTTTTTCCAAGGATTTTTAATCTTACTTTTGCTTTTCTATATAAACACTAACAAAAAATAAGAAAATCATGGTAAGAGGACGTTTCGGTGAATGTTCTTGAATAAGTATATTCTCTTACTGCTCTACTAACAGTGTTGTTTGTGTTGCTCTTAAGTAACAAAAATAGCAAAATAATGAAGATTATATATCAGCTGAGTTCTATTTGCTATAGTCCAGCCCATATATCTTTTCTTTTAATTTTAATTAAATCAAATAATAAAAATAAATTCCGCGCAGTGTTAATAACTACTATCAAGTGCATGTGCAGTGTTCAGTGTCTAACTACAAAAAAAAAAAAAAAATCAATACCTACACCTACAATTACCCAGTTTACAAGAAGAATTGAATCGGAATTGAATCAGGATTTAAGGCAGTATATATGTACATAATATGTACCTGGATTGGATGGAAATAGGATTACTCGATCCGATCTAACAAAACGAGGCGAATCGAATCGAAAATTGTTTTGTAAACCTGAATGGGGGAATCGAGTTATTGGTGTGTGAGGTTTTGCTTGTGTGTGTGTGTTATGTTTATCTTTCTCGTTTGTTTTAGGATTAGTTTATTTTGGTGGGCGCTTTAAGCATTATTTGGCACGAGTACGATAACTTTGGCGCCAAGATATAATAACGGTTTTTGGTAGAGGGTCTTAATACAAGCATTTTTCTACTATGGGAGGGGGGGGGGTCTATCTCCCCCGTTTAGGCGGGAGGGGCAATTTAAAAAAGTTATTATTTAAAATGGAAAAAAATAATTAAAAAATAACGGTGATACTTACAATTAAGTTGTATACATTTTTCTAAAGCCAACATTCTGTTCTATTAGCCAGTTTTTAAATCAAGTCAAAACTATGCGTAGTTTTTGAAAAATTTAATTTTAAACTCAAAATTTGAGTAAAAAAAGTTAAAAAAAGGTTTAAAGTGTAACTTTTTCAATACTTCAAGATTATCTACCATTGTTTTTATTTCAGAATTTATTGCTCTTATTTTTTTTTTGATCAAAAACTGAAAACTAGATGATTTTATGTCTTTTAGTTTTTGAGAAAATTGAAAATAACCACAACTACTATTTTAATTTAATTCTTTTTTTTTTGCTTGAGTGGTCTTATTGTGATAGTAATAATGGTATTTGCGTATGCGTAATGCGTGTTTGGGTATATGCAACAGTAAGGTGCGCGCGAGTTTGGGTGTATGCAACAGTGGCAACTGTAAGGGGGGGCATGCTGCCCCCCTGCAACCCCCCTGCTTGGGCACACTATAGGATTTGGGCTGGGTGCAAGTTGGAGTGCGTGCAGGGTGGGGAGGGTGCAAGGTGCGGTGGGTGCTAGATGGGGTGCATGCAAAGTTTCTTTTGCATTTAATTTACCCTAGGTATATCTTATCGATTATTACTATCAAAATAAGAATACGTTAATACTTAAGCAAGGAAAAAGTAATTTAATTAAAATATTTTGTTTTGGTAATTTTCAATTTTCTCAAGAACTAGAAGACATCAAGTCATGTAGTTTTCAGTTTTTGATCAAAAACAAATAAGAGCAATGAATTATAAAAAAAAATAGTAGATAATCTGAAAGTTTTGAAAAATTACACTTTAAACCTTTTTTTTAACTTTTTTTTGCACAAATTTTGACTTTAAAACAATTTTTTTCAAAAACTATGCATAGTTTTGACTTGATTTAAAAACAAGCTAATAGACAAAAGTGTTGGCTTTAAAAAAAGGTATAATACTTAATTATAAGTGTTACCGTTATTTTTTAATTATTTTTTTTCCATTTAATGTACATATTTTTTTAAACTGCCCCTACCGCCTAAACGGGGGGATATAGACCCCCCCTCCGATAGTAAAAAATGCTTGTTTTTAACTGTTCTATACAAATCCGTCATTAAACTTTGTCGCCAAAGTTATCGTACTCTCCTCCATTATTTTATTTGAGTTTTAAAACTACACAATTTGTTATTTTGTAGATAGAAAAATAGAAATTACTCACGACACAGTATGCATACAAATAAAACCCAATTACTTTGTATATATGTATGTATGTATATTTGAATAGTACTATCATGGAGCACAAGATTTTGTTACGGAAGGCGAGCCATGGGGGTGCTGCCTGTACGAAAATTAAGTGTGGAATCTAAGAGCGACTGGATAATGTAAACAAAAATCAGTCGTTGCCAACGTTACCTGAGATTTTTTTATTGATACCAATCAATGTAAAGAAGGTATGCATATACAATACATTTTATTGTATGTGTTTTAGATTTGTTTTCAGAAAATTGTTTTTATTTGATTTTAGATTTTCTATTTTTCTGAAATCTGATAATTTAAAAGCAACGTTTTCAAATTTAAGTTTTGATACAATCCTTCGTTGCCATATTTTAAATTTTTCCATAGCAAATACATTCGATGTAAGTATTTTTTAAATTTGTATTTTGTATTGTAATGTGGGTAGTGGTTGGGTAGGTATGTAGAAAAGTAATTATTAAGGAGGGTAGGTTGGTGTTTATTAAGCAGAATTGTAAGGACTTAAGTCGTTTCGTAATTGCAGCTAAGCCATAACTCAAGCTAGAACTAAACGGTCAACTTTAAAGGGTCAACGCGTTGACTCTCTGACGCACCGTCAACGTTCACAGAGTCAATGCTTAAAACGGTGTATCACAAGATTTGATAAAATAATATTTATATAAGCCAACGTTTAATATTTTGCAGTGCGAAACAACTGTGTTAAAATTGAAAAAAATGAGAATTTATGCATGTGTATATTTGGAAACATATTTTTCTATATTTATCCTTTTGGAAGCAGATAGGTCCAGAGTTTAAATAGGTACACGAATAAGTACGATAATATCTGTTTAGGTTGGCAGGTTGTTGCGTAGATAAAAATGTAAGGAAGTTTCTGGGGAATAATTTTCTTAAACCAAAAAATAACAAATTTTTTTCAAAAATATACTAGTTTGGTATCACGTTACAATATATAATTTAAAATTTAACTCAAGTCGCGAGCGTGATTGGTTCACTCAATTTTTTTGAGAGTCCTTTCTGCATGTTTCTGCATTATTATTTGTATAACAACATTTATTTGAAGTCGATATCTCCACTGGTTCTTGACCTATGGACGACGAAAAAAAATGTCGAGAACGTACGAACGTACCTACACACGCACGCTCAGACATCTCTCTAAAAATCTTTTATTTCGACTCTAGGGGCCTTGAAACGTTGAGAAATGTCAAAATTTTCAGTTCGACAAATAGGACCAATTACAATAACTTCCTATGGGAAGTTAATAACTTTTGAATTTTCTCATGAAATTTCTGAAGTTAATGTACTCGTACCTTGTAGTCATTCTTTTTATATTATTTATCCCTTTTATTTATTTGATGTTCTGTCTGACTCCTTTCAAAGAATTGTTGCCCATTATCCTCACACTGAAATCGCCATTGCGGGCGATTTCAATGTACACAATTATTCTTGGTTTCACTATTCTCACCAGACAACACCCGAAGGAAGGTATGTTAAAGTCTTTGCTGAGTTAAATCAATTAATTTAATTCTTCGTGGAATGAAAAACCCTATCAAACCCAAAGAGCACTCATTGTTTGATTCGAGTTGTTATAAAACCAACCCCACGCTGTCCCTGACAGTTTTAAGAAAAGTGTAATACTACCGATTTTAAAAAAAGGAGATCCAAAAAATCCCAGTAACTACAGAGGTATATCGTTTTTAAACACTGTCATGAAAATCTTCACAGGCATCTTACTTCAACGTTTAACAGACTGGATAAACGAAAATGACCTGTTAAGCGAATTTCAAGCCGGCTTCCGCAAGGGGTACTCAACAGTAGATAATATCTTCTCTCTAATAAGTATTGCTCGTATGTATGTGGAAAAAGGAAAAAAAATGTATGCATTCTTCGTAGACTTCAAGGCAGCTTTCGATTGCATTGACAGAAGATCTCTATTTCTCAAACTAAGCAACCTTGGAGTTTCAACAAAAATGTTAAGAATCTTTTAAAAGCTCTACGAAGAAAATAAGTCGGCTGTTTGGGATGGAAATATTCTTTCAAATTGGTTCGAACCAACAACTGGTGTAAAGCAGGGATGTCTCTTGAGTCCACTCCTCTTCTCAATTTATTTAGACGATCTAGTTACGGTTCTTCCGGGAGGAGTTCTTTTTGATGGAATGTCTTAAAAATATTGCTCTACGCTGATGACATTGTAGTTCTCTCTGAATCTCCCAACATGCTCCAGATCATGATAAATAAACTTTATTGTTACTGCAAACTGTGGAACCTAAAAATAAATACAGCTAAATCAAAAGTAATGGTGCTTCGAAACGGAGCTGGTCGTCTTGCAAGGAATGAAAGTTGGACTTGGGGAAATGAAAAACTGGAAACTGTTAAGGAATATAAATACCTCGGTGTTTGGATTACTCAAACGCTATCATTCAAAAAGCATTTACAAGAAAAACTTAAAGAATCCAAACGCGCGATAAACTGTAATTGGAAAACAGTATTCTGCAATCGAAATATAGCTTCAAGTGCAAAATACAGAATTTTTGATGCAGTAGTCAGATCAATTATGTATTATGCGGCACAAGTTTGGGGTATTCTCGAGTTTGAAGAAGTAGAAAAACTCTTACGTTTTTTCTTAAAAAGAATATTCACACTTCCAGATAATTCACCAACGTACATGTTGCACCTCGAAACTGGTCTACCTCCACTGTATTTGTACACTCTTGATATACACTTTTCATATATAATAAAGACCTTGAAACACCCTAATCATCGCCTCACAAATAAAATCGCTTTGCATCTCAAAAACAGAAATGAACAATTTTTTTCGGAATGGAGAAGACTGAGCCTAGAGCATGATGTTCCACTCCAACTAGAAAATGAATATTATTTAAAAATAAACCTGCAAACCCTTTTAAGTAAAATTGAAGACTCAGCTAGAAATGCTTTCATCGAACATTGTCAACAAAGTCAAACAAGAAGCTCGTAAAACCATTTCCTGGGAGAAAACAATTACTTTAATGACCAGAATAGTCTAGATGTTATCAGTACTATCTTTAAAGCGAGAGGCGAACTCCTCAGACTTAATTACGTACCCTACATAAGCGAGCAAAATACGGAATGCACCTTGTGCAATATGAGAACTAGAGAAGACATATGTCATTTCATTGGCATATTTCCTATTTTAAACTCAATCAGAAGATCAATCTGGAGAAAAAATACTCTTAATGGAGATGAAATTCAGGGTATTCTTAATGGCGATAATTGGACACTTCTTTACTTCTACATCAAAACTGCCTATAAATATCGAAATCAAATCATAAACGAATCTTTTTGATTCTGCCTTTAATTTTATAATCAAATAATTATTTTTTGTATTTATTGTATTAGTTTATCTATTTGTTATTAATGTAAACTTTGCGTTAAATTAATTCATACCTTGTATTAAGAAATATTATTGCTCTCTTTTCGGCTGACGGCACATGCCAATGCTCTTTTGTGATAACTACCAAACTATGTAATTACTTCTTATAAATGTAAATAAAAATCACACTTACTACTACTACTAGTGATTTACAACTCTCAACCATTCCTGTGCGCGAGTATTGTTGTCAGGGATGGAGGGGATCTGCAGTTTTAAGCTGACTCCTAACGGCTAATTTGAGGAAGCACTTTTCATGACAAGAACTTTTTTTGGAGGATTTGTAAATTCCTCGCAACAGGCAGTACCGTTGAAAACAACTTTAGATGGCACAGAGAGGGATTGAACCCAAGAGATCTGGCATGACAGTCCAACGCACTAGCTTCTGTATTATTTTGCTTTTGCTAAATATTGTTAATACCTTGCTCATGGTCCCTGTTATTCAAATTTGAGCCCTTTAAAAGTTTGACATTTTCATAAAAAGCTCAAACCGAACATTAAAACTTAGTACCTATTTTGTTTATGTGCATATGTATATTCCAAATTTTGTAAATATCGAGCTAGAAAATATCTTGAAACTATTTGTATGGAAAACTTCCACAAAAAATGATCTGGAACAAATGTGCATATTTAAACTTTTCAAAAATATTCAAGGTTGATGTTTAAAGTAAAAAATCGTATTTTCAGTTTTCACATAATTTTGTATATTCGTTGGAACTAATCAAAACTCATCATCGATAAACCGTTAGTGTTTTCTTTACTTAACTGAATTCTACGGTCAGAAAAGAGCATTAAAAATGATGTATACTTTTTCATTTTCAGTATTTTAATCAATATTTTATATTATTTACAGGATTCAAGACATACCTACAAAATAAATACATTCACAGGTGTATGCCCTTTCTATTATGAGTGGATAAAGTTTCGCTTTACCAGTGGGTAGCGGAGTACTTGGAAAAGCTTAAAATATGTATTAAACCCGTTTCAATATGTATTATTGTTCAAGTATTTTTAGTTCTACATACATATATATAAGATCATTATTTTCATATTTTATTGAATTAACCTAAATTAATTGTTGACTGTTACCTTAGTGCATTTAGATCATATTGCTGGAGTTAACACTCCATACTAAAGTATTCTACAAAAAACCGTTATCATTTTTTATGGCAAGACAGTTATCATACTCTCCCCTTCCCCTTTGTGTGAGGAAAACAATGGTCTGATTGAGGGTGAAGTGTGTCTATTGGAGGAATTCCATTTAAACTTAAAATAGAAGTGTATGTGTGAAATTAAGGGACTTTAGCTTCTTTTTTTGTTTTGATCATTTAAGGTGTATCAAATGTATTTCCAAGCCAATTAGGAATACCTTCCGGGACCTCAACACAATGTTTTTGTTTATTTATTTTCTGTTATAGCTTCTACTATATAAGGTGGTGTATATATTAGTAACAATATAGTTCATATAGGCAGTACAATAAGAGTAAAAATTAATGAATTTATATATGTAAATATTCAAACTAATACTTTTAGAAGAGAAAATAAAGTAAATTGCAGTATAAGCAACCTATAGTGCCTACCCCTCTCTCTTCAATTTAATTAAAAACTACTATGCCTATACTTACCCTCTCTCACCACCCTTCCGTTGAATCACAAGCATATAAGATGAAATAAAGAAAAAAAACATAAACTATAACTATAACCAAAATCCTGGCATCCTGAAAGTAACGCCCATAAGGAGATCGGCTAGTGCACAGAGTTCCCGCACTGATTTGCTTTGTGCTTCTGGTTGCGCGACACCCTCAAGAGGTTCCTCTCAAAAAAATTTACCACTTTTCCGCTCCAAAACTTTAAAATTTTCTTTCTATTGAGGGAAAAAAATAAAACTAAAAATTCTTGGGAATAAAAGTTGTCGGCGTCGCTCGTCGTCGAAAATGACGACGATGACTTCAATGTGAAAACTTACACTCTAACTTCCCTTTGGAAAGCCCTATTGCAGGCATCAGGCATCGGGAATTTGGGAATTTTTGGAGAAATTTTTTAAATTTTAAATTTTTGCTCTAAATAGCTTATAAGGACGTTTCCAGGCTACTCGTACGTCGTCGGTCGCTCGCACCAGCCTCCACCCTACGCATAGCCAAATCTTCTGGATTTTTTCTGACAATCATAAACTGTTCCACAGTATATATACATATGTATCTTAAGTAGTGTACTGTTTTTTGTATGAAAATAATATACATATGTGCTGTTAGTCATGCATAAATTTGTACTGTGCTTAGAATGTCAGCGTATTTTAGGGTCATTACGTCTTATATATTTTTTTTTTCTAGCTATATAGTTGTAGAGAAGATAGATTGCACATTAATTATGTAAGTAAGTATAATATACAAGCAATATGGTATTTTTCAACATGTGACATTTACTGACTGAATAAATTAAAGTGTAGTTTCTAATGGTTTCTAACTAGAACGTGCTACAAAATTAGTTTAGAAAAATTTACAAAAATTCTTGCAAAATAACTCATACCAAATTTGAATATAATTTTCAGTTATTTTTTTTTGTTGGTAAGGATAGAAAGATCTATTACAATTATGTGTGAAGTGAAAAGAAGTACTCAATCAACCAGTAGGTAATGAAAATAGATAATCGTATATATGTACATAATTTAGACTTTGGTATGTATGTACATTAAATGAATAACTAATCTACAATTATTAACGTTTTTCAAAACAGAAAAGACAAACAAATATTACATAATTGTAATCTATACAAATAATTTGTTAGTTGCTTAAATCGAGGGCCTAAACATAATCTAAAAAAAAAAACAGTATACAAATTAAAGAAAACCTTTTACGGCATACCTATACAAACTTAAATAAGAAACAAATATCGTACAATATGGAAACTTCAAATTCAAAAAAAAAAAAAAAATTGTTTTCCAATTAAAAAAAACCTTTTCTAAGCCTTGACACAATTTGATTTGATTAATTTTCCTGAGCAAATTGATATAAGCACTGCCTTAGTAGCCCTCTTGATATAAAACCTCAAATTGCCAATTGATAATTCCTTTATATTTGGATTGAAAAACATCAACCAAAAGAAAATGTAATTTAACAAAAACAAGATTTCTGATTTGCTTGTTGTACAACATCACATAACCAACCAACCCAACCAACCCAAGCTCAGTGGCCATTGTCGTCACGTTGTCGCTAGTTCACTTTATACGCAATCAATAAAATATGTATTATCCTTTATTTTATGGTTTTTACACTACTCCAAAATCAAACTTAACCACGATAATCCAGCTCACAACTCCAGACACAGGCGAAAGTTATTAAATCTAAGCAAATGAAAGGACATTTCAAACTTAAAAATAAAAATAAATTAGGTGGCGCAACAGTCCGTAGAGAACCAGGGCCTAGTGACTTACAACTCTCAACCATTCCTGTGTGCGAGTAATGTTGTCAGGGATGGAGGGGACCTACAATTTATACCTATGCCGAATCCGAACGGCTAATTTTGAGAAAGCACTTTTTCATGACAAGAATTACTCTTGGAGAATTTGTCAATTCCTCGCAAGAGGCAGTACCCGTGAAAACTCTTTTTTTTTTTAAATTAAGGTGGCACAGGCAGGGATTGAACCCAAGACCTCTCGCATGACAGTCCAACGCACTAACCATCATGCCACGGGTACTACAAAAACTTAAGCTTGATATTAAATCCGCTCTCACCACACTCGTCTCTCGCTCATTATTCTTAAATTTGTTTTTCTGTCTATCAGAGCATCAACCGAAATTTAAAAATATAAATTTTGTTAAGTTAAACGGATATAATTGATGATGGAAAGGATGCGCGATGAACATTATGAGTATGACCATTCACGCACACTCAGCACGAACACAGTTTACGGTATACCTACATACATAGGTATCCATGGACTTATTGAATGAACACATGCATTCAATTCTTTTATAAGCTCAAAGTACATACCTGCACACATTTGTATATGTATATAGGTAACTTTCTTTGCCGTGCTCTTTTCACACCAATATCAACAGCTAAATTCAACTCAGAATTGCGTACAAATATTTTATACTTAAAGAATATTTTCGTTCAGTGTCATCTAATACCAAATACATTTCAATTCACACACAAATACTCAGCCAGACATATGTGCACCATATATATTCATCTGTGTTGAGGTGCGAATAAAAGCACAAAGTTGGGTTCACAATTATTGAAAGTGGGAGAACAGAGCAGATCCCAGCATCAAGCATCCAGAAGCGACGGCAGCCACCCTGGATATACTCCTTTTCCTTTTTTCCGCAATGTTCAATGTTTAGCGGGATACATACTAATACATACAAACACTCTCAGATTCAGTGGACTAACAATTAGAGTCCTAGGGTTGAATGAATGTAAAATGCTCGCTCATGTTCAGAGCGCAAGTAATGTAGAGCAGTAGCGCAGCTCTATAGGACCACACTCAGTAGTATAATTTCTTTTTTTGTCTATTTTAATCGATTTTCTGTTTTTTTTTTTTTTTATTGAAGTAACACAATGTATAGATGAGAAGAATGTTTAATATGTATCTATGTATAGATATCGTTTTCTGTGAGGATTTTTGCGTTCCTCTCATTACTTACATATTTCATTTCATCTCATCTCATCTCCATGTCTTATAGCACATACATATATGTATATGTAGACCTAGCTACCTACATAATATTAATCTAGGCAGCGCTACGGTGTTTCCCTCCTCTGTAGGTGGTGTATTTGTGTGTCTGTTGGGAAAGTCTATAAGATTTCGTTTCCATATTTATATTTTTTTCTGTCCATATTATATACATGACACACATACATTGTATGTAATGTACAAAGCTATAGGTCCATGTTTATGTTTGTATATAGTTTTTGTGTGGGATATAATGTATACACAGGTATGTATCTATGTACACGTGTACATGTGCATGTGTTTGCGTTTTATTGCTGCAGCAAAGTCCCACAGGATAAAATGAGGTTAGTGGGTGAAATTAATTCAGGGATAATGATTTCTCTCCTTTGAATAGTTATATACAAACAGAACAAAATGTATAAATACATGCCTACGTATACAGGCAGGTTGTTGGTATAAGGTGCACCAAAAAGCTAGAGCAAGTAGGTTGGGTTAAGGCAAGATAAAAATCTAATGTTAAAGTTTGGTCTATTTACCCCCGTTTTTTTTTCTAAAAAAATAACTAAAAACAGAAAAATATATATTGTATGCAATAAATAATATATTGTTGCTATAATCTACTAATTTAATAACTGATCTGAGCTGAAGGAAAAAGTGTGTTTATCGGATAAAAAGGACTAATACTTTTTTTAAATTTCTCGAAAACATAGTTTTTTATTGAAAATTAATAATACCATTGAATTTTGAAAAATAAATTATACTTACTTAAGTGCATTAAATTTCAAAAATTAGTTTTTGAGAAACTTTTTATTCAAACAGCTTTATTTGAAAATTGATTTAAATCAAGTTAAACAATGGGTTCATGGCTTTTTAAAATGTTAAAGCATGAGTCTGTATGTGTGACCAATATTTAACAAAAAATTGTTTGTTTTAATTTTTTTTCATTTTGGCAAATTACCCCTCCCGAAGGATTGTTTTCTTGCTTTAATCCAACCTACTCGCTCTAACCTTTTAGTACACCTACTCCAGTCAGCACCTATTCCAGTCGCCCTGTATCAATATAATATTTTTCCTTTTTTGTATTTTTTATGGCTTCTTGATCCCATACATCTAATTTGTTTCAATGGTTTTTTGTTGCTTTTAATACGTGTTTATTTGTGTGTACCTACATCCTCTTGGGGTTGAGGTTTATTTTTGGCAAGATCTGGTATAAGCATTGTGCGGAATAAATCGGTGTGGGTTAATGTATGGAGGGGCTATTACCTATTTTATCCGCAATTCTAAGTCATCTAAATACCAGACTTTAACACTGGTGATAATATCTTGTGTTAAGGCAAGCTAAGGACCCAAGATTGAGTTGATAAAAGAAAGCCTCCATGTAGCCGTTATCAACGAGGGGGGTCCTCATAAAAGGCTGAGTGAAGAACAGTGGTCCAAAGTAGAGTAAAATCTATACTCGACTGTGTCAGTCAGTGAGACCCTTAACGGCTGTCAACTTACAAAGCAAAATATGAATGCGAATGCCCATAATATTCAATGGGGCAGCACGACGTTATGCGTTAAGTTTAATTACGAATGAAATTGGTGCATATGCTAGTTTGTGCTTCAGCAGATTATTTTTACAGTTTTGCATCACAGTCAGTGTTAAATTAATTAAATCATTAAATTGTATTTCTCGATTTTATCTGCTTTGGTTTTAGTATTTTGTTTTTATTTATAACGGAATTTTCAGAGTCGATTATTTTAATATTCGTGGGCTTAGAGCGAATTTTCTGTTGGCATACCGCCATACTGTTTCATACAGGCCAACTGTTTTGGCACTTAGTGAAACCCAAGTAGGTGAGGATTCCGATCCTGTTAATTTGTTTTTATTCATGGGTATAGCTTGGTGCCATTATTCTTTTCTCACCATGGCCCCGCCATATACTTTAGGAATGATGTTGCTTATCAGCTCTTGCCACAATATGGTCTTTGCATCAATTTTTTCTTTAATTTTATGTGGTTATAATGGGTGATTTTTTAAGAGCTTGAGAACTTTTTAAAAAAAAAAACGCATAAAATTTGCAAAATCTCATCGATTCTTTATTTGAAACGTTAGATTGGTCCATGGCATTTACTTTTTGAAGATAATTTCATTTAAATGTTGACCGCGGCTGCGTCTTAGGTGGTCCATTCGGAAAGTCCAATTTTGGTTAACTTTTTCGAGCATTTCGGCCGGAATAGCCCGAATTTCTTCGGAAATGTTGTCTTCCAAAGCTGGAATAGTTGCTGGCTTATTTGTGTAGACTTTAGACTTGACGTAGCCCCACAAAAAATAGTCTAAAGGCGTCAAATCGCATGATCTTGGTGGCCAACTTACCGGTCCATTCCTTGAGATGAATTGTTCTCCGAAGTTTTCCCTCAAAATGGCCATAGAATCGCGAGCTGTGTGGCATGTAGCGCCATCTTGTTGAAACCACATGTCAACCAAGTTTAGTTCTTCCATTTTTGGCAACAAAAAATTTGTTAGCATTGAACGATAGCGATCGCCATTCACCGTAACGTTGCGTCCAACAGCATCTTTGAAAAAATACGGTCCAATGATTCCACCAGCGTACAAACCACACCAAACAGTGCATTTTTCGGGATGCATGGGCAGTTCTTGAACGGCTTCTGGTTGCTCTTCACTCCAAATGCGGCAATTTTGCTTATTTACGTAGCCATTCAACCAGAAATGAGCCTCATCGCTGAACAAAATTTGTCGATAAACACATTTCGAACCGAACACTGATTTTGGTAATAAAATTCAATGATTTGCAAGCGTTGCTCGTTAGTAAGTCTATTCATGATGAAATGTCAAAGCATACTGAGCATCTTTCTCTTTGACACCATGTCTGAAATCCCGCGTGATCTGTCAAATACTAATGCATGAAAATCCTAACCTCAAAAAAATCACCCGATATAAGCACATTATTCAATATTGCTTCCTTTATCGAAGATTTCATGCCTTGTCTGACTTCATTGAAAGAATTGTTTTATCCCATCCTCGCACTGAAACGGGCGATTTCAATACACACAATTCTTCATGGCTTCAACATTCGGATCAGACAACCCCCAAAGAAGTGTGTGCTGAGATCTTCGCTGAGTTGAACAACCTAACTCAGCTGGTTAACGAGCCCACTCATATATCTATCATATACCTCTAACCCTGATAAGAACACTATTAGTGTTCTATTTCCTTTAAGTACATCTGACCATTTTGTTAAATTAGCAAATTTCTCGTGTCAAAACTCTCCAGTTAGAGAAAAAGCTCCCAAGAGAACCGTTTGGCAATACGAGAAAGCCAACTGGGACGGTCTCAATAATTATTTCAGGATCTTTAACTGGTCAGTAAGCTTCCTCGATAGTAACGTCGAAGCCAGCGCTGACATGGCCACTATTTTGATTCTCCTGGGAATGAGAACTTTTATTCCGAACGGGGCTAAAAATATCAGACTTAAAGAAAACGCATAGTTCGATGCGAGCTGTAAAGAGGTTATTAGGGACAAGGAAGTAAGTTTCCGTTAAAACCTAATTGAGGTTTTCTGCTCTCAATCGTGACGGACGTTTTTTTGTGCAAACATTAAAAAATCTGACTCTAAAGTTATTAAATCAATTAAAAACTTTTCTTATAAGTGTAACAAGTGCTGCACAGTTGATCTATATAATTGCTATAAGAAACTTGATGAACTTTGTGATCATTTCTGTCAAAGCTTAAGTGATATAAAAAAAGAACTACACATCCAAATAAATAATAATTCTTCATCGAGTGATCTGGGTAGATTAAGTGCATTACCTATAAAAACTAGTTAAGCAAAAAGTTTTCTCATGAACCATCCGCCTCCGCCTCCCGCTGTTGTTAACACTCTTGTAAAGTCTGTCAGTGCAGATAATATCATGAGTAAAATTAACAAACCGGTTTTGGATGTCGCTGCTGCCCTAACTCTAGATGCTGTTAACGTCGACAGCATTAAAAGCAAGAGTACGATAACTTAGGCGACAAGATATTATAACGGAATTTTTAAGAACAGTTAAAAACAAGCATTTTTTACTATGGGAGGGTGGTCTATCTCCCCCGTTTAGGCAGGAGGGGCAATTTAAAACAAAATATTATTTAAAATGGAAAAATTTTTTTTAAAAATAACGGTAAAACTTACAATTAAGTATTATACATTTTTTTAAAGCCAACATTCTGTTTTATAAGTCAGTTTTTAAATCAAGTCAAAACTGTGCATAGTTTTTGAAAAATTTAATTTTAAACTCAAATTTTGAGTAAAAAAAAGTTAAAAAAGGTTTAAAGTGTAATTTTTCAATACTTCAAGATTATTTACTATTGTTTTTATTTTAGAATTTATTGCTCTTATTTGTTTTTGATCAAAAACTGAAAACTAGATGATTTTATGTCTATTAGTTTTTAAGAACATTGAAAATAACCACAACTACTATTTAAATTTAATTATTTATTTTTTGCTTGAGTGGTGTTTTTTGGTAGTAATAATAGTAGGTGTGAGTTTGGGTGTATGCAACAGTTGGGTGTGTGCGAGTTTGGGTGTAGGTCACACCGAGGTGTGTATGGGGGGCATGCTGCCGCCCTGCAACCCCCCTGCTTGGGCAAACTATAGGATTTGGGATGGGTGCGAGGTGGAGTGGGTGCAAGGTGGGGTGAGTGAAAGGTGCGGTGGGTGAAAGGTGCGGTGGGTGAAAGGTGCGGTGGGTGCAAGATGGGGTGCATGCAAAGTTTCGTTTGCATTTAAATATCAGAACGTAGGAGGGATAAGAACGGAGTTAGATTATTTATATATTGTTTTTTCATCCTGTTTTTATGATATAATATTACTAACCGAAACTTGGTTAACTGAAACCCAATTAACATCTGAATTCAACTCTAATTATATAGTTTTGAGAAAAGATAGGTCTAAATTATTGAAAGGGTTAGATAGAGGTGGAGGTATTTTGATCGCAGTTCGATCATCCCTTTCTTGTAGGGAAATTGAACTTAAATCTAATACAATGACTTTAACATCTAACTATGATATTGCACAGTTAATTGTTTGTTTATCTTTGAACGATAATTCTGAATTGTTTATTATAAATAATTATATTCCACCTATAAGCTCTCTCGAATGTTATAATATATATTTTGAAAATTGTTGTTATATTTTAGAAAATCTGAGTAGTTCACAACATATATGTAATTTGCATTGGCGATTTAAGTCAAGGCAATATAAAGTGGATATTGGACTCAGAAGATAAATATTTAATTTCATTTGATGTAACTTCTGATATTGAAATGAATTTGATTGATTTTTTCAGCCAGTTTGACTTAATACAAATTAACTCGAATTCCAACGAATTAAATAGAGTTCTTGATCTTATATTTGTTGATAAGGAATTCAATATTAATGTTGAAAAGTCTGATATCCCAATTATTCAGAACTCAATCCATCATATTGCCCTTGAAGGAAACATACGGTTTTATAGCTATATGAAAAATCATAATAATAAAAATATTTTTGTACCAAACTCTAAAAAAGCGAACTTTGATGCAATGAACGGATATCTTTCTTGTTTTCCTTAGGATTCATGTGTTTCAAAAGCCAATTTAAGTAACGCAAATGAATCTTTTTTATCCATTATTAATGAAGCTGTACGTAGATTTGTTCCACTTAAAAAATCTAAATCCAGTCCAAATCCAGCTTGGTTTAATAAGAGACTTATTAATATAAAAAATAAAGCATTTAAACTTTTTAAAAAGAATCACGAAAGTATTGAACTTCGGTCGAGATATTTAAATTGCCAAAAGGAATTTAATACCCTCAATAAACTTTTGTATCGATTCCATATGTTTACTATAGAATCTAATATTAAAAATAATAGTAAAAGCTTTTGGAATTTTATTAACTCTAAACGTAAATCAAACGGTTATCCAAGCTGTATGAAGTACTTAAATACATCAACAAGTGACTTGAATGAGATTTGTAATCTTTTTGCTGTCTACTTTCAGTCTGTTTATTCGCCAAATTCACCTACCAATCTCGAATTGACACAGATCCCAGTATCTCTTAATATTGGTTCAATGATATTACAGGTTCGAGAAGTTATGACAGCCCTGCTTGACTTAGATACAACCAAAAAAGAAGGTCCTGATGGGATTCCACCCATTTTATTATTTAAATATGCATCTTCCTTAGCTAGGCCTTTGATTACCATCTTTAATTTGTCTCTTTCTTAGGGTCAGTTCCTAGAGTGTTGAAAATTGTCTTACATAACACCTGTATTTAACTCAGGATCTAAACAGGATATTACTAATTATAGACCAATCTGTAAAATTTCAGCTTTGCCAAAGTTATTTGAAAAGATAGTCTTTGATAACTTATCTTTTCAAACAAAAGACATTGTTTCAGTATACCAACATGGTTTTATATCTGGAAGATCTACGGTAACTAATCTATCGTTAATGAGTAGTTATATAATAAAGAATATTGAATCAAATTTTCAAACGGGTATTATATTTACCGATTTCGCCAAAGCTTTCGATCGCGTAAATCACCAGGTTCTTTTGAATAAACTTTTGCAGTTTGGTTTTCACTCTAACCTTTTCGATTGGTTGAAATCTTATTTAGCTAGAAGGTTTCAAATTGTTAAAATTGATGATCATTTTTCGAAACGGATCTTAGTGTCATCTGGTGTCCCTCAGGGCAGCCATTTGGGACCACTATTATTCCTACTATTTATCAATGATATTCCTGACATATTCAAAAATTCATCATGTCTCCTATTTGCGGATGATCTTAAACTGTATCGCACCACTACATCCATTCAACATTGTACTTTGTTGAATGATTATTTAAATAGATTGGTTGATAGATTGGTGACAAAAATTTTTTACTCTTGAATGTCTCTAAGTGTCAAGTTATGTCCTGTTTCCGTATCAGTTCACCTATATACTTCAATTACACTATTAACGATTCAGAACAGAAAAAAGATCTAGGAGTTGTACTCGATACAAAACTTTCCTTTTTACCGCACATAGATTACATAATCAATAAATCCAATCATTAAGAGAAACACTAAATAATTTTATGACCCATAGACGCTTAAGTCCCTTTTTAATTCTTTGGTTAGATCAGTGCTTGAGTACAGCAGTACGGTTTGGAATCCAACTTATACAAACTCGTGTGAGCGAATCGAAAAAGTACAAAGGAAATTTACAAGATATGCATTTTTTAAATTAAATTGGAGGATTGATACTCCACCTTATAAAACCAGGTGCCAGTTATTTGGAATACAAAGTCTGGAAAGTCGTCGTACATACTCTGGAATAATGTTTATCGGGGACATAGAGTCCCATACCATATTAACTGTCCTCCATTACTTTCTTCAATATGTATACGCGTTCCTAGAAGTAATTCTCGTGATTCCATTTTGTTTCATGAGCGTTTTCATAGAACAAACTATGGTTGTAATGAACCTTTCTATCGTTGCATCAGGGAAGCTAATTTGGTTTGCAACAGATCAGACGTAGTACCCGTGGCATGATGGTTAGTGCGTTGGACTGTCATGCGAGAGGTCTTGGGTTCAATCCCTGTGCCACCTTAATTAAAAAAAAAAAGAGTTTTCACGGGTACTGCCTCTTGCGAGGAATTGACAAATTCTCCAAGAGTAATTCTTGTCATGAAAAAGTGCTTTCTCAAATTAGCCGTTCGGATTCGGCATATAAATTGTAGGTCCCTCCATCCCTGACAACATTACTCGCAAACAGGAATGGTTGAGAGTTGTAAGTCACTAGGCCCTGGTTCTCTACGGACTGTTGCGCCACCTAATTAATTTTTTTTTTAGATCAGACTTTTTTGTGTAGGGCTTTATTCTTTAAATTTAATTCGATTTCAAAATTATCATGCAAAACTTAAAACGATCATGCAACAAATTAAACTTAAAACAACTCATAAATTAATTCACATGCAAATAATAAAAAAAAGACAAGTTAATCGTTTGGATGCTTTATTCGAACTAAAGATTATAAAATTAACAAAAACTCTTTAAGCTTAAAACTATAAAACAAAAATGAACTGTTAAAAAAAAATATCAAAAGCAGTTTTGTTCATCATATGATTATGCTGTTATGAGTTGAGCTTTTCTTAGATTATTATTTAATATATAACATTAAAATAAACTTGTTAACAGCGTTTGCAAAAAAAGAGTGAGAGTTTTCTCTTGAGCATATGTGCATATACCTAATATCGTAAAACGAAGTGTTACTGGATGGTGTTTTCAATATTTAATTTAATGATTTATTTTATTAAAGTATTCAAACTCTTGCAACTCGGCCATTCTGACTGAAAATCGTCTTCGATTTAAGGTTTATGCACACGATTTTTACATTGTTATAAATTTATTTAAGCTTTAAAATATTACATATTAATTTACATTTTTTTTTATTATTTTCTTGCGTTACAATTTATACGAGTAGGTGCATTATGTACCTTTTATTTATTTTGTTTTTTTCTTAATTATTTTTTTTATACACTCAAAAATTGTTCTATAAATATATGTATATATGTACATACATGCGAAAAGTCAATGAATTGAAAAATAAAACTTTAATGAAAGTGAAAAAAAATATTCACATAATTCTTATTTTTCGAAAGCATGTAAATGCATACAAATTAAATGTTTCCAACAAAATAAAAGATCAAAAATCAGGAGTTTAGCAATAGTAAAACTAATACATGCAATTTTTTTTTGTATGTAGGAAGGTATACGAAAATGAAATACATCACAGATCATAATTTGGCAATAAGGTAAAACCAATAAGTTCATGCAAAAGAATACAAATTAATTTTTTATATATGGTTTCATGTTCTCAGGACAGCAAACTCCTTCATAAGGAACTCGGGATATTTGTAAATTTTCTACATAGGTCTTTAATTATGTAACGATCATTTGGCAAAATCTTAATAATTTCAAATGGCCCTTTGTACTTAGCCAGAAATTTCTTGTTTAAACCGGGTGTATTTAATACATTTTTAATAAGAACAAAATCACCAATCTTGTATTGATGCGGTTTTTTATGGTGTTTATCGAAATAAATTTTGTTTTGATTTTGACTTTCTACAGTTTTAACAATTGCTTCCTTTCTAATTTGCTCTAAGTCTCTAGGTACCTGTTCAATTATATTTTCATCTAAAAACTCCTTAACATTGTCACTAATAATGCCTTTTTGAGCAACTCCAAAAAGCAACATACTGGGACTCTTACCTGTACTTTTGTTTTCAGTGTTATTAAGTGCAAACTCAACTTTTTGCAAGGATTTTACCCAAATTCCTGAATCAATTTCACACTCTTTTGACAGCATGGGAGTAAAACACCTATTAATTCGTTCAACTTGCCCGTTGGACTGAGGTGAACTTGTTGCAATTTTGACATGCTTAATGTCGTATTTTTCGCAAAAACTAGCAAAATCGTCCGAGGTAAAGCAACTCCCCCTATCTGAAACTATCCGTGTTGGCTTACTGTAAAAAGAGAAATAGGATTCCAGGCATTGGATCACTTCCTTGGTGGTCGTACTTTTAACGGCATACAGTTTAACATATTTCGAAAAGCCGTCAACTATAACAAATATGTGGTTTTTACTATTATTAGTAGATGTTGGCAATGGTCCATAGTGGTCTATGTGCAGCGTTTCAAAAGGTTTGTCGCCCTTAGGGATGTTGTGCAGTTCAGCTTCCTTCTTGCCACTCGTAGGGGAAAAATAAAGACACTTTAAACAACAGCTAATAAACTTTTTAATTTTATCCTTCATACCTGGAAACCAGTATGTTTGTCTTAAAAAATTGAAACATTTTTCCACACCAAGATGGCATAAACCTTCATGATGCGTACGAATGACATTGGTTTCCATTGATGATGGAACGTAGAAAAAAGACTTTTTATTTATCTTACGATAAACTAATCCATTTATAAGCTCGTAGCCGGAACTTTCACGTTTTTCTAACATCTCAACTAACCTTTTAATGATGGGATCGTTCTGCTGGGCTGCAGCAAGTGTGTGCTCGAACGTGTCAGATTCAACTATCAAAATATTTTGACACCTGCTAAGAGCGTCGACGTGGTTCATCCTTTTACTATCTCTATGTTCAATGACATAGTCATAGTCCTGAAGCTCTAATGCCCAGCGCGAGATTTTAGGGTTTAAAATCTTTTTGTTTAACGTTTGAGTAAGAGACCTGCAATCGGTAACGATCTTGAAGCAAATACCTGTTAGATAGATGCGAAACCTTCTCAGCGCATAAATAATCGCAAGGGTCTCTAACTCATACGAATGATATCTAATTTCAGGATCAGTTGAACGTTTAGAGAAGAAAAAGATGGGATGAAGTTTCTTATCTTTATGACGTTGCAGCAACACAGCTCCAAAGCCCAAACTGCTAGCATCACAGTGGAGTTCTGTGTCTGCATAAGGGTTATAAATGCTAAGAAGTGGAGCATGCAATAGTTTTTCTTTTAACGTACATATTGAAGCTTTTAATTTGTTCTTCGCCTAAAGCAAACTGTGTATCTTTTCTTAAAAGATCATTAAGCGGTTTTGCAAGTAGGGAAAAATCCCTAAAAAATTTCCTAAAATAGGAGCACAAGCCTAAAAAAGAATGCAGTTTTTTAGGATTCGTAGGAAGTGGGAAATCTGCTACAGCTTTTAAGCCATCAACGTCAGGACCTATTCCATTTGCAGACACCTCGTATCCCAAATACTTAATGTGTTCATGCATGAAAACACACTTATCAAGGCGTAATTGTAGGCTATGCTCGGAAACAACGTCTAAAACTTCTTTCAAAACCGAAAAATGATCTTCTTTCGTTTCAGTTGCCACTAATAGGTCATCTATGTAGATTAAAAGTTTTCCAGAATTAATAAGTTCTTTAAAAATGTTATTTATATAGCGTTGGAAAACTGATGGGGCGTTTTTCAGCCCAAATGGCATACGCAGATATTCAAACTGCCCAAGAGGCGTAACAAAAGAGGTGAATTTGACTGAGTTTTCATCCATTTTTACGTGGTGAAAACCACTCTTAAGGTCTAGAAGCGTAAAGTACCTCTTATTCCGAAGTCTATCAAGATGATCTTCTATCAAGGGCAACGGGAAATTATCCTTGATTGTAACCTTATTTAGTTGGCGATAATCTACACATAAACGCATTTCACCATTTTTCTTACGAGTTAAAACAATCGGGGATGCATATGGAGAATTACTTTCTCGAATGATGTTTTCTTTTAGCAAATTATCTAAAACCTTTTGTAACTCAATTTTATGAACGTATGGTAGACGCCTAGGTGCGCAACTAAAAGGACTGTTAGAGTCCGTCAAAACAATTTTCATTTCGTAATCATCCGCATAAATTTGATTATGTTAAATACTTTCGAAAACAATATTTTTAACTTAAGTTTTTCCTCAAAGCTCAAATTTTCATTTATATTTAAACAAGTTTTTTCATCGCGCGTATCGCATGTATCAATTTTTAGAATTTCGAAATTAAAATCATCGTCATTATCATTACCCATACGAGTATTAGTTTCGTTTTCAAAATTTTCTTCTTTTCTCTCTTCAACTGTTAATTTTATATTTGCCTTATGCAAAAAATCTCTTCCTAATACGACCGGATTTTCCATTGTCTTATCGCTCAGAACATAAACACATAAACTTACATAACTTACTTTAAATTTAGCTTTACATAACAATTTACCTAAAACATTCATCTTTGAGTTGTTGATCCCAACAAAATTACGCGTACATACATCTATGGCTGTCATCATGCAAGGTGGAACAAACTGCTGCTGGATAAAACTGATCGGGCTGCCTGTGTCAATTATAGTAGGGAGATGCATGTTGACTTGGATAGATCCAGCTTCAGAACATTTTAACTCAAACTCGAGAACACCTTTAAAATCGGATAACAACGTGGAGATCAAAGACTCTTTTGGTGGATCCTTATTTTGAACAACCAGGACCGAAGCTTTTTCGGGACACTCACTGATAACGTGTCCCTTTTTTCCGCAACGAAAACACGAACCTTTCTCCCTTTTCGGCTTTGGGCATTTTGTTGAAATGTGGCCCACTTCGTTACAATTGTAGCATTTTACCTTAGACTCAGTTCGTAACAAAGGTTTAGCTTGCTGCAAGGGTTTGCTGGTGTAAACCGAAGTTGTTGGTTGCGACTCGGCCTTCATTTTCTCATACTTTCTGAGGATAACTTTGAGCTCAGCAACGGTGTTGGCGGTTAGCATTAACTGCTTGTTGAACAGCGAATCGGGAATACCTTTTATGATGTATGTTATCACATCCTGCTCGTCAATCTCCGCTGACGACGCAATTTCTTGCATAGCAAGGACATATTGCAAAAAATTTTCGTCTCGTCGTTTTTTTCGATTGCGCAACGCATTGTGGACGTCTGTTGCAGTCGTATGATTATGAAACTCTCTAAGCAAAGCACCTTTGAGCTCGCCCCATGACTTGAAAGACCTTGACCTTAAAAACAATTTTGCCGTGCCTTTCAATAGTCTTTTCGGATAAATAAACGATTCTGATTCACTAAGGCGGTAAGTAATAATTGCGTCATCGACAATCTTGACGTCGTCACCACAAAATGTTGGAAGCGAGTCCTCGATGTCTCGTGCTGAATACATACTACTAGGACGCGCATCACGTGCAGAACCGTTGAGTTCAGATATACGTCGCTCCAGGTCAGAAATCTCCTGTTTCTTTTTAAGAATTTCGCGCAGTTTCTCAAGGCGCAAAGTAACACTAGCAGATTCCTCATCCAACTTGTCATCGTTATAGTCAGTATTGTGTTCGTCACCTTCATCGGAGTCGTCATCAGGAAAAAATTCCTCAATACGCTCAGTCTCAAAAGATGTAATAGCATCGTTTAAACGAGATTTAAGTGCATTTTTTATGCCTTGTGTACTTAAGCCCATTTCGGCTAGTTTCGTTTTGAGTTTTAGTACATTGGCATTTTCAACAAAACTCAATGCACGTGTCTTAGCATCCATATTCATAAATTAGAGTTCGACAAAAAGATTAACAAGCAAGTTTAAAAAAAAATTATGCATGCAAATAAACGTTAAATGTTGGCACACTATCCCACTTCTGAAAGATTGTAGGGCTTTATTCTTTGTATTTATCTTTAAATTTAATTCGATTTCAAAATTATCATGCAAAACTTAAAACGATCATGCAACAAATTAAACTTAAAACAACTCATAAATTAATTCACATGCAAATAATAAAAAAAAGACAAGTTAATCGTTTGGATGCTTTATTCGAACTAAAGATTATAAAATTAACAAAAACTCTTTAAGCTTAAAACTATATAACAAATTATATAACAAAAATGAACTGTTAAAAAAAAATATCAAAAGCAGTTTTGTTCATCATATGATTATGCTGTTATGAGTTGAGCTTTTCTTAGATTATTTAATAAATAACATTAAAATAAACTTGTTAATAGCGTTTGCAAAAAAAGAGTGAGAGTTTTCTCTTGAGCATATGTGCATATACCTAATATCGTAAAACGAAGTGTTACTGGATGGTGTTTTCAATATTTAATTTAATGATTTATTTTCTTAAAGTATTCAAACTCTTACATTTGGTAGTTGCAATAGGGATACTTTTAAGCTATATGTATCTTACTTATTAAATCTGTCTTAATTTAAATAATGAAAGGCACGAGTACGATAACTTTGGCGCCAAGATATAATAACGGTTTGTGGTAGAGGGGCTTAATACAAGCATTTTTTACTATGGGAGGGGGGGTCTATCTCCCCCCGTTCAGGCGGTAGGGGTAATTTAAAAAAATTATTATTTAAAATGGAACAAAATAATTAAAAAATAACGGTGATACTTACAAATAAGTTTTATACATTTTTTTAAAGCCAACATTCTGTTTTATTAGCCAGTTTTTAATTCAAGTCAAAACTATGCGTAGTTTTTGAAAAATTTAATTTTAAACTCAAAATTTGAGTAAAAAAAGTTTAAAAAAAGGTTTAAAGTGTAATTTTTCAATACTTCAAGATTATCTACCATTGTTTTTATTTCAGAATTTATTGCTCTTATTTGTTTTTGATGAAAAACTGAAAACTAGATGATTTTATGTCTTTTAGATTTTGAGAAAATTGAAAATAACCACAACTACTATTTTAATTTAACTCTTTTTTTTTTTTGCTTGAGTGGTCTCATTTTGATAGTAACAATGGTAGGTGCGAGTTTGGGTGTATGCAACAGGTGTGTGCGAGTTTGGGTGTATGCAACGGTAGGATCTGTAAGGGGGGCATGCTGCCCACCTGCAACCCCCCTGCTTGGGAACACTATAGGTTTTGGGGTGGGTGCAAGTTGGTGTGCGTGCAAGGGGTGGAGGGGACACTGTTCGGTGGGTGCAAGATGGGGTGCATGCAAAGTTTCTTTTGCATTTAAATAAGCTGGATTTAAGAAAAATTAATTTGCCCTACGTATATCTTAATCCATATTCGATTATTACTATCAAACTAAGACTACGTTAATACTTAAGCAAGGAAAAAGTAATTTAATTAAAATATTTATTTTGGTAATTTTCAATTTTCTCAAGAACTAGAAGACATAAAGTCATCTAGTTTTCAGTTTTTGATCAAAAACAAATAAGAGCAATGAATTCTAAAAAAAAAAAAAACAAAAAATAATTTGAAAGTTTTGAAAAACTACACTTTAAACCTTTTTTTTAAATTTTTTTTGCATAAATTTTTAGTTTAAAACAATTTTTTTCAAAAACTATGCATAGTTTTGACTTGATTTAAAAACAAGCTAATAGACAAAAAAGTTGGCTTTAAAAAAAGGTATAATACTTAATTGTAAGTATTACCGCTATTTTTTAATTATTTTTTTTCCATTTAATGTACATATTTTTTTAAATTGCCCCTACCGCCTAAACAGGGGGAGATAGACCCCCCCTCCCATAGTAAAAAAAATGCTTGTTTTTAGCTGTTCTATACAAATCCGTCATTAAACTTTGTCGCCAAAGTTATCGTACTCTCCCCTAATGAAATTTTATAATTATTTATATGTAATATAAAATGATAATTTTATTTTATTACTAGTTTAGTTTTTAAGAACTAATATATTAGTCTGTAAGGGAAGATGTTCTCTGACTGATGAAATAAATAAATTAATAAAATCGATAAAGAGGAAAAACGGAAAAAGTTCAAACAAGTCTGGAAGCCATATTCGAAGGATAACATTTTTGAATGACCAAAAATTACGGAAAAAATACTGCAATGTCCCAAAGGCAGTACAAACATCCATCACAACTGTCCTAAGCTACGAGTATCTCTTGCGCACTAACTAACATCACTTTCATTGTTGCATTCAATGAAAATTTTACTCAAGATATATATAAAAAAGGGGCCCGACACAAAAAAAGGGGCCAACATACGAAAATTGGACACCATAGAAAAAAAGTACAAATAAAACAAAACTGTATTCAGGAGTAAAACAAAAATGTATTCAAAAACTTAAAAAAACAATTTTATTTCAATAACATTAAAATACAAACTTAAATTCATTTAAAAAACAAAACAGTAACAACAAGTCAGTTGTTAATAACAACAAATACATAAATAAATTAATGGAAGTTAAGTCTTTCATTTTTTAATATTGTCTTTCTGTATAAATAAACAAGATTTTTTTTCGGAACCCAATTTTCCAACTTATTTTTGTTTTCAATTTAATTAAGAGCTGACATCATCGAATGGCACGTTTTCACATTCAGTCTACAGAGTTCAGTTCAAGTTCAGTATGAAACTTCGTTACCGATTTTTAATTAATTTACTTAAAGAGTGGATAAGATAAAAAATATCTTAATTTATCCTTGAAAATTATTTTATTACTAGTAAAATCGTAAAAAGGGGCCAATTGGGCAATTTCTAAAAAAGGGCCAAATGGCCCCTTTAGGGGACAAACGGCAGCGCTGCCTCATATGGGAGTTCTCATCTACAATGAAAACAACAAAAAAATGTCTCCGAAAAAAGAGAGCAGGTAGGTTGCTGTGCCACCTACTATACTACAAATGGTCAATGGATGTGCAAGTTTTCTTTTTTGCACACTGAGTATCGAAACTAACATGGGAGATATTTAAAAAAAAAAACGTATTTATATGTACGTCAGGTCAGGGCGTGCAGGTTTTCTTATTGTACACTGTGTAAGAGTTAAGTGCCTGCTTGCAGGAGGTGAAATTTTTAATAGAATGGAAAAGGAGCATAGAGTGTAAAAATTAAAGTTGGATGATTCTATGTGGAGTCGAATTGTTCTTGCGCAGGCAAGTTGTTTTTGTTTTTTTGAAAGTTAATGACTGTTGTAACAGCTACTTTTAATGTATATCTAGTATGGTGCAGAATGCAGATTGTTTTATTTGACTTCCAGCGAGTGAAGAAGTGTACATTTTTTTTTTCTTATTAATTTGCAATTTAAATATTCCAAGTGTTTCAATATTAGTAAAGTTGGCATTGTGCCACTGTTTTAAATAAGAAATCGGTAGCCTAGTGGAGGTGGCGTCCGAAGAAGGGTAAGGGAGGAATTACCACTGAAAGTGAATTCTCAGACTACGCCGAGTCTGAGAAAACAGAGTATGTGTCCGAAGGTGGAGAGGGGCTCTTCAGGCCTCCGAATATGGATTTAATCCTATCGGAGCCATAGCCAGTCCCGCCGACGGGGGAAGGCTTTGGAGGTAGAGGCGTACCTCCAAGAAGAAACAAGACTGGTAAAGGCCCTGCAAGCCAAACAGGCAGCCATCAGTCAGTTTGAGGAAAACCTAAAAAAACTCAAGGAGGAAATAGAGCCCCTCCTCAGTCAGTTAAAGCTGAAGCAAGAGGCGCGCCGCCAACAAGAGGCGGCTCAACGGCAACAGCAACAAAAACAACAGATAGACAAAAACAAAAAAAAGCAAGAACAACCACAGCAGCAAAAACCACACCAGCAACAACCACAGTCCAAACCCGCTACCAAAAGCACGGGAGCGAAGGAAATTGTGAAGGCCTCATTACCTGTGACAGGCCCAGTTTCTGAGGGCCCATCCACTTCGGTTAAGGCAAAGCAACAGCAACAAAAACAACAGCTACAACAAAGGCAGCAGGAGCAGCAAAAAATTCAGCATCAGCAGAAGCAGCAGCAGCAACAACAGCCACAGAAGCAGCATCAGCAGCAGAAACAGCAGCAGCAACACCAGAAACAACCACAGCCTGGAAAAGAAAAAATACCACCCATTAGGACGCATAAAGTTGACCTGGACGACATAAAACAGGTATGTAAGTCGGCCACCAAGGGCAATTTTTTTATCAAAGTATTGAATGAAAGAGAAAAGAACTATTCGGTCCAGTGCTTCTCACTGGCCGAATACAACTTAGTAAAAGGGTTACTAAAAGAGGTCACAGCTGAGTTCTTCAGCTACAAAGTGTGTCCTTTGTGGAAACCAAGGGCACCCGGCTAGCTAGGCTAGGGGTTGCCCTAAGGTTGAATAAATGAAACAGAAACAGGCCAGTCTAAAGGCTGAAAGAAGTCGAACAGTTCGACAGGCTCCAATACAAAAATTCGTGGATCCCAAATTTTCCTACGCCCAAATGGTGTCAGGGAATGGGAATACGAGACAGGCTCCACCAACGGTTGCCCCAAAGGCCCCTGTGCCTAAGGCACCAGAGGTGCAGCCTGACATTGTAGCCTTGTTGTTGAGCATTCAAGGTCAACTAACAGGGCTGCAAAGTCAGATAAAGGAGCAAGGCAAAAGGGTAGATCATCTCTACTCTTTGTTGCCTGGCCTAGCGCAATTTAGACCATAATGGGCGCGCTGCCGGAGACGCGCCTAAAAGTCCTAGCTGTGAATGTAAGTTCACTGATTAGGATTGAACGAAGAGCCAATATGTTCCAATTGTTGAAAGACTACAGTCCCGATGTGTTTATGGCTAGCGAAACTAAGCTAAACCACAAACACAAATTGACTCATAAAAATTACAATATTGTAAGAAGAGACCGGCCCGACTCCACTCAAGGGGGCGGTGTCGCTCTCTTTATACGAAAAGGCATTAATTATAAAGTCATATACAACAATGAATTGCGAAAGCTCAAGACGCTAGAAGTTTGCGTTGTATGCATCTCTCTCACTCAAGGGAAGCGGATGTATATGATTGCGGCTTATGCGGCTGGAGCTCCGCAGGTTACT
This sequence comes from Eupeodes latifasciatus, assembly GCA_920104205.1. NCBI lineage: Eukaryota > Metazoa > Arthropoda > Insecta > Diptera > Syrphidae > Eupeodes > Eupeodes latifasciatus. Next base: position 162,953,568 of record OV049924.1, read on the forward strand.
TACTTTGCATGAGAGCTCGAGATTCCTTTTAGGGAACTTAAACTGAGCTTGGAAGAAAACTATTTCATCTTGGCCAGTGATTTGAACGCAAAACATGAAGATTGGGGAAATCAACATAGTAATCCCAGAGGTAACCATCTTTTTAATTTGATGAATCTTTACAGCGTTGAATATGGCGTCGACCTGCTGGCTACTGAAAAGCCATCGTATCCAAGAAGCGGCTCCTTTCTGGATCTTTTGCTGTACGATACAAGACTGACAGTTACAGACAAAGTCGGTAATCACCCTCGAAACTGCTTACAGACAGTCGAGTACGACAGTGATCACTGCGGACTGGCTGCTGTAATGCAGATTCCGAACGAACGCGTGGAGTTGGAGAAATACGTTGCAACGCATTCTTACAATTACAGTAAGATGCGCTGGCCTCGTTTCACCAACGCCCTATCGAGAGAACTTCGTTCGAGTGACATAGCCACACCAAACAACAGAAACCTGACAAATACAGAAATTGACCAACATTTACAACAGATGGACGAAACAATAAAACGAACGATGGAACGGACAATACCAAAGTACAAAGAACGGGACCAAATGGAAGCTTACAGAAACGCGACTATTGACGCACTACGTAAGCACAATAGTGGCTTACTGACAAGACTCAAAAACTTGTACAGACGACTTACAGACCCACACGACTTGGAGGTTAGGACACTGAAGTCGTCAATAAAAAATGTCAATCTGTTGATTAAGGAGAACTACATGTTATCAATTAACAAGTACTAGGACCGTAAGATCCGGTCAGTTAATTCCAGTGACCCTAGTATGTTCCCTAAAATCAACAAGATATTCAGAAAAAAGAAAGATAATGACCTTCCGTGTCTAAACCTCCAAAGAACTGAAGAGAACAGGGACGTACTCAGGACAGCGCTAATAGATCCAGAAGAAGCCATCTTTGACGATGACTTTTACACAATTGAAGATCCGAAGGAAAAAGTGGAGGCGGTGGGAGCTGCTTTCCAGCAAGTGCACAAGGTGAATGTTAGCATTCGCCCCAACCACGACCTGGAAAACAGAGCCCTACTTAATCACTTTTACCTTCGAAATGATATGACACATTGGCGATCTGAGAACCGCGGTTTTATGTGGTTCGATGACGATTCCTTGGCAAATGCTATAATCGCCGAGCAAACGGGACCAAGTCCCTTGTTAGTGACGAAGGTTGAGCTTCAGCTCATCTTCAACTCAATAAAAAAAAAAAAGTCAGCAGGAGTCGATGGTATATCCAACGTTGTACTAAGACATTTACCGATAGAGGCAATTGACATTTACACCACACTCTTCAATAATGCACTGAATAATGCATATTATCCAGTGCATTGAAAGACCGCTGTGGTTCATCCTCTCCCGAAAAAGGGAAAGGACAACTCCAACCCGTCAAATCTTCGGTCGATAAGTCTTCTTCCGAGCATCAGCAAAGTTTTCGAGAAAATCATTAATAGGGCTCTGACTAAGTGGGCTGCGGACAACAAAATAATTCCGGAAAAACAGTTCGGGTTCAAGGCGGGTCATGACACAATTCATGCTGCGTCTAAACTATTTTCTGATATCCAATGGAATAAAGCAAAACAACAATGTACAGGTGCTGTTCTGGTTGATTTGGAAAAGGCCTTCGACACCGTATGGTTAGAGGGTCTTTAACTAAAACTGAGCAGGCTTGCCATAAGCAAGCCATTGTTGTATATACTTTATGATATGCTTAACGGTAGGAAGTTTGTTGTCAAAAGTGGCAATGTAACTTCTACCACAACATTCTTAATTAAAAATGGTCTTCAACAGGGAGCGGTGAATTCGCCGATTCTCTTCAGCATTTACACCAGCGATCTGATAGGTAGTCTTACAAAGGCAATTGCGTACGCCGACGATCTTATTGCGTACAGAACGGCCCGAAAGGTTGAGGTTATTAGAATTCTCTTGATATTGCGACGACTGGAAACTGAAAATAAATGTCCAGAAGTCGGAGACAATTCTGTTCCGGACTCCGTTGGCTGGGGCCACGAGGGATACGTGCAAGAATTGGCGCAAGATGGTTATCGTTGATCTTCACGGGCAGCCATTAGCGAGCAAAAGTGTAGTGAAGTACCTCGGTATCTGGTTAGATCAGTATTTATATATATATATATTTCGACAGACATATAAATGCTGCTCTGACCAGGGCCAGAGGAGCCATCGCTCTGACGAAACGGCTGTTTTTTAGCAGTCGGCTTGACCCCAGAGTGAAGGTAATTTGCTACATGGCCCTCATACGGCCGATGATCGTTTATGGTTGTCCTGTGTGGTTCAACGTTGCCCCTTCCCAGATGGAGAAGCTTCGGGTGTTCGAGCGGCAGTGTTTACGACGCTGTACCGGCTTATATCGAACAGCCGAATCTTCTTTCGTGCATTACTATTCCAACGAGGTCCTATACAACGGGGCTCGAATCAACAGAATTGACAATTTCGTGATAAAACTCGTTCGAGGTCACATTGCAAGAGCTATGTCTTCGACCAACAATTTAATTTTCGGGGCGTTCTATCCGAACGACGAGTATTTTGAGAGTGCACGCTTGAGCGGCTTCATTCCACCAGAAGCATTCCTCTTCTTAGATAGATGCGGTCTGATACAGGATAGATTGGCAGTTCCGTTAATCTACCACGTCAGACGACGAACCGTGGATAGGCGACTCCTGTACAATCGGGACGTCATGGTACACGACGGAGCAGAGCTCCTTCGGTTCAGTAAGGCTGTGTCCGAACGGGACCGAACTGATAGGGTGAAGCAGGAGAGCCAGTTTTGGTGGCTTCAATCGGCACTTGATAGTGAGTAGTCGGGATGGGGTTTTAAGCCTTGGCCGGCTTACATACTTGTTTTATAGTTTTAGGGTTTAGTTTTAAGTAGAATAGGCATGGTGGCACCAACAAAAAAAATTTACACAAAAAAAAGAAGAACAAAAATTATAATAATAATAAAAAATAAAAAAAAACAAAAAAAAAAATAAAAAAAAATAAAACATGAAATAAAGAAAAAAAATGAAAAACACAAAATGTTAGATAGTTGGATTTGCTGCTGTGGTTGTTCTAGTTTTAAGTAGTTTATAGGTAGAATAGGTAGTTTTAGTTAGCTTGAAGTTTTATATTAAGTTTTATTTTAAGTAGTTTTAAGTAAAAATAAAAAAAGGATATTAATATTAGTTTTTTTTCAAATTTTCTAATAAATACAAAAATAAATAAAATTGAATTAAAGTTAAATAGGTCTTAGGGCCAAAAGGCATTAGAATTAAGTATTATTGTTTAACTTAGAGTGTCCGTATGGGACCAGTAAGTTAGTTGTAAATTATGGATAATTAGGCTAGTTTTATGAATTTTTGTCTAGCTTTAAGATAGTCTTAAGAATGAATTAATAAAAATGAATTTGGAAAAAAAAAACGAATTTGTCTGGTGGTGGCGCATAGACATTTGCAAGTGGTTGTGCGCGAGTGGAAGCAACGAAAACAATCTTGCTACACATACACAAACGTTCAAAACAAAAGGGAAACCAGAGTACCAGGCGGTTGCGGTTGAAGCAGCATCATATTATATTAAGGAGAAAAGTACATACATACATCGGTTGGCGGTTGAGGTTGAAGCAGCATTATATATTAAGGAGAAAATTATTTATGTACTTCTAATAAAAGGGGTAAGTAGCGTTTGGCAATTTTTGTTTTATCCTCTCTTGTTTATTATATTGCGCTCCTTTTAAATTAAATTGTTGGATTGGTTGGTGGGGAATATGGATAGGGACGCGATTCTTTCTTTGACAGTGGACGCACTTAAAACAAAATTAACTGAACTCCAACGAAACGTACGTTGCAGGATAGACTTCTCCTACATTTCGGATTGTCCAGGGACGCCGACAATGCAGACGAATATGAAGATGCCAGGGATGCCGAGTTGGTATTAGAATGTAGGAATAGCATTAGGGGAGGAATTTTCACTCTTCGCGATATCGAAGACTCCCTTATGCCATTCAACGGAGTAGGTCATGTAAACACAATTTCATGGATTCAGGCCCTCATCGTGCAATGGAATGCCATACAGAAATTTATATATGGAAAGCAGCTGCTCAGAGGTGCCGCTAAGCTCTTTATACGCAGTCAAACGGGCATTAATAGCTGGTCTACGCTTAAAAGTTCGCTTGTTGAGGAATTCGGTGTGAAGATGTCTACAGCGGATGTCCATCGCTTATTAAAGAATCGCAGAAAGAAGTCAACAGAGTCGTTCAGGGAGAATCTCTATTGCTTAATGGAGATTGGGAAAGATATCGATTTGGACGAGGGACGAGGTAGGCAAAATAAATCCATTCTCTATCAGGCTAATACGATAGACGAGTTGAAGATGCAAATTAACATCTACGAAAAGGTACGTGGTCCAAACCAGCAGCCATTATGCCAAAGGGGAGGCCAATCGTCACCAGCAACAACCAGCGGTAATATGTTCAAGCGGGAGAGGGAGGAGCGGAAGTGCTTCAAGTGTGGCGAAACAACTCACCTAGCAAGGGAATGCACGCGAAATCAGGTGCTACAGGTGCGGAAAGTTAGGTCATAAGTTAACGGAGTGCAAAGACAAGACTCAATCCAGACAAAGTAATGTAAGTAACGTGCACACCGCAACAACGGTAGGCACGGAGAATCTGTCTGAGTACCAAATATCTTTGGCAGTTAACTGCAATAGAATTTTTAAGGATATTTCGGTGAATGGGAAAAATTTGTCAGCACTGTTTGATACCGGAAGCGACCTCAATCTCCTCCGATATGACAGTCTGATACTTTTAGACCACGTAGAGTTACGCAATGAGAAAAAAAGTTTGTCGGGTTCGGGACAAAAGAAGGTCCTCACTATAGGGTGCTTCGAAACAAATGTGATAGTCGACGGACTAGATTTATTTTTAATCTTTCATATTGTCAAGGAAAAGGCCATACCATATTCAGCGGTAATAGGTAACGAGGTCCTGAGAGAGGTGGATGTTCAAATAACCACGGAAGGTACGATCTTCACAAACAAAAAACAAGTTGGAGAAATTTTGGGCAGCAAGGCAAAAACAATTCTGGAAGCTGGGCCCGTAAGTAAGTTGACAGTAGGAGGCAGAGCAGGAAGCCGAAGCATAAGGAGCGTTGGAAGCAGTCTAGGCCGTGAGCACCTGGTCAGCGGGTGTGAATGTAGCCAGGAGTTGAAGGCGCTAAGACGGAAAGACTGTGGGCGTGTAGTGACAGAGGAGAGCAATAGTAATCGTCCGGAACTGAATGAACTACTGGTTGAGTTTGGAGCTATCTGCCTGTCAGCTGGTGAAGAAGAGTTTGTGTTTGACGAACCGATTGATTTTAACCATTTGAAATGTTGTCATAGAGAGGAACTGACACGCATCATCAACAAATATAGGCCGGAAAGGAAGAAGTCATCGCCGGTAGAGATGAAGCTAATAATGAAGGATGAGATCCCGGTATACTAGGGGCCACGAAGACTGGCATACGTGGATCAACAAATTGTGGAAAAGCAAGTAGCTGACTGGATGCAAGAAGGAATCATACAACCCAGTACATCGGAATACGCGTCGCCAGTCGTCCTAGTTCAGAAAAAAGACGGAACGAAACGTCTTTGCTGTGACTACCGCAAGCTTAACGAAAAGATAGTTCGCGACAATTTTCCGATGGTACTAATCGACGACGTGATAGAAAGGCTGCAGGTTTCAAAGGTATTCACTACCCTTGATTTGGCCAATGGATTCTTGCATGTTCCAGTTGAAAAGAGTTCCAGAAAGTATACTTCATTTGTGACCCATCATGGTCAATTTGAATTTTTACAAGTGCCTTTTGGCATATCGAACTCACCAGCAGTGTTTTGTCGTTACATCTGTGCAGTACTAAGACCATTCCTCCAAGATGGTACCGTAGTAGTTTATATGGACGACATAATCATTCCCTCCATCGACGAAGAGGAAGGACTACGAAAGTTGCAAAGGGTGCTGGAAGTCACTGCGGAAAATGGAATGTGTATTCACTGGAAGAAATGCCAGTTCTTCCAAAGGAGAATTGATTTTCTTGGCTATATAGTAGAAAACAATTCCATACGTCCATCCGTTGAGAAGACTAAGGCGATTCGAGAGTTTCCTTTACCAGTCGACCAGAAATCGCTTCAACGTTTTCTCGGTTTGACTTCGTATTTTCGAAGATTTGTCGAAGGATTTGCGATGGTAGCGAAACCATTATCAGATATGCTACGCAAGAAAGTCGAGTTCAAGGGTGTTGAGCAGCTATTAGCCTTTGAACATCTCAAGGAATGCTTAGGTAAAGCACCGGTACTGAAGTTGTTTGACCCTCGAGCAATAACTGAGATTCACACAGATGCGAGTATGTTCGGTTATGGAGCGGTCTTACTCCAGAAAGATGGGGAAGATCAATAATTCCACCCCGTGCAATACATGAGTAGGAAAACGACACCGACCGAAGAAAAGCTTCACTCATATGAGCTGGAAGTGTTAGCGATTGTGGAGACCTTGAAGAAATGGCGAATCTATGTCTTGGGTGTCAAAGTGAAAATAGTGACTGACTGTAATGCCTTCGCTATGACGATGAAGAAGAATGACGTTCCGTTAAGAGTGTCACGTTGGGCCATGTTCCTGCAGGATTTCGACTATACCATTGAACACCGACCGGCCACAAAGATGCGGCATGTGGACGCTTTAAGCCGAGTGTGGTGCATGATGATCGATGAGTCATTAAACCATCGCATCAAAGAGGCGCAGTCAGGCGATAGTTGGATAAAAGCGGTGAAGAAAATCCTTGAGAGCGGCTCATACGAAGACTTTTTTATGAAAGCGGGTGTAGTACATAAGAACCCGGTTAAGGAACTTATTGTTGTGCCCTCGTCAATGGAACAGGAGATAATTAGCTTAGCGCATCAGCAAGGACACTTTGCTATCAAGAAGACCCATGACCTAGTTGAACGAGATTTCTACATCCCGAATTTGACAAAGAAGGTGACAGACGTTGTGCGGAGTTGCGTGGAATGCATCGTGATTGAAGCCAAAGCAGGTAGGAAAGAAGGCCTGTTAACACCTTTCAATAAGGAAGACAAACCGTTGGGAACCTATCACGTGGACCATGTGGGGCCAATGGAGTTTACCCATAGGCAATATAATAATATACTGGTAGTTATCGATGCCTTCTCGAAATTCACTTGGCTCTATCCAGTGAAAAGTACAAGTTCTGCAGAAGTTATAGATAGGTTGCAGAGGCAATCTGCAATCTTCGGAAATCCGAAGAGAATAATTTCCGACCGAGGAGCTGCCTTTACCTCAAGAGCATTTGATAAATTTTGTGAGGAACAAGGAATACAACACCTTCTGATAGCTACTAGTGTTCCGAGGGGAAACGGCCAGGTGGAGCGGATTCACAAAATTATTGTACCTATGTTAGCTAAGACTTGTATTAACAGCCCTAGTCATTGGTATCGGCATGTTGATAAGGTTCAACAAACCCTTAACAACACTCCTCCCAGAAGTCCCAGATATAGTCCATTTAGGATACTCACCGGGATAGACATGCGTGTTTCGAACCTAACGGATCTACGAGAGATGATGGATGAAGCCATGGTACAAGAGTTGGACCGGGAGCGAGACGAAACGCGAGAGGAAACTCGGGAAAACATAAAAGCTATCCAGCAGGAAAATAAGAGAACTTTTGATAGAACTAGGATACCACACCGTGAATATATCCTGAATGAGTTAGTTGCCATTAAGCGCACTCAATATGGAACAGGAATGAAGCAGCGACCGAAATTTTTGGGGCCTTATAAAGTCGTAAAAATCCTAAAGAATGGTCGCTACGAGGTTAAAAAAGTAGGAGACCATGAAGGACCTACTAATACTAATACCGTGGCAGAGTTCATGAAGAAGTGGCATCGTTCATTCGGGGTCGAATGAGCGTCAGGATAGCCGAATGTGGGATTGGCCAAACCTTGACACATCACCCTACTCCAACAGACGAACGAGACAGAACCGACCACTTAACAAACGGACAGACATAACAAAAGAGAACCAGCGTCCCTTTTTATCTTCTTTTCCATACCCACATTGAATAGTTATTCAGTCTTAGTCTTACGTTGTTCTTGTGCGCAGAGAGTTTACTTGGCCAGGCGTTACGCATCATTTCCATTTATTAATAATTATAACTATAATTTAAATACCTATCAATAAACTTTAAACAAAAAATAACTTTGGTGTCGCCTATTTGCTTAAGCTCGGAATTTTAACCCTAGACAACTTCCTACATTTATACATATATACATAATACGAGTACTTTATTCAAATAATAATTTATTCAAAAGGTAAACATTTTGAAGAGCACAATTTACTTCGTGATTTTCGCATTTAATTTGACAAGTATAGTATTGTCTGAGTTGTTTCAAGTTAGGACAACTATAAATATCTTCAATATTGATGATTTCAACATTTTGATTATCAAGTATTTGTTTAAGCCAATTAGCTTTTTGTATTCCCTTAACGTAAACTTTTCCACCTTAAACCCTGTTGAAAAGAAATTTTTTAAACTCAGAGAAATGAGTAAATCCGCCATCCCATGTCAATCCATGAAAGTTCTTAAATAACCATTGAGCTTGTCTTCGTAGTGAAAAAGACATTTTATTTTTACGAAATGGTGGAGTGACGACGAAATGATGATGGCATCCATTATGATAAATTGCAATTTTGTTTGTCTATCTCTGTCGAGTTTGATTTGTAAACTGATTCTTGAATAGCATTCAATTTGTTTATGTAAGTTTTTTTTTCTCCACTCATAGGATTATACTCAATTATTCGATCGTGTAGAATCAGACAATATAGACTTGTTAAAGGTGGAATTGTAGCGGATGTTTTTAGTTCAATTTTAATATCTATAGGTCCTGATTTAATCACTTCATTTTGACGTGAGCAATTACCATTATAGGAGCAATATTTTTAAAATCTTGTCGTGATAGGTGCGGCTGTGCTTGTTTACCATAGTATGATTCTTGAAATTTACAATACATTTCATAGAGGACAGCTTATCGACCTTGTTCGTATTTAAGAGTTAAATCTTCACGGGGATAAGATTCGGAGTTTAAATGGATCCTTACATTCGTTACATCACAATGATCAAATTTACTCGCATCTTTATTACGCCGATTTTTTTCTATCGGTTTGTAGAGCAAGAATCACATATATTGGCTTTTCAAGTTGGTTAAAACCCTCGAGATGCCTTTTACGGTGGTCGAACGGGAAATACTTTTAACTATTACAAATGTAAGGAAGGGGAGAAAATCAAATACATTGATGTTTGTTCCCTATATCCCTGGGTCTGTAAATATGGAAAATTTCCGGTGGGCCACCCAAAAGTTCACGTCACCTTTGAAAATATTTGCCCTGCTAACAAATAGAAGGTATAAATGGACTTATCAAGTGCAAAATTCTTCCCCCAGAAAACTTGTATCATCCTGTTTTACCGCAGAAACAAAACAACAAATTGATGTTCTCGTTATGCAGAACTTGTAGTTACGAGAAGTCAAAAGAAAGAAACTGCTCCCATTCTGATGATCAGAGAACACTTCTTGGAACCTGGGTAATTGACGAGGTCATTAAAGCAATTGAAATGGGATATAAGTTACTCGCAATTTTTGAAATCTGGGAATATGATGTAGTCCAATATAATCAAATCAATGGTTCTGATGGACTATTTACTGCAATGATGAACGCTTACCTTCAGCTAAAGCAAGAATCCTCGGGATGGCCGAGTACATTATTGACTGACTGATTTTCTAGAAAAGGGAAAATATTCAATTAGAACATTCTCAAATAACAAATAATGCCGGAAAAAGGTCGATTGCCAAGCTGATTTTCAATTCCTTTTGGAGTAAATTTGGCCAACGTGAAAATCAGCAAAAAACCTGCATTGTCAGTCAACCTTCTGATCTGTTTGATTTGTTGACACATCCTTCCGTAGAAGTGCTGCATATTCTCCCTATCAATGAAGAAAACATTGTCGTTAATTTCGAAATGAAGGAAGAAGCATCTGAAACTCTGACAACTGTGAATGTGTCCATCGCTGCCTATACAACAACTCAGGCTCGCCTGAAACTGTATAGCTACCTAGAAAAACTACAGGAAAGAGTTTTGTAGTACGATACAGATTCAGTCATTTATGTTTCACGTGAAGGAGAATTTGAACCACCAACAGAAGATTTTATTGGTGATATGACTGATGAGTCGAGTAGCTATGGGGGAATTAAGCTATATAACGGAGTTTGTTAGTGGAGGCCCGAAAAATTATTCATACAAGGTGTTAAGTACAAAAGACAACAAAGAACATATCGTGTGTAAGGTAAAAGGCTTTTCCTTAAACTACGAATCAAGTAAACAAATTAATTTCGCGTCAATAAAACAAGCAGTTTTACGATCCCCCCCGAAGATGACGCCGAAAGTAGTTAAGTCGTATAATATTAGAAGAACCACAAAACATCAGGTAGTTTCTGTTGAAGAAGTTAAAACATATACAGCGAAAGCAGAAAAAAAGACAATTCTTCATTGATCATAGTTCCTTGCCTTACGGATTTAAAAGAACCAGAAATGTTTGATAATTTTTATAACTTTATCGAATTTTATTGATTTTTAATTATTGTATAAAACTAAAATGTTAAGGAAAAAGAAACGACAAACAAAATTGTTTAAACATAATACATACATACTTATAAGGTTTTTTAATAATAATAAAAAAAATGTGTTGATAATTTATTTGTTTCTTCTTCTTCTTCCACTATTGTTTCATATAGAAATTTATTAGTTTTGAAATTATCGATTTCACTTTCAAAAATTGTTTTAATTTGCTGCACTTTTGTGTCAACATAGTTTTTAGTAGCAGCATCACTATCTTCTTGAGGTTCGATTATGTTTTTTTAATTGTTTCCAGTTTATATTAAAGTCACCATTTTCAGTTTTGAGAAAACCATTACCAGGTGGTCCTGGTATGCCCCTCTCTCCACGTGGGCCCCTTGTTGGTGCTCTATGTGAAAAACGACCGAATTTGTCAATAGGCATTTGATATCTATTTGATAATGTTAGCCTCTTTTAACTCTTCAATAATAGAAATAATTTCGTAAGAGTGATTATTATTCCCAGCTTGATGTGAACCAAGAAGAAGTCTCATTCGATCTACAAGTTCATTTGGGTTATCCCAAAATATATAATCTTTTTTCTTGTTTGATAATTGCATCAATCCGTTACCTATTGGTAATGTATTTGATTACGTAGGTGAAAATGAAGTCTTTTCTATCATTGGAGTATAATTTTTGTGTATTTGTACCCTCGATTGCCTTTCACTTGTTTTAGTGAATCAAATTCTTTCCTGTATGCATTTGTATCGTTTAAAATCGTTTCGTAATTTTTCAAATCTTCATTATTGTAAAAGGATTCCTGTGGACTTTTCTTGAATATCAGTTCATAAAGACATTTTGTTCCCTTAAAGGTTTTATTTTGTATGTTTATATTTTGTCCATGAATGCTGAACTCTCCATCATCGATAAACAATTTTCCATCTTTGGAATGTACCGTATGCTCTATCAATACTATTTGAATTATTTATGAACAAATCTATATACTTTTTAGGTGTTTTATCGAACAGTTCAGCTGACAAATTTTCTGCGAAAAGACGTCGCCTAATTTGTTTTGTTGCTTTTTCTTCTTTTGGTCTCTTAGGCGTACTATTTATAAGCTTATTATTATCAATTGAATTGTTCAAAGTTGCAAATTCATTATTAATGTATTTCATCGTTTTTGTGTTCTTTAAAGGAGTTTCGTAATAGTCATTGTCCTTAACTTCTTCTTTTTCCTTGTTTCGTTCAACGTTAGCTGATGATTGCTTAACCAGCTCAGTAAGAGGAACAGTAATTGGTTTAAAAGCTTCTTCTAACTGAGATTCATAAGCTCCCCTATTATATTTCAGGGTTTTGAATTTTCTTCGAAGGTCATCCTTTGTTTTAATAAGTTCTTTCGTTAATTTTACATCTACGTTCATCAAGTTGTTGGAAATTTTATTTTTCCTGTATATGATGATGGTGAATAAATTCAAACGAAAATATGTATTGGGTTTAAGATTTTATTTTATTATTAAGATAACTGGTCTTAAATGAAGAAACGCAACTGCGATTTGTATAGATAGAACTGCTACACTGAACTGTAAATAACTGGTCTTTACCGTACAAAACCGAGAATTAAAACCGAACTGAACTGCAAATTACTGGTCTGAACCGCATAAAACCGAAAATCAAAACTGAACTCAACTGCAAATTACTGGTCTGAACCGCATAAAACCGAAAATCAAAACTGAACTCAACTGCAAATTACTGGTCTTAACCGCATTAAACCGAACTGAACTGTAAATTACTAGTCTTAACCGCAAAAAGCCAACTTTCAAAACTGAACCGAACTGTTATTAACAGAAAGTACTTCTTCACTATACTGCTCGCAACTGTATTTATCAACCATTACTCGGCCAATTGGCTTTAGAATTCAAATGTACCTGCTTTTTATAACTTGAGAAAACAATCAAAACCTTTTCTATAGCGACCATTATTCAGTGGACTTTCTTTATCGATTACAAAAAAAATCCATAAACGGTTTTCCAAAAGTCTGCACATACATTTTGAAATGTTTTAAATGTCATGTCGGAATTAACATGGTCATTGTAAATGTGTTTTAAATTCATACCGTCCTGTTTAAAAATGATCAAACAATTTGCATTGTCCCGAATTAAGTGTTTTGGTATTTTTGTATAGGTTTGACACAAGTAGAAAATATCTAATTGATAATGACGACCCATACTAAAATAATTTCGTATTGTATCTTGTTTTTCACAAGCGATATCATCAAAAATAAATACAGAATTCCGTTTAGCCTCTTTCGGTAGAATAACGTCACTATTATTAGAAAATGTAAAGAAACCCATTTTTGTATAGGTTTAATTACTTGTTTTAAGAACTCATATTTTGTTTGGTGTAAAGATTTTGAGTAAATATATATGTTTTCAAATTTTAATCCATTTGGATGTAGTAGTAAACTCAACATAGCATTTGTTTTTCCAAAATAAGATGGGCCCGTAATCATACCTCTTATAGTATTTGGAAAAAGCTGACCATGTTTTTTATATACTTTAAGATTCGTCGTCACTTCTAGGTTTCGCACTGGTAATTTGTATTGTTGTGTTACGAACCGCATGACATATACTAAAACAAAATACTATATATGAGGAGTATTTATTAATTTGAACAACATTTCGTTTTTTTGCCTTTCCACAATAAAGATGATCATATAAAAATGATTGACTATTCGAAAAAATTGATTAGTAAACAAAAAGTCGCGAGAGGTGAAGGTTTAATTAATTCTCTAATAAGTAAACTACCGTTTGAATTACATTTGCCCGGTTATCAGCAGTGACGGATTAAAGCTTGCTGCCGCCCTAGGCCCCGTTCGATGCGCAGCCCTTATTGATAAATTTTATTTCCTAGCGTACATCTTCTATCTTTGCTAAGGAATCTTTGAGTTGATAATCGAAATGAATACATTCACTGCCTAACGTCTCTTCCAAATCGTCAGGATACCTATTGACTAGTTTATTGGCAAGATTTTATAACTCATTTGTAGCTATTTCACATAAATCGGCGAAAAAATTGAAATATTTGTAAAGTTTTTCATATGTACTTTTACGCCTGGCTAATTGTACAAAAAGAGTGTCTAGAATAGGGTAATAAACATTTGTGCGAAAATGTTGTTGTCCAGAAAAAGGTGGTCTTTCATTTACCAGTGAGTCATCTGGCTGAATTTTTCGATTTTTGTTGCGACGCGTATCATAACAATAATAATCCTGAACTACAGACAGTGCTTTAGCTTTTTTTCATATTCAGAAAATTGTCTGTCTCTCATGTCTTGAAGAAATAAAGCAAATCTATAGTTATGCACAACAAATGATAAATCAGCTTGAGATTCTTGAAGCTTCACTAGCAGCATTAAAACGACCTAAAATTAGATTCCAGACAATGACTAGGACTGCTGTTTTTTTTTTTTTTTATAATAAGCACACACTCAAGGGGATATTACTACCCTTATTATGCAGAGGCACAGTGTGAGCACTAGGAAGAGGAGAGAGGGTTTAAAAGGAGATGTCGGTGCACATTGAAGGAAAGACAGAGTGTGGTAAGGCATTCCACATTCGTGTAGTACGGCTAAAGAACGAATCTCTGTATTTGACAGTACGGCCGAAGTTGGGCTCGAGGGTATACTGATGAGCATTCCTAGAAGCGCGAGTATTACGGTTGAACTGTTTAAGGGGAGGAATACAACTGGCTATTTCACTAGAGCATAAGCTGTTAAAATAACGCTAAAAACGGGTCAGACAAGAGACCTTACGACGATGTTCAAGCGAAGTAAATGGACTTATTATGATATTATCATCTATCAATTTAAATGCTCTACGTTCAATACTATCCAAGAGGCTTAAGTAAGTTGCAGGAGCACCAGCCCAGAGATGGGAGTTATACTCAAGCTTTGGACGTATGTAAGTTTTGTAGATAACAGCCAGATCAGAAGGGGTGAAATATTTCTTGCATCGCCTAAGGAAACCCAAATGTTGTAACTTTCGCTGCAATCCCGTAGCTTCAGATTGCGTAGTCGGTTTCTCATCTCTGCTTTCGGCAATAAATTCCCGTGTAATACCAAATTTAAAGAATGGAAGGAACATAATCTGCTAAGGGATTAATTGTTTTGATTCGTGTCTGAAGGCCTGAATACATATATACCTGACATATTGCTCGCATTATCATACGATTGACCACTACAATTCATTATATCAAAACCTTTATTTTCTAGAGATTTTAACAATGCATCCTCAATATCTTTAGCTTTATGGACGATATTTGGTAGAAATTCTAGAAACTTTTCATCTTTATCTTATAATTATAGTAAGCTGATCGACATGTGCTACATATGTATATCAGGCGTAGAATCTACAATTATACCAAAATACTTAGCAGATTGCACTTCACTAGAAATTTGTTTGTAGTACTTTATTTTGAATCAACAGTATAATTTCTTCATAGATTGTTTTAGACAAATACGATGTATTCCCACTACCAGGGTGTGCATACAATTTTAAATGTTCAGATAAAAATGGATCAAACTCAGCAAGGAGCTCTACTGTTCCTAAAAGAATCCCATTATGAGGATCTCCTATTCGTTCTGAATTTCCTCGAAATGGCAGGCCTCTTATTGCTAGTGATTTAATAATTGCAATTACTCGGTATAAAATTTGTTTCCAATACACTATTTCCTCATCGAGTTGTTTTATTAGATTTTGATCAACACGCCCGTGAACTACTGCTCGAGCTTTAAAATGACTAACTTTAGTTTTGTGAAAGTCAGAATTTTCATTCGATGCGTGCTTTTGAGTTTTCCAGTCACGAAATCCTTCGTCAGTAAAAGCATTCATTTCACCACTTCTACCAAATAATAAGCATGGAATACAAAATACAGAGCTTTTAGTTTCTGATTAATCAACCACTTACGGCGATGAACCTCTCCATTTTTTAAACTACGTTGAAATAAACTTTTGGAACAATACATCGTTTTATCACTGTAAACATTTCTGGAATTTTTAAAGTCTGCAATATCATTTCGTGGTACACGTTTATAGATATGAAATCCCGTGTTTCTTCATTCAAATTCCATAAAAAGGGATCAGTATTAAATTTAAAAATATCAGCTGTTTGACGATGTCTCGTTCGTACCTTGTGATAAGGAAGAATGTATTTTTTCGCTATCTTCTTCTGAAGTCTCTTCGGATTCCAGCTGCAAAGACAAAATCAATTCCAGTAAGAAAATTATTAGCAATCAAAACAAGATCCTTACAACCGATGAACATGATGCTTGTTGGTCATTGTTAGAAGATTCAGTTCAACTAGATATTTTTGGAATTTTTTTAAGTAAATTATCTAACTTCGTAGATTCTTTTTCTTTTATTTTACGATATTCAGCACCGCTTAATTAATTGAAAAAATAAAATCAACACTACCACAAATTATAAAAAAATCGATGTCTGATTTAAAGTTAACTATCAATTATTCTTTCAATGTTGAATGTTAAGAAACAAGTAAGAAAAGCGTGTTATGACTTATGACAAATTCAAAATTAAATTAAATTTAAATTTGAAAATGCGAAGTTGCGAAAACATAAAAAAAACTAAGAATAGAGAAATCTCACCTCATCTCTTTGTTTGTGTAACTCACATATTCAGAGTTATCTATTCTATTTGAATTTGACGTTAAGTATACTACGTTTGCTACATTAAATTTAATTTATTGTTCATTTGTTTTTCTTTTCGTGTGCATGAATAAATGTGAGATACAAAAACAAAGAGATGTGGTGAGATTTTTCTATTCTTACAGTTCTCTTTTGTTTGTTTTCGCAATTTCAAATTAAACGTAGATTGCTAAAATCAATTTTTAAATTGTCAAACACAAGTTATGATTTTGGATGCGTTCCGAAACTTTAGACCGAAGACATATTTGTGCCTTTCTTTAAGGTATGTTTAAATGCAGAAACGCATTCAAGTGTTAAGCATTTCATAAATTTTGCCGCCCTTCAAATTATGCCGCCCTAGGCCTGGGCCTCACGGGCCTAGGCGTAAATCTATCACTGGTTATCAGTATTGTGGA
Organism: Eupeodes latifasciatus; assembly: GCA_920104205.1. Classification (NCBI taxonomy): domain Eukaryota; kingdom Metazoa; phylum Arthropoda; class Insecta; order Diptera; family Syrphidae; genus Eupeodes; species Eupeodes latifasciatus. The sequence continues at coordinate 162,970,371 of OV049924.1, forward strand.
CCTGGAACAAGACTCCAAGAACGATTAGTTCGAGGAGATTCAGGGATTAATTTTCTAGATCAGGCGTGTAAAGAGCATGACATTTCATATTCCAAAGATAAAAATACAGCCGATCGTCACATAGCTGATAGAATTTTAACTGAAAAAGCTTAGCAACGTGTCAAATCCAAGGACACTAGCTTATCTGAACGAGCGAATGCACTCCTAGTTACTAATCTTATGAAAGCAAAAGTAAAATTTGGAATCGGTTGTTCAGCTTCTAAATTAAGCACTTATAAGAGGGAGAATAAAATGACAAAGCAAAAAACAACAGCTAGTAAAATAAAACACATTACATTAAATAAATTAAGGAAACTTATTGGAACTAACCTGAAACGAAAGAAACCTTTCAATCTAGAAAATGCGAGTAAAATAGCCTTTAAGTCTGCAATAAAAACCGTAAAAAAAACAAAGGAAGTATAAAAACTCTCAGAGTTATTCCAGTACCAAAAATTGGCGAGGCTATTCCATTTCTTGTGCCATTGTTTGCCGGACTCTATGCTCTAGGTGCTTTAACGGGAGGTGCTGCTGGGGTTGTCAAAGCTGTCAATGATGTAAGCAACGCTAGAAAGGACATCGATGAGAAAAAACGACATAATCTCAAAATGGAATCAATTGCTCTTGGTCATGGACTGCATCTGAAACCGTATAGAAAAGGTCTTGGATTGTATTTAAATCCACAAACAAAAAACTTCTAGGAAAGCTACCCAAAAGTGCATTGAATGAAATTGACTTACAAAATTTTGCAAACAAATATATACATATGTACCTCATTTTTGAGGAGTCTTCATGCGAGATAATTTACCAAAGAAAAAATACTCACCATGTAACCATTCCAAATAAATAAACACATAAACAATATTGTACTTCTAGTTCTTTTTATTTAATTCGTTTTACATTTGTATTGCAATATTTTTCAAAGAAATATCAGAAAATGTTACAAATTTATTGTAAATCTAAGAGGGTAAGAATGCCGTGGGACTATTTTGACGATAAAATCCAAAAGGTAGGGAGCTATGGTTAGAGAGAAAGTGACGTTTTTCCGATATTGGTCTATAGGTCTTACACTGAGTCTTTGTTATCACTTGATGATCCCTTGTCCTGCAAATATTGTCAGAAATAATCTGAATATGATCATTGCCATCGGCGTTAAGAACGGCTTCTTTGATTGCTTCAAAATTAACTTTTTTTGATGCTGAGTAATTTAAGCATAATCCCTTTACCTTGCAAATAACCTCTTCAGTGTTGTCTTTTCCACTTAAGATTTTGTAGGAATAATTCTTAGGTCCTCCGCTTACAAATTCTGTTATGAAACTTCCTTCGCCGATGCATTCTAGTTCGTTAGTCATATCTCCAATCATGTTGCCAGTTTCAGGATCACTATCCCCTTCTCTGCTTACGAATATTACGGAATCCGTATCGTAGTACAACACTCGTTTACCTAATTCCTCCAAATATTCGTAGAGGTTTAAACGCGCTTGTGTAGTCCTATATGCTGCAATGCAGACATTAGCTGTGTTCAGTAGCTTAACAGATTCTTCTTTATATTGATAGTTCAATATTAAATTTGTTTCATTCACAGGAAATATTGAACAGACGTTCACGGAAGGATTTGTTATTAATTCATACAATTCAGCAGGATTATTTATAATGGATGGATGGATTGGTTTTCTCTTTGACCAAATTTACCCCAAAATGAATTAAGAAAAGTTTTGCCAAAGATCTTTTACCTTCATTTTTCATTATTTCGGAATAATCAAGCTCGATATTTTCAATTTTGAGGAAATTAGTAATATAGTTAGCCTTATCTTCTTCCGTTATACAAGCTGCAGGCCACCCCGACGCTTCTTGTTTAATTTTGAAAAATGTATCCATCATAGCGTCAAATAAGCCTCTTGAATTTGCATCTTTATCATACTGTATGGTATCATGCATTCCCATATTTCGTAAATTGTAAGAATTGTATAACCTGTCTTAATGGCTGTAACAACTTCTTCAATTACCCATGTTCCACATAAAGCTCTTTCACTATCAGAATGAGAACAAATATCATCACTACACACTTTATCGCTGCAAGATCTGCACAAGGTAAACATCAATTTGTTATTTTGTTTGATAGGAAGAACAGGATGAAATAGTTGATCCGGAGGTAATATTTTGCACTTGATTAAACCACTGATTTTTTCAACTTTTAAATTTGAACATTCGGCAGAATCTGTGTGTATTTTTGGTTGTCCAATGGGAAATTTTCCATATTTACACACCCAAGGATATAAGGAACAAACATCAATATATTTTATTTGTTCTCCTTCCGTGCATTGATAGTAGCTATAGATGTGTTACCAGTTCGTCCACCATAAAAAGCTTCACGAGGATCGAGCGGAGATTTTTCAACGAGATGATGTGTTCTTAAAAATGTTAGGTCCCTGTTCCTAAACAGAGATAAGCTATTTTTAAAATGGCATTCCCATTCTTCGATGACATCATACTTGAATGACTTTAAACGAGCTGTTTTTGCTAACGTCCTTTCAAACCTTCGATTTAAAGTATCAAATTTATCAACAGTGAGAGGTTTACTCCTATTATATTTTTGACATTCAGGATGACCATGATAATAACACCCATAAAATTCAAATATTTGTTTAGTTTCCTCGCAAAATCCATCAACTTTGACTCCGGCAACAACTGCTTCTTTACCGTTTGAAGAATGTTTAATTTTAATACGTCTTTGTTTTGCCTCCCAAATTAACCATTAAATTGCTACCTTCGATTGGTTGTCGACGCACAGAGGAGTATTCGACCCCAAAATCCGGTCATAAGTGAACGGAAAAAAAATCGCGTTCGAACCGTTAATTTTCGCTTTTCTCATTCCTCAATACCCATTCTAACTAAAACCGGTTTTAAATGATAACTTTTGACCCTCTTGTCACCAAAATCTTAGTCTAAATCTAGTCTATTTTATAAGCTCACGCTACATAAGTCTATTTTGTGTTCTAATCACTACCACTGCAGTCTGTTTTTTTTTATTATGATTTGTGATATTTGTGAAAAAATTCTAATGGATGTCCAAGGTTAACGTATGCACTTTATTTTAGTACAGAAATTTCCATATATTTTTTTTGATAAAGTGTTAAAAATCGAGATGACAAGAATGCATAGAAAAACATAAAAATTTATGTAATTTTCCGCATAAAAAAAGGTGTTTTTGTTATAGTTCCGGGTACGATCGGGTAACATTTTTTCTTCTAGATTTAACTGTAAATCTTTGCCATCCTATACACATAAAAAAAAGTCACCCATCTTGTCACATTTTTTTAATGGATTTTTTTATTATTGAGGTATTTTCAGTCTATTTGCCCTTTGATTTTTAAAAAAATATGATTATTATTATGTTTGTTGTGTTTGACCTGAAATATTAACAATTTTTATTAATTTCATGCATAAATTAATAAAATAAATTAAGTTAAATTGACAAAAAAAAATGAATTATTTTTTTTTTAATTTAACCCGAAAATTTTTTTCAGTGTAACTTTTTAATGCATCATAAGCTATAGAATAATGTTTGAGGCCGATTCCAATGAGAAAAACATACAAAATATTTTTGACCAGATTTTGAGGTCAAATACTCCTCTGTGCGACGTTTCTGTAACCGTTTTTCGGTATAATTCCAATTGTATTTTCAACAAGGAAGTTTCGTCGGAATACAAGATTGCATGCAGATGCAATCGTAGTAGAATCCAAGAATAGTTCAACATTACATTGAAGAAGAAACAAATTTCTAAATTTAAGACAAGTGTCAGTTAAAATTTTTACACCACTGACACAGTAGTCCACAAGATAACGTTCCATTATGAAGTTATCATCTTTATGTTCTTCATACCGTTTAAGGAAAACTTCACGTTCAGCTGTTTTCATCGAGTCAGGTACGTAATATTTATAATGAGGTAATTTTCCATGGTATGTAGCATTTTCTGTCGTGTTGAAAAAGTGAGGGAAATAACCTTTCTTTAAAGTTGATGGTAAATCAAAAGCTTTTGGTAGTTTCGATAATGCCATTGGAAAATAATTGAGGGAATCTATAAATTTTACATTTCCAACTTGCATGAGAATATTATTTTTGTTCCACGCATGATCAATTGCGGTTTCAGACTTGTATTTTCCAAAATGTAATTCAATATAAATTGGTGGTCATACGCCTGACCGTTGTGAGCAATTATAATCACTGTTTTGAATACCTGACGAATCTTTAAAATATAGTTAAGAAAGTTAGGCACCACGTCTTTGGTTTCAACGTGATTTCTATAACTACACTGCTGGCAGAAATGCAGATTATCTATGTCAATACATAAATTGCATATTTTCTGTAAAACACACAAATTAGGCTTATGTAATTTAAATGAAGAGCCATTTGATTCTTTTTCTTGGCGACTCTCAAAATCATAAAAAATGTAAAGACATTAATTTGTGGAAATTTGGTTTTCATGTATTAGGTATCATATAGCATTGGTGATTTTGCGGGACATATATCTTGCATGTATGACAAAAAAAAAATATTCACCGCACACATGATCACTTTTTCCAGTAGTTTTCAGGCAATTTAGACTTTGACTTCATCCTGAACTTGAAGATTTGTGGTAGTCGAAACATATTTTACCTCGAAAATTTCGATTACATTCTCCACAGAGAATCTCATTAGCAGTTGTTTTGCAAGCTGGTGTTTTGTGGCATTGTGGACAAGATTGAATACATCTGTGTGCTTTTTTATTATCATACGGCTTATGGCATGTCTCGCAATAGTAGGAACAACAGAATGCAGCAGTTAATGAAATTATTACATTAAAATTATTTTTGTAGTGAAGTAAATTAATTCTTTTTCTGATTGGTTCATCTGATGTTGCTATCCCTTCGAATATTACTGTTCTTCCTTTTGTTGCATATTCATAAACCGTAATTATATAATCGGCTAGATATCTCTGAAATTCTTTCAGTTCTTCTATACCACAACCATCGAATGGTACAGCGATATTGGCATTATTAACCAATATTCCCGCTCTTATTGTTTGCAGTTTTCCCACATCATTTCGCACTTTGTAAGCATCTGATGATTTGTCCGCATATGCTACTGCTACTGCTAAGGCTCGGGGTAAGCACAAGTTATCCTTGTTTTTGATGGATATGATCCCACGTCTTTTAAGGCATTCTTCCTCATATGAATTGTAATGAGATCTGCGGGTATTCCCTCTACCTGAAGGTAGTTTTATGGAAGTAACCGTTAATTCGAAAATATCTGTGCAGAATCCTTCTGAGTTACTTTGAAATATTTTAAGCATCATTTCCCCCTCACGGTTTTCGCCTTGTTGTGGCGAGGGGGATTACGTCTTACTCTTCAGCAATCCAGCTGCGGAGTAGGGCAACTAAGAAAACCAACAAAAGCAGAGATGTCAATCTAAATAATGAACCATGGACAAAAGTTTACAAGAGGAAAAAAATCGAACGGGGATATACGTTCAAAAGTCGGCAGAGGTCACGGCTGCCGGCGAGGGCTTGGCTTCGCAAGAAGCTAAGTCGCCAGTGACAGAAGTAAACTTCAAAGAAGGAAAAAGAGAGTTAAAAAGACAACCGGTCTTTCTCTCAGTAGATCTCCTTCCCGACTTAGATAGTTTAACTATCAAAAGTACGGAGACCTCGGACAGACCTCCTTCCATAGGTAGTCAAACCGAGGACGAGCTACTGATGGAACCGAATCAAGAAGAGACTATGCTGAAGTCTGCTGCACCCCTCAAAGCTTCGAGGGAACGCAGCAACTACAGATCCTCCAAAAGATTCGTGGAAAAGACCGAGTTGAAAGACCCTGCGGCGCTCAGTTCGAGAGATAAAGCTCTCCTAAAAAAGCACAGGAAGCTGGTTACGAACTTCGAGCGGCAGCTGGCAGAGACTGCCACTACACCCAGGGGAATAACAAAGCAAGTGAATGCCGAAGAGTCGGAGAGCAAAGGAGTAGATGCTGCCAAATCTAGGTCTGTCCCTAAAAAGGCAAACTGTGAACAGGCTGGCAATAACTCGACCGCTCGGAACGACAAGAGAAAAGTTCAGGCGACTTCCAGCAAGAAACAGCCAACCAACGCTAGGAAAGACCAAGCACCGGCAGGCACCTCTTCTGGAATGAAACCAGGAACGTCCAAGAGACAAAGATCGGAGGAGACAGTCAAGCTAGACGGTGCTAAGAAACTTAGAACCAACAGCTTCGACACCACCCCGATCGACCTACAAATTGCCATTATAAGCCGTGACGACCCAGATGGGAAAATCTCGGCAAAAAACTGGCTTCTTGTAGAAAATGAGATCCTCAAAGCTATGATGGCAGCATCAGAGAACGATAGTTCCGAAGACTATATCTTTGATGGTGCCGGATGGCGGCGAGGAGTTAAAGTGGTCTGCTGCGGTGACCAGAAATCCACACAATCGCCAACATTGGCGAACTATGGGAAGGTTCCTCCCTTGAGATTCTACCCGCCGCAGCTCTACCACTCCACCAGCAGTTTAGCATATGGATCCCCCCTCCTGCAGAACATGAGGACGCAGCCATTATATAGCTGTTGGCGAAACAGAACAAAGAGCTTCCCATTTTAGAATGGAAGCTCCAACACTCAAGAAAGAGTCATGGAGGCGAAGGGAAGGACCTCTTGTTTGTGGCAGACAAGAAATCTGACCTTCTGCTGAAAGAGAGAAAAGACGTGTTGAGGTATGGTCTCGGAACCGTAAAGGTTAAGAGGCATGAGGGCAAAGGGGAGTCAAAAGCTGCTGGTGGTGCAAATAAACCTGCACCACGCTAAAGCAGCAACGTACGACCTTACGCTCTACATGTCTCACGAGAACGTGGATGTGGCCTTGATCCAGGAACCATGGTTAGGCAAAAACCGAATCCGTGGGTTGAGGTCAAAACATTACAACCTTTTCCATTCCACGTCAGATGAAGGTAATATTAGAATTTGTATCCTAGTGAAAAAATCAATTAACGCTTTCTTCGTATCTAGGTACAGCAACAAGGACAACACGGCAATCAGCGTCGAATCGAATGAAGGAAACTTCATTCTAGCGTCGACGTACATGCCGTACGAGGAGGAGAGCCCACCATCAAAAACAGTCCGCGATCTGGTGGTCCATGCCACAGCAAGCGGTACACCTTTGGTGTTGGGAGGTGATGCCAACGCTCACCACACTCAATGGGGCTCTAAGGACATCAATAAAAGGGGTGAGTCAATTTTTGAATATATTCTCTGTTCTAATTTATCGATATGTAATAGGGGCAATCACCCTACCTTTCGAAACAAAAATAGGGAGGAAATCATAGATTTGACTCTTATTAGCAATAATAGTAAAATTTCGGTTGAGGACTAGAGAGTCTCACCTAAAGAATCTTTTTCGGATCACTTTAGGATACTCTTCTCTATAGACAGGAACTTTACTGAAAAGAAACCTTACAGGAACCCAACTAGAACGAAATGGACAGAGTACGAAAAATGTCTGAAAGACTGTATTGATCCACCAGAGGACAATACAAGTCTAAGTACTTCAACCATTGACACTGTTGTCCATAACTTGTCTAGCAAAATGAGAATGTCTTTTGAAAAATACTGCCCTTTATCTCGTTCCAATAACTCCACTAAACCACCCTGGTGGAATGGTGTACTAAAGAAACGCAGAACAGAGGTCAGAAAACTTTTCAATAAAGCTAAACTGAGTAAATTAGAAGGGGATTTAAAGTCTTATAGAGCCGCACTTAACACTTACACCAAAGAGTTAAGGAAGGCTAAAAAGGATTCGTGGGCTAAACATTGTGAATCCATTGAAAAAACAAGCGAGGCGGCAAGGCTCCGTAGAACCCTGGCCCTTAATCCCACGATCCCGGGGTACATAAAACACCCTGATGGAACATGGTCGAACTCGAGCCTAGAGACGCTTGAACTCTTCATGGAAACTCATTTCCCCGGTTGTAAAAACCAAGAAAGTTCCTATTGCTTGCAATCGAACACGCTGGATTTTACTCACACGGAATCAAAGTTAGAACTAAATCGGGTTATTACTGAGCAGAAGATTATCTGGGCAATTAACTCGTTCAAACCCTATAAATCAGCGGGACCGGACGAGATTTTCCCAGCTCTCCTTCAAAACGCTCTCAAAGTAATAACTCCGTGGCTTAGGGTAATCTTCATAAGTTGTATCAAACTTAGATACGTCCCTAATAGCTGGAAAAGGTCAAGGTAGTCCTTATTCCAAAAGCAGGGAAACCGACTCACTCGACCGCTTAGGATTATAGACCAATAAGTCTCTCTTCGTTTCTCCTTAAGACACTAGAGAGGATAATTGATCTACATGTTAGAGAACTTCTCAACGAACACAACTTGTGCAACTACCAACACGCCTACCTTAAAGGTAAATCAGTGGAGACTGCCTTGCATGAAGTAGTTTCACATATTGAGAAAAGTCTTGAACATAAAGAATATACCCTGGCAGCATTCTTGATATCGAGGGTGCGTTTAATAACGTTAAAACGGAGTCGATTAAGACTGCCTTAGTTGAAGTTGGGGTTGAATCTGTTATTGTCGATTGGATCTTCACCATGTTAAATGGCAGAATTATCAACTCTCAAATAGGAGTTAGCACTATTGAAAAAACAGTTACTAGAGGCACACCACAGGGAGGAGTCATCTCACCCCTGCTCTGGATCCTCGTAGTCAACAAAATTCTCACAAAGTTCAAAGATCAGGGCATTAAAATAGTTGCGTATGCAGATGACATAGTGGTTTTGATAACAGGCAAGTTTCTTACCATCATCGAAAACATTATGGAAAATGCATTAAAGGATTTATCTTCTTGGGCAACTAAGAACGGTCTCGGGGTCAACCCCACCAAGACAGAGCTAGTTTTGTTCACGAGGAAAAGGAAACTGGAGGGCTTCAACCCTCCCAAACTAAATGGCATTCCTCTAAAACCTTCTAAGGAAGCTAAATTTTTAGGAGTAATCCTTGACTCCAAGCTTACATGGAAGCGTAATACTGAGGAAAGAATGAAAAAAACACTATGTGCATTCTACACATGCAAAAAGACCTTCGGTGTACGTTGGGGTATGCGACCGCAAGTCATCCAATGGATGTACACAGCGATTGTCAGACCCATTCTTAGCTATGGCTCTATTGTATGGTGGAAAGCAATGGAAAAATCAAGCTATCTCAAGAACCTGAATAAGGTACAGAGACTAGCCTGTATAGGAATTACAGGGGCTCAAAGATCCACACCACAAGCTGGATTGGAAATGATCTTGGACCTCCCGGCTCTGGATGAGTTCATAAAGTGCACGGCAGCCAAAACTGCAATTCGTTTAAGAGAACTGAGTTTTTGGAGGCATAGCACTTATGGCCACGGGTCAATCTTACAAAGATATGACACGATCCCAGGACTGAGAGAGACCACCAATTACATCCCCCCTTTACTAGATTTCGACAGGAAATATTCTATTTTCATACCAGAAAGACAGGGTTGGGATCCCAATTCACTTATAAGTAAACAGGGTATCCCTTTCTACACTGACGGTTCAAAAATGGAATCAGGAACAGGTGCTGGAGTGTTTTGCCAATCTCTCAACATCAGAGCGTCATATACACTCCCGGCTGACTGTAGTGTCTTTCAGGCCGAGGTCTTTGCCATTGGAAAAGCAGCTGAATTGGCACATCACGAAAAGCTAAGCTCTTCGGAGATTACTTTTTTCGTGGACAGCCAGGCTGCTATCAAAGCCTTAGCCAGTGAGACTATTAGATCAAAAGCAGTTTTAAACTGTAGGAAGGAATTAAACAAAATCTGCCACACTAACCAGGTAAAACTCTGCTGGGTTCCCGGACATAGCAATATAGAAGGGAATGATATAGTAGACGAACTAGCCAAGAAAGGGTCAAAAGCAGACACAAGTAGTAGCGACCATTCAGTTAGGGGACCACTCGTCCCGATTGGGGTACTCAAGAGGAAAATAGACCTTAAACAAAAAGAGAAAACCAATACCTCCTGGAAATCCAGGAACGATTGTGCAATCTCTAGAAGTTTATGGCTTAACACAAATGAAAAAGAAACTCGGTATATTCTATCGCTGAGTAAAAAGAACATTAAAATCTTGATAGGTGTACTAACAGGTCATTGCGCCATTGGCACAATGGCTAATAGAATAGGGGCATTTGCACCCGATTTTTGTAGGAGCTGTCAGGATGAGGAGGAAATGGAAACCATTAAACACCTGCTCTGTGACTGTCCGAACCTCCAAACCAGCCGACTCCGTCATTTCGGAAACAGGTGAACTATTTTGCTCCGACTCCTGGACAGGGTACATAAACCTTGACCAGAATGAAGATATACAAAAAGAGACTCCGTCATTTCGGAAACAGGTGAACTATTTTGCTCCGACTCCTGGACAGGGTACATAAACCTTGACCAGAATGAAGATATACAAAAAGGTGCTTGTACCTATTGTATGTTGCAGTATAATGCGAAGGTTGTTTGTTGTGAACTATTAATGCCCCTTACCACTGGTGGGGAGAAGCAATAATAACGAATAACACAGAACAACCTTTTGATCGTAAATGATAAATTTTATTAGCTTACAATACTATTTATACAATAATTTTGCTTACTTAGCTAGAATTTACAAACTCCTAAAATACACAAAAATAATATGATACATAAAATATAACAAGAAACATAATACATTTCAGCCAGGTACATAAGTGCAGAGCATGAATGCAAAGGAAAAAAACTGCTGACTATTGTGAGAAAATTAGTTGAATGTGATTTAAAAATAAAGCATACAGAAAAGCTGTTGCTGTTGTCATTGATTAAACAGAGAAGCTGCTGTAGGGTAAATGTTAAAAAATGTTGGTATATGATAATCGGATGGATTAAAATATACAATAACAATTTGGCCCGTTACGGAATTAAATTTTTTTCAAAAAATATAAAAAAGTGGAGATTACTACATCGAATTATGCACTCAAATAAGAAAAAGAATTAAGTTCCAAGGAAAAGTTTTAGAAGCCCTGCAAACAATTGATCTAAAAAAATAAATCCCCAAGCCTTACCCCGCTTATACAATTGTTTCTAAATTTAATTCAAGAAGAACTTGTCAATGACCTTGATGATGAATCGAGGCCTCTTTTACATCAAAGTATGATGAGTGTAGATTTGAATTTCGAAGACTATTGGAGCGCTATCTTCAATTTAAAAAACGCATTAAATGCTCCAATGTTTCCCCTTTTAAAAACATTTGTTCGGTCCATTTTATGCTTTCCGCATAGCAGTGCAAGTGCAGAGCGCATATTTTCGCAAGTAGCTTTGATAAAAGATAAAAAAAACTCTTTACTGACATCCACAGTCAATTCAATTTTAATGGCAAAGGAATTTATCAGGCTTAGCTGCGCTATGTAAAATTCAGTAAACATTGTTTGCCTTCCAAAATTATTACTAGTTACCTGAATTTAAAATATAATTTTGTGTTGAGTCTTTATAAAAAAATATTCTCGTGTTAAAATTACATATTAAATGTGTTTAAAAATTCACAAATATGAATTTAAATTAACTGCGATATTTTTATTTTATTTGTATTCATTTATTTTTGTATAATAGTTATATAGCTATAATATATATTTATTTTTATTATAAAAAAGTTCCTATTTTATTAAAAGTGAAATTAATAAAAATATTAATGTTAAAATAAGACTAAGCAATTGAACTAAAAGGCTTATAGATATACATATAAAGTTGATATGTGTCTAAGTTTATTTTTTGTTATAAAGAAAAATAGAAATAAATATGAATTTAAAAAAAAAATATATGTGTAGGTATTGCTTTTGTGCAAAAATTATGCAAAATTTTTTGGAATGTACTGCTTTGGACTTTTCCAAAACGACAGCACTGCCAACCCACCGACCAACGCGTCGCGACGGTAGCAACCACCACCAATCACATTACCCACAGCCACCACAATCATCACGATCCATCCACCGCACATTCTACAAATATCCAAAACTACTTCACACACATCTTCTTTAAACTCCCTTCATACCACAGTTAATCCCGCACACTCCCACCCCAAACACCAAACACACATTTTTATTAATTATTACATTTACATCATCACCACCGACACACAAACTACGCTAACACACCCCGCCGCCTCCTCTTCATCACTTCTAATCCAATAAAACATTTACGATCCTCAACATCACAAACCTACCCTTCATTATCATCACTCGCGCATGCGGCGTCGAGCCGCGGCCGCGGCGTGCGCCAAACAATACATCAAACTCAATACCGCACCAATTAAAAACCCATTAAAAACTATTCAAAACAAAACCCATTAAAAAAGCCATAAAAAAAATTCCCATGCTCAACCACCGAACATTCTACTTCTTCAGAATCGAATCCGAACCCTGGAACCAAGAGCATTTTTCGTTCCATGTTGCTCGCATTCCTTAAATTTAGTGGTTAAGGATGCTGCAGTTAAATTTGTCGATACAATTCAATGTTTGTATAACTTTTTATGTTTGATTTTACATTTATTTGCTGCCTGCTAATTTGGTTTGATATTTTAGAAAATATAAATAAAACTACTAAACTGCTAATTTGGTTTGATATTTTAGAAAATATAAATAAAACTAGTAAATATTTGCAAAGTCCGTCCGTTAATCTGTCAACCGGCATAAAAGTTTTAGAAAATACAAAAACAGTTTGATTTTAATGCGTAGGTATGTTCAATTAACCGAGCGTATTGCTAGTTCCCTAGAAATACCAAATATGTTTCCTGAAGCTTCATCATTGCGATCTCAATGGAGAAAAAGAATTTATGCTGATGAATGTCCTGAAACAATATTAGACCCGAAACAAAGATTTAAAGTACATTTTTTTTTTCAAAATACTTGATCAAACCATTCAATCAATTACAGAAAGGTTTGAACAGCTTGATACATATAACATCAATTTTTAATTTTAAAGTAACATAAGCGAATGTTTAAAAAATAAAAATGTACGTGCTTCATGCCTTAATTTGCAGAATGTTATAACATTAAATAGTTTTAAAGATCTTGATGGAGAAGAATTGTTTCAAGAGTTAACCGTAATATCCCAGCTTGTTACACCACAAAGCTCAAGTTTAGATGTATTAAATTTTATTTTTATTTCAAACCTTGAAGATTTTGCTCTGAATTTAGTAATTGCTCTCCAAATCTTTAATACAACCCCGGTCACGGTAGCTTCAGGAGAGCGTAGTTTTTCTAAACTTTAAGACATTTTTCCAGCCCATACCCAAAAAAAGCGAGTCTTCCTTACACTCTAATTACCGACCGATTGCTCTTACGTCCCTTCTTTCCAGGGTCATGAAAACGCTGATTAGATATCACCTCAAGAAACATCTCGAAGATCGAAAGCTTCTACATGACCGACAGTACGACTTTCGCAGCTATAGGTCCACTGGTGATCACATGGTTCATCTCAACGAACAGTGGAGGAAATCTTTACATTGTTTTGGAGAAAGTAGGATTATTGCACTTGATATTTCAAAATCATTTCATAGGGTTTGGTACCAGGCTTTCTTATCGAAAATGCTTATTTTTTCGCTGATGATAGTACCCTCAGCTTTTCATATTGGTTTTTAGATTCTCACCCTTCTTCGGATGTGGACTATCAACGGCAGCATATTTTTATTTATTTATTACATCAATTAGAGTTAACAGTATACTCAAATAGACTAATGAATAACACAAGTTTTATTTAAAATATTATATTATAAACTAAGAATGGAAAGTTAAAAAAAAGAGACTGAGCATATATTTGAATGTATTTCTATTATTATGAAAATTAAAGTCAATATAATTAGATAAGTTATTAACTTCTCTAACACTTCGAGTTAAAGGTTCGTTGAAGGCATAGTTTACTCTATGAGCGTTTTCGCGAAATAATAAACGATTTCTCAAATCACGTGAAGGAGCGTATAGATCTATGAGAGCTAATAAAATATGTGGTAAGATAAGATGTCATGAATAAAAGTTATCGCATACATCTTCCTTCGGTTCTCTAGTGACTGGATACCAATAAGTTGACACCTTACAATGTAAGAGGGCATTTCAATGTTCCATATATATCGCGTGAATCTTTTTTGAATTGCTTCTATTCTACGATTATGGATGTTATAAAAAGGATTCCAAATGATGCAGCAGTATTCTAGAATTGACCGTACATAACTTATAAAAAGACTCTTCAACGTATACGGATTATGTAAGTCAATAGAGTTTCGATAAATGAAACCAAGCATGGAATTCGCTTTGTTAACTAAAAATTCGATATGATAAGCTAATTAAATTCCGATCTTGACAACTTTGTCCAATGGGGAATCAAAAACCGTGTAGTATTTAATGCTTTGAAAACTCAATTCTGATGAATTCTCGTCCAATTTTGTCCGTTTGTATAAAATTATTTAGACAAAAATTGTATAAATTGTCGATATTTAGCTGATTGGTCTGTAGTTGTTTATACCTTCTTTGTCTCCTTTTTTGTGTAGCATTAAAATGGGCTTCCATTGTCTTAGTATTTTTGGAGTTCTTATGATTGCATTAAAAGGTATAGTTAGTTATGGGGTAGGTTACTCTTTCCCGAATTTAATAATTTCTGTTTATTTGTCGTCAATCCCTGCATTTATTTCGTTTTCCAAACTGTCAATGATGAACTCACTATCTCCTTCGTTGAAAACTATTGAATCGTCAATAATATTGTTTTAGATGTAATTTAATATGATGGTTAAGTATTCTTAAATTTTCCAATTTTCATGCAATATAGCTTGATTTTTCCACCGCCTTCCACCATACAATAGAGCCATAGGTAAGAATAGGTAGAGAGGAGCAAAATAAATTGCGTTAGCTGGAGAGCCAAAATCTTAATGTTCTTAATTTTCCCATAAAATCTTCTCCTGAGAATTACAAACACAACAAAGAAGAAGAATTAGCGGAATCGACCCAGTAACTAAGGTGAACCATCCATAGCTACCTACAAAGCTTATAATTAACAAATACAAAATAGGAGTTGATCGTAGAGGGGTGAAAATTTAAGGTTGTATGTATTTTTGTAGTACAAAATTGTTAAGGGCCAGGGGCGAACGCAATATCATATCAGAATATGTGCAGTTATCAAATATCTATTATCGTTCAAAAGAAAAAACAAAATTAATTTCCAACTCAAATTCTCAAACTATGTTAAACGAAAAATTGTAATAAATTTGCTACGGTGATAGAAATTGTGCACAAAACACAAACATGCTGAATCAGAACAATATATGTATTTCTATATTTTTTGGTAAAGATAGAAAAATATTTTTCTTGTTTTCATTCATACTAACAATTAAAATGTTTAGTATTTTTATTTTCAACACTGAGGTAGAAGATGAAGGGTTTTTAACTTTTTGTATGAAACTATGTAAGTATTATTATTAAAACAGATATGCTCTTTTTCGCCATGTTTCTTATGGCTAAAAATGAAAAATTGAAAACAGAAAATGACCTTTTTGTACTCGTTTTTGAAACGATCTCACGGCCACTTATGACACATTTAAAAAAAATAAATATCAAAACACCGAAAAATTGTTCCGTTCATTTACATATGTTAGTTTTAATTGTAAATTAAAAAAAAAATCTTTTAACTTAACTTCTTTCACTTCTTAAATTGTGACACAAGAATATTTTAAAACAAAAACAGCAACCCTGTTTGCCTTCATCGCGTTTTCTCCCTATTTTTCAAGAACAAGAATCAAATTAATAAAGAAAGTTACGTGATGTCTTTTAAATTCAATATTTTTAAACATTTGAATGCGTTTTTGCATTTAAACATACCTTAATGTAAGACACAAAACATATTCATAGTCATATTTTAAGCCCGAGTCTTTTTGAACTGGAGTCTAAATTTAACATATAGGTTAGGTTTTGTAAGAAACAGGTTTAAGGCATATTCTACTACAATTCTGAAAAATTTCACTTAAACCTATACAAAATGGCTTGTATAGGGGATATGTTAGGTTAGGTTATAAGGGGTGTGCACAGCATGAAGCTGTTGCGTACACGGGGGCCTACTGGTCCATTGTGATCTCCTGTAAAAGTAGTTAGCATCGATGCTCCTCAATTTTGCCGATTAGCGTAGACTGGCTCGTTAACGAACCAGCCTGTGCTATCTATAGATTTCCTCATGTTTGCCATTGAGACCTGTGCTAGATCATCCAGTTCTCCAACAAACCTGTTTCCGAAATGACGGAGTCGGCTGGTTTGGAGGTTCTGACAGTCGCAGAGCAAATGTTTAATGGTTTCTATTTCCTCCTCATCCTGACAGCTCCTACAAAAATCGGGTGCAAATGCCCCTATCCTGTTAGCCATTGTGCCAATGGCTCAATGACCTGTTAGTACACCTATCAAGATTTTAATGTTCTTTTTACTCAGCGATAGAATATACCGAGTTTCCTTTTCATTTGTGTTAGGCCATAAACTTCTAGAGATTACGCAATCGTCCCTGGATTTCCAGGAGTTATTGATTTTCTCTTTTAGTTTAAGGTCTATCTTTCTCTTGAGTACCCCAATCGGGACGAGTGGTCCCCTAACTGAATGGTCGCTACTACTTGTGTCTGCTTCTGACCCTTTCCTGGCTAGTTCATCTACTATATCATTCCCTTCTATATTGCTATGTCCGGGAACCCAGCAGAGCTTTACCTGGTTAGTGTGGCAGATTTTGTTTAATTCCTTCCTACAGTTTAAAACTGCTTTTGATCTTATGGTCTCACTCGTTAAGGCTTTGATAGCAGCCTGGATGTCCACGAAAAAAGTAATCTCCGAAGAGCTTAGCTTTTCGTGATGTGCCATTTCCAATGGCAAAGATCTCGGCCTGAAAGACACTACAGTCAGCTGGGAGTAGGCGGACCAGGCGTCCTCTTTATGGAGGACATGTCCTCTTTTTGACCTAAAAAACTTTTGTCCGGTGACTTTTTTTTTAAAAAGCGATTTGTCCTCTTTTTCGGTTTTCTCTCAGTTTTTCGATTTATATTAAAAAATAACTCACCCATTCAAGTCGCTAATGGTGGAAATAGAAATGAAGTTTTGAACATTGAACAAAATTTAATTGAGGTTTATGCTAGGTGCTTAAAATATCTTCAGAGCTGGTGTGATTCTCTGGATGAATTTAATTGCTTTATTTGGATGAATTTTAACAAAGTTCCGGAATGGAACGATATCCAAAATTCTTTGCTCTATTTGGGAGAGAAAGGCGTTACCATAAATGAAAGTAAATTGTTTGACCAATTTTAAAATTTAAAAACGTTTTTGGAACAAGAAATACAAAATATAAATTTTATAAACTCACCTATTCACGAGAAGTGGGTAAATTATTTTGAAAAAATGTGCAATCTTGAATTATATAGTGAACTTTTGATGATAGCCCAGTTTGTATTCGCGATTCCTGCTCATAATGCTAATGTTGAGCGCATATTTTCATTAATAAATAATCAATGGACTGAGGAACGCAATAGATTAAAAATAGAAAACGTCAAAGCAATTCTATTTTGTAAACATAATTTTAAAAATATGTCATGTACTGAGTTTTATAATCATATTTTCCAAAATCCCGAAACTTTAAATAAAATAAGGTCTAATGACAAATACAACCAAAATTGAAGTTAAAAATCATAAAAAAAAAACCTTATGAAATGTTTTTTCTTAACTATTTTTATTTCCATGAAAATACGGTGCTAATAAAACCTGAATAATATTCTTATATGTTTATATCGACCTTTTATTATTTTTATGCAAAATAAGACATGATATTATGATTTTTTTACTAACTGTTACTTTTTTGTTAGAATTAAATGTTTTGTTTTGTTTTATTCAAATAAATTATATAAACAAAATTGAACTTCTGTTTTTTTTTTTTGAGATTTTGGTAAGTGTCCTCTTTTCCTTGACTCTATATCTGGTCACCCTAGCTGGGAGTTTATATGACGCTCTGATGTTGAGAGATTGGCAAAACACTCCAGCACCTGTTCCTGATTCGATTTTTGAACCGTCAGTGTAGAAAGGGATACCCTGTTTACTTATAAGTGACTTAGGATCCCAACCCTGTCTTTCTGGTATGAAAATAGAAAATTTTCTATCGAAATCTAGTAAAGGGGGATGTAATCGGTGGTCTTCATCAGTCCTGGAATCGTGTCATATCTTTGTAATATTGACCCGTGTCCATAAGTGCTGTGCCTCCAAAAACTCAGTTCTCTTAAACGAATTGCAGTTTTGGGTGCCGTGCACCTTATGAACTCATCCAGAGCCGGGAGGTCCAAGATCATTTCCAATCCAGCTTGTGGTGTGGATCTTTGAGCCCCTGTTATTCCTATACAGGCTAGTCTCTGTTCCTTATTCAGGTTCTTGAGATAGCTTGATTTTTCCACCGCCTTCCACCATACAATAGAGCCATAGGTAAGAATGGGTAGAGAGGAGCAAAATAAATTGCGTTAGCTGGAGAGCCAAAATCTTTGAAACCCTTTAAACTACATATGCATGTCTCGTAACTTAATTTTCTCAATCAGTTTGTTTATTTTTGACATTTAATAGATTTAGAAACAGCTTAAACATAGGTTCCGTCGTGTTTATTTTTAGACTCCAGATTATCGTTTTAAAATGGGTTTAAATTTTCTATGAATAACATAAACTGAAGTTTAATTTAGCAAAGACAAAATCAGAACTTATCAAGGAACTATGAATATGACCCTATGTCTTCGGTCTAAAGGTTCGGAACGCATTCAAAATCATTACTTCTAGTATTTTCATTGAGAAAAACGTGTTTGACAATTTGAAAATTCAATCTAGCAATCTACGGTAAATTTGAATATGCGAAAACAAACAAAAGAGAACTGTGAAAATAGAAAAATCTCACCTCATCTCTTTGGTTCTGTAACTCACATTTATTCATTTGTGAGTTCAGCCTAAGAATGATGGGATCGGCAACGGCAACTAGGAAATAAGGCATACAAACTTATACATGCATAATGCATATAAAAATTAAGTTTAAGTCAAACTATTTTGTCAATCGTGAAAGCAAGTCATATGTGTATATATGTATGTATGTAATTTTTATTCATACATGTTTCTGAGTACCTTCGCCCCTGTTAAGGGCATACACTTAAAAAAAAAACATATAAGTACGATTTCTCGTAGCTGTCTTGGAATGTATAGATATTTTAAGACTTTACAGGAATGCATTTATGCAACAAATCAACCAATCTACAAAATGAGTGAATTCATGAATCGAAGTCACCATTTAGTGCGAATTTTCGTAATAAAAAAATGCGATCAAGGCATGTCATTAAATGACTTAGGTATAGCTCTTTACCATTGTCAATATATAATGAGAAAAGGTAACCAAAATTAATTCAATAAAGAGGCTATAATGTGACCCACGCTGATAACTTCCCATCCCGTCAGTTGATTTATCTTGTTAAAACCTTTAGCAAAATATTCACAACATTATTTTAAGTAAGTTAAATAAGTTGAAGTCAAGATCTTTCTTTGTTCTCCTGATACTTAGTCGAAAACCATTTCTTATCAGTTTTTTTTTTTTGTTTTTGTAAGTTTTCGTGATTTGTAAGAAAAAGTTTTTGATTAAATTCTTCTAAGAAATTAACTTAAAGATAGCTACTATATTTTGCATATGAAGAAACAGTTTGATTTCGAAATCTTTTTCTGTTAACCAGATTTTTAGTCCAAAAGCAATTTTAGTAGAATTTGTTGAAAGTTTGTATTTCTTATATAAACAAAAACAGATTGGATTTTTGTAAGAAAATAAAGCAAAGAATGAAATCATTTTGAAGTCAATACCTTCATTAATTCACGAGATATCGAGAATCGTACATCAATTTTTACCAATTTTGCGTACTATTTTTTGTAGGTTTTAATTTTTATGAAAAAACTGACTGTTGATTTATCTCTAAGTTTTACTGCTTGTTGAAACAATATTTCTTATAAGATGAAATTAGTTTGAAGCCAATAATTATTTTTATTTTTTTGAAAAAAATACTTAAGTCGAAAATCAAATTAGACTAACTTTTAGTACAGTTTTATATTGTGATAAGGCCCATAACCTGTTGTATTGAGATTCAAAATGTGAATAAAAAGCTTAATTTCAGCAAATATAAACAAAGTCTAAAATTCCAACATTAAGGTATTCCACATTCGCGTAGTATGACAATAGAACGAATCTCTATACTCGACAGTACGGCCGAAGTTTGGCTCGAGGTTATCCTGATAAGCATTCCTAGAAGTGTGAGTATTACGGTTGAACTGTGGGGAGGAATGCAACTGGCTATTTCCCTAGAGCACAAACCGTTAAAATAACGGTAGAAAAGGTTGAGACAAGAAATTTTACGACTATGTTCAAGCATTGAACCAATGAAGATATCACCAATCAATTTAAATGCTCTACGTTCAATACTGTCCAAGAGGCTTAAGTAAGTTGCAGGAGCACCAGCCCAGAGATGGGAGCTATATTCAAGCTTTGGACGTATTTAAGTCTTATAGATAACAGCCAAATCAGAAGCGGAAACAATTTCTTGCATCGCCTTGTGAAACCTAAACGGAATTCAATGAGCATATCAGGTTGAAGTTCCACATACGAAGAAGAGGGATGTGAGTCTCAAAACGAATATGAAACATTCTATCGTCACCGAAAAAATGTATTGAATTAGAACTTGCAGACAGGAGATTATTAATAAAAATGATAAAGAGTGTGGGAGATAGAACAGAGTAAACCAGCATTTATTTGCTGGTTTTCAGACTTGAACCCATTCAATACCACTTGTATTGAACCATTCGAAGGAGGAGGGATTTATGAAATCCGCATTTTTGATAAGAGAGCGTGATGCCAAACCTTATCAAGTGCTTTTGAAATATCTACTGCAATAATCTTACTTTCTCCAAAACGTTTTGCTCGACTGTTCGGTGAGATGTACCATGAGATCACCACTATTGCTGAGAAAGCCGTACTGTCGACATTAAGAACCTTTCCATATTCAAGAATTCTGAGCTGATAATTAATCAGCGTTTCCATGACCTTAGATAGAAGGGATGTAAGTGCAATCGATCGGTAAATATAGGGTGAGTAAGATTTGCCTGTTTTGGGGATGGGCTGAATATATGCTGTTTTCCATCATCCGCTCGGAGGCTTTAATAGGGCAGATGAAAAAGCTTACGCAGTGGTTTACGTATTCAGAACAATAGGAACCAGCGGATTTATGTGTATAAAGGTCTCTTAGATGTGTGTAAAGATCTCTGCAACAATAAATCTAAAATAATGTGTACTAAAACTATAAATTTAAATTCCTTAGAACTAAAGACACCGGCGAGAGTCACGGCAAATTTCAGTCCCAAGTATACAGTTTTCTCTCGGGTACTTTGAAGGCAGCTAGTGAACCCGGCAAGGGAAGGATAGTTTTATTATTACTTATTCAGTCTTGATTTCTTTATTGATTTCAAAGCAGCTTTCGATTCAATCAACAGGGATGCATTGTTCTACAAGCTCAGCTGCCTGGGAATATCCACAAAAATGTTGAAAATAATAAAATGCCTGTACGAAAACAATAAAACGGCAATATGGGACGGAAACGAAGGATCGCCGTGGTTTCAAACGACATCGGGGGTTAAGCAAGGCTGCCTATTAAGCCCACTTCTGTTTTCTATCTTCCTAGATGATTTGACATCAGCTCTGCCAGGTGGAATTAATTTTGCTGGTGTCGACATCAAAGCGTTGATGTATGCAGACGATATAGTCATTTTCTCTGAAACCCCGGAAATGATGCAAATAATGATAAATAAACTACAAGCATATTGTCGTCTCTGGAGCCTCACCGTTAATACAAATAAATCAAAAATCATGATCTTCAGAAATGGTACAGGCAGATTCGCAAGAAAGGAAAAGTGGAAATGGGAAAATGTGAACTTAGAGGTGGTTAAGGAGTATAAGTATCTTGGAGTTACTATAACACCAAAGCTTTCATTCAACCAACATCTCAATGCAAAACTAACAGAATCGAAAAAAGCTATCAATTGCAATTGGAAGGGGGTCCTCAGCAAAAAATATGTAGCCCCGAGCGCCAAATATAAGCTCTTTGAAGCGGTGATGAGATCGATAATGTGCTACGCTGCCCAGGTGTGGGGATTTCTTCAATATGACCAAGTAGAAAAGCTTTTGAGATACTTTATCAAAAAAATATTTTGGCTTCCAGAAAACACCCCTAACTACATGCTACATCTGGACTGGACTTTCTCCGCTGTACATCTTTACACTAAAAATGCACTTTAACTACATTTTGAAAGTAATGACTCTGCCAAGTCATCGTTTACCCAGGATCATTGCACGGCATCTTCTTAACCGAAAATCGCAGTTTTTTAGAGAGTGGATGCTCCTAGAGCAGTCACATAATATTGAATTGCTAGAAAGTGGGACCGATACTTGGAAGTGTAGCTTCGATACACTGCTCGCAAGCATTGAAGAAGACAATGTCTGCAAGTTCACCGAGATGGCAGAACGAAGCAACACACGAAGTATGTACAAGGGTCTGCAGCACAACCTCCACGCCAGCAACTATTTTGATGACCGCTACACGTTGGAGACAATCTCTACTATCTTTAAAACGAGAGGAGAGCTACTAAATCTGAATTACCGACCATATTGTGCAGATGAAAACACAGAGTGTACCCTATGCAACCATAGGGTTAGAGAAGACGTACTGCACTTCCTAGCAACGTGCCCTATTCTTGCTGCAATCAGAAGAGGACACTGGGGAAAGAGCGTCTTAACTTTAGATGAAGCCAAAGGAATCCTAAATGGACAGGAGTGGAACGTGTTGAGCAGTTACGTCAAAACAGCGCTAAAATATCGATACCAAATCCTGAACGAAGCCTTCTGAACGCACCTGAAATCAACCCTACAAAACGAACCTTATGAATCTTGATACAATTTTGTTTAGTCAATTAACTTAATACAACTTGAAAATATTAACAATTCTATTTATATTGTACTTGTTTAAATTATACTCTTTCTTCTGGCTGACGGCAAAAGCCAATGCTATAACTGTGAAATTAAAACAAAAATAATGAACAATTAATCTGATAAATAAAATCACATTTTTACTACTACTTTTTACTAGTAAAAGAGTAAAGTTTTCAAAACTAAATAACTACTTTTGCATATTCAAAATAAATTATGTTCGTTTACAGGCGTAAGTGCGAGATTGTTCATTAATATAATTCCGTATTCAGGACTGTGCATTTATTGGAGATTCTTCGTTTTTGTTAAGAAAATTTATAATTTAAATGTACTTTATTGCAATTGAATTACAAAAACTAGCTGACCCGACAAACGTTGTTTTGTCATATAAATAATTTCTAGAGAATATTTTTCTAGAAATAAATAACTTAGCAAGTGTGTAAGGATGTGGTATATAAGTGGGAAAGGTTTAAAGCACGGTGACAAAATATTAAAATAACAAATCACCAAACAAATTTTTTTAATTTATTAAGATTAATTCTTTAAAATTATATACATATCGCTAATTATGACTATACTACAACAAAAACAGTATCAATCCCTTAATGCAACAGAGTGTACATGTACAACCACTCGAGGGCACGCCACGTATAATTGTCCGTGTGAAAAACATGAAGTGCTCAAATCTAAGCCGCAGACAGACATCGTTTGGCCTTGAGACTTATTGATAGTCATTCCAAATGCCAATCGAATTGGAAATTGAAGGCGTTTGAATTAAATTGGCACATCTGTGGGTTTAATAGGGATTCGCGGTAATAATATATGTTCACCTCGGGATTTGCCATTTCAAATTTTGGCTTTAATAACATTTTTCATTAATTTTTTAATTACTAATCGCGTGCCGTTGCACAACCGTGGTGGGTTCAAATTATGAAGCAAAATTACCGGAGATCCAACCTTCAGTTGTAAATTATGCGGTGGCATGCCTGGTAAATCCAATGAGTTCAAAAGCTCAGTTGGATAATTTACAGCTTCGGTAGCATCACAAACTGTATCAATAGATTTGTATGACACCAAGTCTCCTGGTAACAAATGTTGTATCTTGAGATTTAATTCGTTGACATCCACATTCCTCATTCCACATTTTTTGCCACTCATGATTTGTATATTGTCTGTGTACATCGGGAAATATCTGGTCAATGAGAGCGTCTTGTGAATCAATAATCGTGCAAAAATCGACCGGTAATTTTATGCATCCAGTTTCATCTGTAGTATCTTTTCCGTTGCCTATATCTAACAGTTGTTTTGAGAAGGTTTCAGCGGATGGATCTTGAAGCATTTGAACACGCATATTTACTTTCACTCTTTCAGTTGTACTTTTTCAACATTACGCCCAGTGGCGATGGTTTTAAGCACGCGTTGATTTCATCAGCGTACGTTGAAGGCGGAATAACGGGAAGTTATTCTGCCGCAAAAAAGTCTGTCGCTGTTTTTTATATCTTTTAATGTCCTGTTCAACGCGAATGTTTGTGTGCCATAGTGCATTCATCCCAGATGATAATTTTACACTGTTTCAGCACTGTGGTCATGGATGATTGGTTTTTATATTGCACACCGCGTCTGGGTTATTTTGAATATTTAGTGGCAGTTTAAATACTGAATGAGCTGTTCTGCCTCCATTGCCGCAAGGCTAGAAGCCAATGCGATACCATTATTTGATCGTATTTTAGCAAGAATAAGCGAAATAAGGAATGTTTTGCCAGTTCCACCTGGTGCATCCAAAAAAACAATCCACCTTGTCCTCCCAAAACTGCGAGCATGATGAGATCATAAATGGTTGTTTGTTCTTCATTCATTAGTGGGACATTGCGAGCAACAATCGCTGCCATTTCTACAGTATTGTATTGTAGTTAAAGATTCCATTCAGTGTCTATTAAATCAGATGCATTTCGATTTGGTGAATGCATACTGAAATGACTGAGTGGTAAGTTGGCAATGGTAATGCAAAGATCCTCAATAGCAATCAATGCTTCATTGTACATAGCGTTACTGAGTACTATCGTAAGATCCTTGCACCGTGTACGGTGTTGATGCAATTAAACAATAGTACTCAGGAACATACAAATTAGATAAAAACCTATTCTAAGATCTACCGAATGTATATGCAAAATTTCATTGAAATTGGTTAAGCCGTTTTGGAGGAGTATGGCAACTAACACTGTGACAAGAGAATTCATTTATTTAATGCACTCCAAGCCGGCACATTGCATTTGAAAGAAATGATGCCTTAACCACATTTGGCCATGATTTATTCTACGGATATCAATGATATACATACATTAAAAAATATACATAATTACATCCATCCTTTCAACCACTTTCCGTTACACTAGACAGATTTCATTGGGTTAAACACACTGTTTTGTCTGTTGACCCCCTCAACGACCCTAATAAAATACTACTGTCGACTGCACTCCGCTCAACTGAAAAAGTCGGTTAACTGAAACAAAAAATTTATTACGGAGATTTTTGCAATGGTTACCATGCAAATTAATTTTTTTTTTTATATTATACGCGCACTCAAGGGGATATGAATACCCTTATGATGATTAATCACAGTGCCAGCAATTAGGAAGGGAGGATAGGATTAGAAGGGAGATACCGATGCACATTGGTTTTGAATGTCTGCACACTGTAATGAGTGGGAAACATTGAGTCTGGTAAAGCATTCCACATTCGTGTAGTGCGACTAAAGAAAGAATCTCTGTACTTTACAGTACGTCCGAAATTGGGCTCAAGGGTAAACTGATGAGCATTCCTAGAAGAACGGGTATTACGGTTAAATTGTTTGAGGGGAGGAATGCAACTGGCTATTTCATTAGAGCATTGTTTATGAAAGTAGCGATAAAATAATGAGAGGCATGAAACCTTACGACGGTGCTCGATAGATACAAAAGTTTCAGTTAGATAACGATCACCTATCATTTTTAGAGCTCTCTTTTGTATTCTGTCTAGGAGACTCAAGTAGGTTATAGGAGCACCTGCCCATATATGGGAATTGTACTCGAGTTTCGGACGAATATAGGCTTTATAGATTATAGCCAGATCGGAAGGGGTAAAAAACTGCTTGCATCTTCGGAGAAAACCTAAACACTTAGCAGCATTTTTGGCGATGTCAAATATGTGATCACTCCACAACAAGTGGTTTGTAATGCACATACCTGGGACTGATAGCTGTTCAGTCTCCTCGATGCAAGTACCACTCATAGATAGTGGCATTAGGGGAAGGTTACGCTTTTGTGACAGTAGACAGCATTGAGTTTTCGAAGCATTAAATTCTACACGGTTTTTGATTCCCCATTGGACAATGCTGATCAGAATTTAATGAGCTTATCATACGCTGCCGTTAGTAGTCCACATCCGAAGAACAAGGATGAGAATCTAAAAACGAATATGAGAAGCTGAGGGTACTGTCATCAGCGAAACAATTAAGTGGGTTAGAAGTTTCAGACAAAAGATCATTTATAAAAATAAGGAAAAGTGTCGGAGACAAAACGGAGCCCTGGGGCACACCAGCGTTTATTTTGTGGATATCAGATTTGAACCCGTCCAATACTACTTGAATTGAACGGTCCGAAAGGTAATTTCTAACCCAACGAAGAAGGAACTCATCAATACCAAATGCACGCATTTTCGATAAGAGAGCTTGGTGCCAAACTCTATCAAATGCCTTTGAAATATCAAGTGCAATAATCTTACTTTCTCCAAAACGATGTAAAGATTTGTTCCACTGTTCGGTAAGATAAACCATAAGATCACCAGTAGATCTATTGCAACGAAAGCCATACTGCCGGTCACTAAGAAGCTTTCGTTCTTCAAGATATTTCTTAATCTGAAATTAATCAGCGTTTCCATGACCTTGGAAAGAAGGGACGTAAGTGCAATTGGACGATAGTTAGATGGTGAGGAGGATTCGCCTTTTTTAGGGACAGGCTGGACAAATGCAGTTTTCCATCCACTCGGAAAGAGACCTGTAGAATAGGACAGATGGAAAAGCTTCACAGTGGTTTTGCCAGCGTTGAAGAACACCTCTTCAGAACAATAGCGGGGATACTATCCGGGCCAGCGGATTTGTGAATGTTAAGATTTTTAAGGACTCTAGTAACTGAACGAGTGCGAAAGAAGATTTGTCCCATAGAATCGTTTACGCTTTCAAGTACAGGCGGAGTCATGTCACTCATTGGCAGCATCGAATTAACAGCAAACTGTGTTGCAAGCAAATTGGCTTTATCAATCGAGCTTACGTAGGGAGTGTGATAACTAATTCCCATAATTAAGCTTCTCTTACCTGAAAACTTCTTTTAATTGAAACAAACTATCTTGACTAATATAAATATATTCACCTATTCAGCTTTGCATAACTGAAACTATCACTGAAAGCAGCCAACAAATTTTCAATCGAACATACCATTCCCATTTGAAATTTCAAAATATGTCTTATTTTTTTATTGTCGTTCTTTCTGTCATTAGACGTTCTCAAAAAACAAAAATGTTGACAGAAAATGCATTTTTTGCTAAGTTTATTTGCCTGTAATTATAAAATTAGTTTACTATGCAAAATTATGCAATTGCATCGGACATACATCTTCAGAACAATAAAAGGAAAAGAAGTCATCCGAAAAGAATCCTGGTCAGAACTAAAATATGGCAAATATTATGAACTGGAGCTCAAAAAAATGTGGAATATTTAAAAAATACGATATATTTCCAACAGGAACTTTGGCAAACAGATGTGAAATAACATCTTCTGTAAAAATCCCCAAAGACCGACTCACAATACTTTTTCCTGCAAACTTCACCGGCAATGGCATAATGGTTTTTTGCAAAAGCAAATCAAAGAACTCTAGATGCTTTCGAGGCTGTAATGTTCCGGTGAAGTATGACGCCAATACAAAAGCTTGGGTGCCAATTACAGTCTCAACATACATATGTATATTGAGACGAGAGCTTCTTCTTTTAGACAGTAGGCAAACTTTTAAAGAGTTTGCTAAAGAAATTAATTTGCTGGAAGCATTAAAAATTATCAAGAGAGCATAGTGGATGGTGATGCCGACGACCATACAAAATTGCTTCAAAAAGGTTTTATTGCTACCATAGTTTCTGAAAATGATGATTATTTCTGAAGTAGCTGAAGATTCGAACAATACAAGTGATGAGGGGCAAGAGACTTACTCCCTCCAAATTTGGATGGCGAAATTCCTTGCCTTGGAGACTTAAATGACGAAAATATAGTGGCTGAAGTCCTAAGGTTGTATGGAATGGTAAGGGGATATGAATACCCTTTTAATAAATTTACACAGTGCGAGCAATTAGAAAGGGAGGATAGGATTAGAAAGGAAATACCGATGGACATTGGTTTTGAATGTATGCACACTGTAATGAGTGGGAAACATTGAGTCTGGTAAAGCATTCCACATTCGTGTAGTGCGACAAAAAAAAGAAACTCTGTACTTTACAGTACGTCCGAAATTGGGCTCAAGGGTAAACTGATAAGCATTCCTGGAACGGGTATTACGGTTGAATTGTTTTAGGGGAGGAATGCATCTGGCTTTGTACTTCATTAGAACGTTGCTCATAAAAGTAGCGATAAAATAATGAGAGACATGAAGCCTTACGACGGACGGTGCTCGAGAGATCACCTATTATTTTTAGAGCTCTCTTTTGAATTCTGTCCGACTCAAGTGGGTTATAGAAGCACCTGCCCAGATATGGTAATTGTACTGGAGTTTCGGACGAATATAGGCTTTATATACTCGTATTATAGCCAGATCAGAAGGGGTAAAAAACTTCTTGCGTCGTCGCGTCGGAGAAAACCTAAACACTAAGCAACATTTTTGGCCATGTCAAATATGTGATCACTCCACAACAACTGACAGTTGTTCGGTTTCCTCGAAGCAAGTACCACCCATGGATAGTGGTATTGGAGGAGGGTTACGCTTTTGCGACAGTAGACACAATTGAGTTTTCAAAGTATTAAATTCTGCACTTTTTTTGATTCCCCATTGGACAATGCTGTCAAGATCAGAATTTAATGCGCTTATCATACGCTGCCGTTAGTAGTCCACATGCAAAGAACAAGGATGTGAATCTAAAAACGAATTTGAGAAGCTAAAGGTACTGTCATCAGTGAAACAACTTAGTGGGCCAGAAGTTTCAGACAAAAAATCATTTACAAAAATAAGGAAGAGGGTCGGAGACAATACGGAGCCCTGGACACACCAGCGTTTATTTTGTGGATATCAGATTTGAACCCGTACAACACTACTTCAATTGAACTTGAACAGTCCGAAAGGTAATTTCTAACCCAACAAAGAAGAGATTCATCAACACCAAAAGCACACAATTTCGATAAGAGAGCTTGATGCCAAACTCTATGAAATGCTTTAGAAATATCAAGTGCAATAATCTTACTTTCTTCAAAACGATGTAAAGATTTGTTCCACTGTTTGGTGAGGTAAACCATGAGATCACCAGTAGATCTATTGCGACGAAAGCCATACTACCGGTCACTAAGAAGCTTTCGTTCTTCAAGATATTTCTTAATCTGAAATTAATCAGCGTTTCCATGACCTTGGAAAGAAGGGACGTAAGTGCAATTGGACGGTAGTTAGAAAGGGAGGAGGATTTGCCTTTTTTAGGGACAGACTGTACAAATGCAGTTTTCCATTCACTCGGAAAGAGATTAGTAGAATAGGACAGATGGAAAAGCTTACGCAGTGGTTTTGCCAGCGTTGAAGAACACCTCTTCAGAACAATAGCGGGGATATGTTGAGATCTTAAAGTATTCTAGCAAATGAACGAGTGCGAGAGAAGATTCGTGTCATAGATTAGTTTACGCTTTCAGGTACAGGAAGAGTCGCTCATTGGCAACATCGAATTAACAGCAAACTGTGCTGCAAGCAAATTAGCTTTATCAATCGAGCTTACAAAAGGAGTGTCATTGGAAACGAGCGTAGGAACTGACGATGACGTAGTGCTTAGCACATTTTTAACAAATGACCAGAAATTTGTACTACCTTTGGGACATTGTAGTATTTTTTGCCGTAATTTCTGGTCATGCAAAAATGTAATGCGTCGAATATGGTCTTTCTAGCTTGTTTGAACTTATTCCGGTTTTCCTCAGTGGAAAACAACTATAAACCTTATGGAGTTTTATTTCTTCTCTCTCCGAAGCAAATAACTTCTCATGGACACCAGACTCGCGTCAGAATATATGTATGAACATAAATGATCTGTCAGAAGAACAAATAAAAATAAAAACATAAACAAACACACTACTTTAAACCTCACAATCACTTAATTCAAAGTTTTATATCTAAAGAGCGAAAGTTTTTTTCTCAGCGCCAAAAAGGAATGCCCAAAACCATTTGAACCAAAGAAACCTTTTTTAAAGCTTCATTTACATAAATAGTTCTACTATCTAGAAGGTAGACTCACAAAATGTTATACAAAAGCAAATACAAAAAAAAACACAGAGAACAATTTAAATTCTTGGCTCTTTGCCAATTTTAGTTTTAAAACGAACAGCGAGAGAATAAGTTGAGGTGTATGATAAGGTGTACATAAAAAAGAACATTTTAGGACAATTTTTGGCCACCTCAACCTTTTTAACACCTGTGACGGCAATCGTTTTATTTGTAGTGTGGTCGTCCTTGAAGGTCATCCTGTGGATAGCCATCACATTTCGTGAGAGCCACACAGTGATGTAGAACGTTGACAATCTCTAGGGCCTAATTAAGAGTGTAGTTAGCGGTCTCTCTCGGTTCAGTTCTTCTAGGTATCATGTATCTTTCGCAACGTTTAAATAATTAATTTAGTGACTCTGATATGCATCCAGGCTATTGTTGCAGTAAACCCAAAACCTATTATGGCAGAAACGAGAGTCTGTTCTTCCAACACGAATACTATTCGGGCTCAGTCTCAGATGCAAGAAGATGACATGTCAATGCAGTGTGGTAAGTAAAGTAAGGCGTCCCATAAATTCCTGTGCAAACTTAGTCCACTTTCATATGCGTATTTAATACTTCATTAGACCTCTGTGCGCACAAAATCCGGGGACAAGGTTGTTTTCTATTGGCAGCATTTTAGAATAATTTCAAATACAGCATCAATACAAGGTGAGGGTACAAATGAGCTAGGTGGCTCGCAATAAATAGAAGTAAAAATAAATGAGTAAAAAAATCGTTTCAAAGTATGCAGTTTCCTTTATTTTTATAACTATTTATACAGTTGACATTAAGTGGAATGGAATACTAGTACTAGCATACATATATTTATGTACATATTTATGTATATAGTTGCGAATTTGGCACTGAAATTATTTGTTTTTTGCTTACGTGCTGAAAATAGATGCTTTTGTATTTGGAACTTCATCGCTTGATATTGAGAGATAGACTTGATTAGGGAATCTGCTTTAAATGGCTAACTGGTGGCAAAATTCAATTAATTAAGAATCTATTTGTTCTACTGTTCTACTGAACTTTGCTTTGAACACATCTACATATATGTATTTATGTATGTACATATATGACATAACATAATGTAAGGAATATGTATATACATATAGGCAGTACCTTCATAGTAATACAAAAAAAATTAGATTGGTGCAACAATCCATTCAGACTAACAACTCTCAACCATTGCTGTGTGCGAGTAAAGTTGTCAGGGATGGAGGGGACCTACAGTTTTAACCCCAATCCAAACGGCTAATTTGAGAAAGCACTTTTCATGACAAGAATTACTCTTGGAGGATTTGTCAATTCCTCGCAAGAGGCAGTACCCGTGAAAACTATTTTTTTAATTAAGGTGGCATAGGCAGGGATTGAACCCAAGACTTCTGGCGTGACAGCTCTACACACTAACCACCACGCCACGGGTACTACACCTTCATAGTAATGGCTCACATTATTCTATATCAAGTTTTTGTAGCAGCGAAGGGTACCACAAATTAAAAATGGAGGATGGCAAAACTATGATTGATGGACTTGAGAAGTCGTTTTAAGGTTAAAATAATATTGAGCACTTAAATACATATGTATACTACACTAATATGGTTTGTCCCCTCACTATCCGTGATATTTATTCATTATTTAAAATTTAATAAACCAATAAATTTGAAAAAAAAAAAATTAAATTCGATTTATGAGTTTGCTTAAACCTATTATAGAATTACAGTTTTATTAAAAAATGAACTCAATCAATTACATTGTTAACGTGGTTAGAAAATGTAATGAAAATGTGGGAATGGGAAGAACAACCCCAGACTTCTAATCTTCTCAGCCGTAAAATTGTTGCTAACTTTTTATTTAGATTTTGCTTCAAATTTGTCTTCGACATCTCTTACTAGATAGATAGATATTATTAATTCTGTGATTACCATTTTGATATATGTATATGTTACCGGAAATGTATGTAATCCGTCGTTATATATAATTCCTAGAAAATGTATCCAATGCCAAAAATCGCCAGGAAATGTGTGAATTAATTTTTTCTGTACAATGTGTACTAGGAATTCTATACATCTTTTTTTATACCTTTTTACTTGATTTGATATTAATTTTAATTAAAATTATAGAAAATTATTATTCTTATAAAATATTCTAATAACAACGATATATAAATTGAATAACAATTTTAAGTAAGGTACATCGGGGATTATCGATTAAAAAACAAGTTCCTCTGAATAGACCGCCAAATTTTTTAAGTTTCAAGAATATAACTAATACTACTCAAATAAATAAATTTACATTTTAAATAATAGGGTATCTAATCCTAGTTTTTACTTAAAAATTTTATTTTTATTTTAAATTTTATACTTTGTTGCGGTAAAATTTACCACAACAAGTTTCACTAGCCTATCTCATATCCTTTTTCCTTTTTTTAACCTTCCTTTCGTCGTTGCGGCTCCAAAATATTTTAAGAGTTCAGTAGAATCCTGCTTTCCATCAGTCAGTGTCCTGCTCTTATTGTATTTTGGAAAAGCAAACAAAATAGGTCTTTCATTGGTAATGCGGAGTTGTGTGACAGATGGTCCACATTTTAAGTTACTTTTAAAATTTGTGACGGGCGGTCACAAAATGCATAATTGTGTGACGTATGACTCACAAAGACGGCTTTATTGAGTGTGCGACAGGTGGTCCACACAAGGAGAATAACATGAAGAGTTGAGTTTACCCATGTTCAACGGACAGTGTGCATCGTTTCTCTAATTTGCACACCACCCTAAAATTAGTATGGCTTAATGCCCAGCCTAAAGTGTCGGAATACTAAGTAAGATCAAAAAAAGCAAAACATAAAATTTTTGAGGAAGGCGTGATTAAGAAGAGAGGAAAAGGAGAGGCAGGATCTATTTTGGGCAAATAAAAGAAGCTAAGTATTTTTTTTTTCCTTTCAAGTGAGTTTTGTGCGTCGTATTTTCTGTTAATTTGTGGTTGGCTATAAAGAGCCAAAATTTAACCCATAGACTTTTGGCCGTTTCTTTTGTCTCCAGAGATTGCGGGACCCGCGACCTTTGTTCCTTTGTTCTTCGGGAACTTTCCCAAGGTGTCCTTTTCTTTGTGTCCTTTGTTACACAACAATTGTTCTCTTTCTTTGTTTGTTCTTGATTTCATTTTGAATTGTACAATATTTTTTTTGGAAAAAATTCTGGGTTTTCTACCTATATTTATAAAGGTTTCCCAGATACAAAATAAAATATCTTAACCTTTTCTTAGTAAAAAATGACTTTTGAATTTTATTTTAATTGTGAAGTAAGTTTCCGCTCTTTTTTATTATTATTTTTTTCTTGATTGGTGCTGGTAAGTACCATAATACTTCCTGGCGCCCATTTTATTATTTTGTTGCTACGCCCCTGAGTAGTAACTTTTATTAATTTTATAATTTATTTTGATTTTATTAATCGAGTTCAATTAATAAAATCTACCTTTTACTAAACCCACCCCCAAACTGAGCTACTGGGTGACAGCACTGTTTTTTCGTTTTCGTTTTCATATTTTGTGTTGTTTAATTTTGCGGATCGTTGTTAATAAATAAATAAATAAATATAATAATAAAGAATTTCGATTTCGGGTTTGTTAATTTTACAACAACTTCTCCAATTTTTATCGGCAATGTACATAATCTGTCATTATATACAATACCAACGAAAGGTATCAAATGAAGTTGTTTGACGTATTACACAATGCACATATACAAATTGGCCACGGTGGGAGAGATCGCATGATGAAAGAAATCTGGAGTCACTACAAAAACAAAACACGTAAGGATATTGAAACCTATAATGATATTTGTGAGCCATGTCAACAAAAGCAGAAAGGTATTAAAAAGGATATCGTAGTAAAGCCTATTATAACATCTGAGTTCAACTCTAGATGCCAAGTAGATTTGATTGGTTTCCAATCGCAACCCGATGGTGAGTACAAATTTATACTTGTTTATCAAGGCCACCTTACAAAATTTGTGGTACTAAGACCACTTAAATCTAAACGAGCTGACGAGTTGGCGTATGAGGAGGCAACGAAAGGACAGGGGTCCAAACTGCTTTATCTATTGTGTTCAAAAAATTTAGTACTGCAAAAAAATTGTCATATGTAGCAAAATCTTCAACAACAGGCAGGAAAAATGTTAAAAACAAGTGACAAGAAGTTTCCTTCTATGTCCATAGGAATTTCTGTAAGGGTTTCCGTACCAGAAGTCGACCGAGGACGTGGTAACGCCTGAAATATAATAGTAGTTGTAATCTTAAATAAAACAGATAACGAGCTTTATCAGATTGGAAAAAAGAATCTAATCATAAAACAATTGTATTCTAGATCTGAATTCAGTGTGTGCCCAAGAGGTATTCTGGTTACCAAAGAAGTACCTAGTACCGAAATTTCACTACGCACAGTTGCGAATATGCAATCAACTGGGACTGGACAAGGATTCAAAAAATGTCTTTGCAAGAAGGGTTGGTTTGCAGCTCATCAAAATGTTTGTGCTTCAAAAATTAAATATTATGTAATTCAAAGTGTCACTCCAACTTACCCTATACAAATAAATAAAAAATAAATAAGTTCTTTCATTTAAAAATAAAGTAATACAAAATTAAGAAAAAATCATTTTATTTCATTTTTAGTTGGTATGTTTTATTTTTCCAGATTTTTGATATACGTAATATTAATTTAACACATTTCCTAGCGTTGTTAAGCAGTTGTATACAATTCCTAGGAAATATATACATCTCCTAGTAAATATGTATTTTAAATAATCTTTTGTAAATCTTTTTATACATTTCCTAAATAGACTCGACACTGTATACATTTCCTAGGAATTGTATATAATTCCTAGGTTTCATACATTTACGGTAACATATACATTATTATAGTTTTTGAATAAATGTTAAGGACATGACATGGGCTGTCGTCTGCCTGAGGGGCATTCTTGTTTATATATTGTAATTAAGTAATTTAACATACTAAAACATAATTATTATTATTTTTTTTTAAATTTTCATTTCAAATGATTATAAATAACAAATTGTAATGGACTTTTAGATTAGTTAAATCAAAATAGACAAATGAATATTTTTTTTTACTATAATCGTACATTGTTTTGCTGTTTTCACTCATATCACTCATATATCATTTGAATATTTCTTCTATTTGAGTTTTTGCACCTTATTCAATTTAATACTACCCTTTTAATCACAAAAACTGAGTTTTGAAAAAGCTTGAACTCATTAAAAAAATGTCTATTTTTTCATAAATGCGAGACGATTCAACTTTTGAAGCTCCGCAGCCGAGACCGAGTCGAGACTGAATATTTTGTACTACATTTCTGAGACTCAGTTATACGAGACCAAGACCGATACCGAAATGAGAGTGAAATTTTTCGATTTGACGAGATGAAATAAATTTTCTGAATTACATACTTATGTATGTATATCAAGATGTTTGAGAAAGATTCGATGTACGACCGATAGCGAAAACAAGAATCCATTCTATGAAAGGTTTTAAAGTCAATAATTCATGGCATTCATTTTGAATTCAAGATTATGAATACAATTTCAAGAAAATCATTGAAGTAATACAGACGCAGTTTCAGATAAAGGGTATTTTTAGAGTGATAGAACTTTGAAATTGAATAAAATAAAAAAAATCTTTGTAAAAGACATAAAAAAGCACTCCGAATGAATACAAGCAGATAAAATAGTTAGACTAACGTTGACGCTATCAAGAACTAAACATAAATAATATGTTTAAGACGTAAACCAACAAAGATATTCAAAGTAAAGATTTTTGTTTTCATTTTTTTCCAAATCTTCAAAATATATACATAGACAAAAAATACTTCTCTTCAAAAAAACGCTTTCGTTTAAAAGTTCATAGAAACTTTAAAATAATCTATTAAGTTCAGATCCCGCTCTCAAGCCGTTAATCAAATCCGAGTCACATCATGAAATCAAATTACTGAATAGACTTAACTTTCCATAAACTAAGACTTAAAATGTAATCAAGTTCCTTCCATACATCAATGAGAAGTCCTTATAACCAAGTTCAACCCACAATGAATTTTGTTTGCTAGGTACATATTTACAATTTACATATGTACATATACCTAATGGTTGCTTCACTAAATATTATATTCTGCTTCTCTTTCTCTTTATCTTGCTGAATTTTGGCAGCAATGCATTTTAATGCAATTTAATGGAGAGGAGATTCATTTAAAACTTTGTCTTACACATCTCACTATACTTTGCCTATATGTGTTGTGTATCTATACCTTTTGTGTGTGTTTATGTGTTTTGTGTATACAACCACACGTGCATATCTGTACATAAACAACTAATTAGTCCTGTCAATTCGAATTTTTGACAGAATAATCTGCGAAAGCACTTAATATAATTTAATGGGATGCACATTATTATGCCATTGTTTATATACACTACATAAAAAAGGCCCTCGTTTATAAATTTTAATCGAAAAGCACAAACACAACACAACTCTTGTTTTTTATATACATATACATACCTAGATGAATGTTTATTTTAAACATTTTTTTTTGTATACCTACTTATCCGCAAGTATATACAGTCGAGTAAAGTCATCACTTGAACGTGTGAACTGTGTTAATAATATGTGTGTGTATAGAAGTTCTGGCTAGAAAAGACGAAAAAGATTGCATTCACAAGAAAAGACAACAAAACAGGATGTCAAGGATCAAGTTTTTTTTTTGTTTTTTCAAATAACACTCAACTCAGACAACTCACTCACTTCTCACTTAAGACTCTCGGTAATAACCCAATGATGAGCATAATGATGATGTTAAGTAGACAGTTAAGTACATAGTTGAGAAAGCATATATATTGTGGAACATTGTATACCCCATGTACTGTACAATGTACATTAAGCATCATTGTAGACTGTAGGTACCTAATCCGCTTTGAAGTGATGTGCCTACATGCTCATGCTTAGGACTATCAAGAAACACACTGCATAAACAAAAAAGGAGACACAGTTATTAATAATCTTACAAAGAATAAGTGAACTTTTAAGCGAAATATATAGGAACAAAACATAAAATAATGTGTATAGATTAATAAATGTTTCTTGGAAAAAAAACTAAGGAACATCGGCACTACAAAACAAAAATGCAGCGATCTTCATTTTCATCAAGACCGGGAAAATTCTTAGATTACATAAGCAAAACCCCCTATTTATGTTTAAATTTTATGCACTTCGTGTTACTGTTAAACAATCATTTCATTTCAATAAAGAAACTCATTCTTCCTGCATAAATATTTCAATTTCTCGAAAAATTTCGGCAAGGAAATAATACACAACACATTATTTATTGTTCCACTCACAAAAGTACATCATTAATGTTCTCCACCACAATTAGCCATAAAAAAGTTTTGAATGTTTATTTATAGGTACCTACTCCCAACACAATGATGTCTTCGAACCATTTATTGCCTCATACACAGACACCTGTTTACCACCAGGGCCCCCAAATTGCTGAAACATCACTTAACCTCTATTGGACTATTTTCAAGAAAAAAAAATATTTCGATACAATTTTAGATGCATAAAGAATGATCAGAATTCGTACTTTCCTTGCTGAACAATTTAAATCACATTCCCTGCGAAATTATATTCAAATTAAAACAGAAATATGAATAACTAACTGAGTGGCAATGCAGTTTGCTTTCTGAAAGAAACAAAAAAAACACACATTTTGAATATCACTCTATCTGTATGAAAAAATAAAGATAATGGTGTTTCTATATTTGCAACACGCATATAAGTTTGCATCAACGCAGTAACTCATTCATAGGCGATTTAACTATCCGTGCGTCGGATGAACCGCACTAATTTTTTAAAGATTTCAAGGTAAAGGGGTAAAGAGTTTTTATTTTTGGGTATTCAATGAGATAGATGAAAGATTACACTTCTCGCGGAAACCATACTGAAGGTTTTGGAGGATCATGACATTTCGATAACAGATTGCAGAGGCCAAATCTACGACAACGCGGCAAATATGTCAGGAAGGTTTTCTGGTCTGCAGGCAAGAATAAAAGCAAAATGTAAATTTGCCACTTTTGTACCATGTGCAGGGCACTCATTAAACTTGGTAGGAGTGCATGCCGCTGGATGTGTTTTAGAAGCAACCAAATTTTTTGACATTATTCAAAAATTGTATAACTTTTTTTCGGTATCTTCTTATCGATGGTGTGTTGACTGCTCATTTAGGTCCAAAAAAAGTTTTAAAAAGTCTTTCTCAAACAAGATGGTCGGCGTGAGCTGATTTTTTTTTTTCGAAATTCATTTTTTTTATTCATTTAAACTTAACTCTACTTACATGCTAGACAAAATGGGAAACTAGCCTAACTAATTCTACTTAAATATAACTTAATGGCCCTAATCGGGCGCTCTAAGAAATTCATGATTCTTAAAATTAATGCCTAATGCCTTTCGGCCTACGAACTAAGATTGTTTTATTTATTTCAATTTATGTTTTTTTTTTTTTTTTTTAGAAAAGTTTAAAAATTAAAATCTTTATCATTTTTTGGGATTTTTACTTACATACTAAAGTCCTTAAAATAAAACTTAAAATTACCTAATCTACCTACAAACTACTTAAAACTAGAACAACCACAGCGTCAAAACAACTATGTCCTTCTATTTGTAATTCCATCGAGGATTTTTATAATATTGTCTGTGATATGTGTTTGCATTTTTTTTTTTTTTGTATTTTTGATTTCTTTTTTTGTTTTGTATTTTATGAGATTTTGTTTTTTTATTCTTTTTTTTTATTTTATTGTGCCACCATTCCTGCTCCACTTAAACCTAAAACTTAAGACTAAAACAAGTATGTAAGCCGGCCAAGGCAAAAATACCCCACCCCGGATTACCCATTATCAGTTGCAGTTTGAACCCACCAAAACTGGTTCTCCTGCTTCACCCTATCAATGCGGTCCTTTTCGGACACAGCCCTACTGAACCGAAGCAGCTCCGCTCCATCACGAGCGAGGATGCCCCGTTCATACAGGAGCCGCCGGTCTACGGTTTTTCGCCTGACGTGGTAGATAAGCGGTATTGCCAATCTATCCTGTATCATGCCGCACTGATCTAGATAGAGGAATGCCTCTGGTGGGATAAAGCCGCTCAAGCGTGCATTGTCGAAGTAGTTGTCGTTCGGATAGAACGGACCGAAAATCAAATTGTTGGTCGAAGTCATAGCCCTCGCAATGTGACCCCCAACAAGTTTTATCACGAAATTGTCAATTCTATTGATTCGAGCCTCGTTGTATAGAACCTCGTTTGAATAATAATGCAGATAAGAAGATTCCGGTGTCCGATACAAACCGAGACAGCGCCGAAGACACTGTCTCTCGAACACCCGAAACTTCTCCATTTGGGAAAGGGCAATGTTGAACCACACTGGACAATCATAAACAATCATTGGCCGTATGAGGGCCATGTAGCAAATTACCTTCACTCTGGGGTCAAGCCGACTGCTGTAAAACAGCCGTTTCGTCAGAGCGAAGGCTCCTCTGGCCTTAGTCAGAGCAGCATCCATATGTCTGTCGAAATATAGATACTGGTCCAACCAGATACCGAGGTACTTCACTACACTTTTGCTCGTCAATGCCTGTCCGTGCGGGTCAACAATGACCATCTTGCGCCAATTCTTACACGTATCTCGCGAGGCTTTAGCCAACGGAGTCCGGAACAAGATTGTCTCCGACTTTTGGACATTTATTTTCAGTTTCCAATCGTCGCAGTATCGCTGAATCTTCTCGAAGTCACGCTGCAAGAGAATTCTAATAACTTCAACCTTTCGAGCCGTTCTGTACGCAATCAGGTCGTCGGCATACGCAATTGCGTTAGTTAAGCTACCTATCAGATCGCTGGTGTAAATGCTGAAGAGGATCGGCGAGTTCACTGCTCCCTGTTGAAGACCGTTTTTAATTTCAAAGGTGGTGGTAGAAGTTACATTGCCACTCTTGACAACAAACTTTCTACCGTTGAGCATATCATAAAGCATATACAATAATGGTTTACTGATGCCTAGTCTGGTGAGTTTGAGGTACAACCCTTCTAACCATACGGTGTCGAAGGCCTTCTCTAAATCAACCAGAACATCACCCGTGCATTGTTTCTTGGACTTGTTCCATTGGATATCAGAAACGAGCTTAGACGCGGCATGAATAGTGTCATGTCCTGCCTTGAACCCGAACTGATTATCCGGAATTATACTGTTGTCCGCAGCCCACTCAGCCAGAGCCCTATTGATTACCTTTTCAAATACCTTGCTGATGCTTGGAAGAAGACTTATTGATCGGAGATTTGAAGGATTGGAGTTGTCCTTTCCCTTTTTCGGGAGAGGATGAACCACTGCTGTCTTCCAACGCACTGGATAATATGCATTATTCAGCGCGTTGTTGAACAGAGTGGTGTAGATGTCTATTTCTTCAATCGGTAGGTGTCTTAGTACAATATTGGATATACCGTCGACACCTGCTGACTTCTTATTCCTTATTGAATCGGAGATCAGCTGGAGTTCTACCTTCGTGATGAGCAAGGGACTTGGGTTGGGCCCGTTCGATCGGCGATTATAGCGTTTGCTAAAAAGTCGTCATCGAACCGGGTAAAACCACGGTTCTCGGATCGCCAATGCGAAATATCATTCCTCAGGTAGAAGTGATGAAGTAAGGCTCTGTTCTCCAGGTCGTGGTTCGGGCGAGTGCATTCACCTTATACACTTGCTGGAAAGCAGCACCATCTGTCTCCACTTTCTCCTGCGGATCTTCAATCACAAAGAAGTCATCATCCAAGACGGCTTCCTCAGGATCAATTTGCGCTGTCAGAAGTACGTCTGTGTTCTCTACTGTTCTCAGGAGTTTAAGACACGGAAGGTCGTTCTGGTTCTTGGACCTAAATATCTTATTAATCTTAGGGAACATACTCGGGTCAATAGAATTAACGGCCCGAATTTTCTTGTCCCAGTACAAATTAATAGATAACCTGTAGTTTTCCTTGATCAGGGTGTTGACGTTTTTAATCGACGACTTCAGTGTCCTAATCTCCAGGTCGTACGGGTCTGTAAATCGTCTGTACAAGTTTTACAGTCTTGTCAGTAGTCCGCTTTTCTGTCTGTGTAGTGCGTCTATAGTCGCGTTACTGTAGACGTTGTTTTGGTCGCGTTCCTTGTATTTCGGTATTGTCCGTTCCATTGTTCGTTTTATTATCTTGTCCATCTGTTCAAGGTGTTGGTCGATTTCTGTATTTGTCAAGTTTCTATTGTTTGTTGGGGCTATGTCACTCGAACGAAGTTCTCTTGCAAGGACTTGGGTGAAACGTGGCCATCGCATCTTACTATAATTGTAAGAATGCGTTGGAACGAATTCATCCAATTCCACAAGCTTTGTCCGTTATTGTCAGTCTGGTATCGTACAGTAAAAGGTCCAGAAAGGAACCGCTCTTTGGGAACGATGGCCTTTCAGTATCCAGCAGGTCAACACCATATTCAACACCGTGAAGATTCATCAAATTAAAAAGATGATTACCTCTTGGATTATTTGTTTGATTTCCCCAATCTTCATGTTTCGCGTTCAAATCTCCAGCCATAATGAAGTAGTTTTCTTCCAAGCTCAGTTTTAGTACTCTGAAAAGAATCTCGAGCTCTGAAATAAAGATAGTAGCCTGCGGAGCGTCAGCCGCATAAGCCGCAATCATATACATCCGCTTCCCTTGAGTGAGAAAGATGCATACGACGCAAACTTCTAGCGTCCTGAGCTTTCGCAAATCATTATTGTATACGACTTTATAATTAATGCCCTTACGTATGAAGATTGCAACACCGCCTCCTTGAGTAGAGCCGGGTCGATCCCTTCTTACGATATTGTAATTGTTGTTAGTCAGTTTATGCTTCTGGTTTAGCTTGGTTTCGCTACCCATAAACACATCAGGACTGTGGTCTTTTAACAGCTGGAACAAATTGGCTCTACGTTCGATCCTAATCAATGAATTCACATTCAAACCTAGGATCCTAAGGCGCGTCTTCGGCAGCGCGCCCTTAACCCTGAATTTGCGCTTGGCCAGCCATCATAGAGTAGAGTTTATCTACTCTTCCGGCTTGCTCCACGATCTGACTTTGCAGTCCTGCCAACTGGCCTTGAATGCTCAGCAACAAGGACAGAATGTCTGGCTGCCCCGCCGGCGCCTTAGGCTCTTGGGCCTGTGGGACGACCGGTGGTGGAGCCTGTCTCGCTTTACCCATTCCTTTCGCAGATCTGGCGTAAGAAACATCGGGTCTCACGAATGAATTTGTTGTCGGAGATTGTCGTACGGTTCGACTTTCTGCGGCTTTTTGGCTGGCCTGTTTGTCTCGTATCTCTTGGACCTTAGGACAGCCCCGATAATTTGCGGGGTGCCCCTCGTTCCCGCATATTACACACTTGAGCTGGGTCATGTCTTCGACCCGCTCAGTCCCTAGCCTGCATTCACCCCTATTGTGGGTTTCGGCGCATTTCACACAGCGCTCCTGCATTCCACAGTTGGCTGCAGCGTGACCGAACCTTTAGCAGCGCATGCATTGCAGCATGTCGTCGTGTCTCATTAATTTTTCCCAGTGTATGACCTGGTAGTCTAGGACGGTAATATTCCTGAGACTCTCCAGTCTACTTTGGGGCGACAGAGTTACAATGAATATTGGCAGTTTATGCCCCTCCCGTCTGGACCTTACCGTAGAAAAAGGCTTGACTCCGATGAATTCGAGGTCAGCGCTGGCATTCTGACGGAGCTCAGCTAGGAGCTCCTCTGGTTCCGTGCAGGAACTGATGCCCTTCAAAAGGACCGTCTTCGGTTTTTCACTCATAGGAGTGAAGCTGAAGAATTCAGCAGTGGCTGCTTTTAAGCACTCTTTAACTATTTTGTATTCGGCCAATGTGAAGCATTGGACCGAATACCGCTTCTGCTTTTCATTTATAATTTTAATACTAAATTTATTAT
Organism: Eupeodes latifasciatus; assembly: GCA_920104205.1. Lineage (NCBI taxonomy): Eukaryota > Metazoa > Arthropoda > Insecta > Diptera > Syrphidae > Eupeodes > Eupeodes latifasciatus. Next base: position 163,014,056 of record OV049924.1, read on the forward strand.
CCGTGGCCGACTTACATACCTGTTTTAAGTCCTGTAGGTCGGCCTTGTACGTCCTTATTGGTGGCACTTTATCGGACTTTTGCCGTGGTTGTTGCTGGTGTTGCTGGAGTTGCTGTTGTTGCTGCTTTGCTGCTGCTGATGTTGATGCAACCGGATCTGCTGCTTGTGCTACTGCTGGTGCTGCTGTTGGTATTACGGCTGGTGCTGCTGCCTCAATTGGTTTGGGGGCCCCCGATGAGCTGGGGCCTGATTGCACCGCCCCTGTGTTGGGTCTAGGCTGCTCCTTTTGATGTTGCTTGTTATTAGTAGTAACTTGCTTTTGCTGTTTCATCTGCTGTGGTTGTTGTTGTTGTTTTTGCTGCTGTGGTTGTTGTTGTTGGCTTTGCTGTTGCTGCCTCTGCAGTTGCCTCTTTTTTAATTCCGCTGCCTCTTCTTGCCGGCGCGTCTCCTGTTTTTGCTTAAGGCGTTTTAGAAGGGGCTTAATTTCCTCCTTAAGCGTATTAAGCAATTTCTCGCATTTATCAATGCTTGCCTGCTTTGTTAGGAGGATTTCCTACACCTCCTCGTCAGTGTATTCAGTGGACAGCCCAGCGAACATATTGCTGCCGCCGGCCCTGTACAGTCCCTCCCCATCTCCGGACATGTACTCCACAGAGTCATCGGAACAAATATCATGTTCGTATTGCCGTTGGATATTTTTCGTTGCCGTTGTCTTTGCTGCTCTTTGAGTGTCAACCAACTCAACTTGCAGCTTGGTTGAGATGGTGGCTGGCCTTTTACCATCCAAATTTGGCTTTGCTCTTGAGGTCCGCCTCCTCTTCTTCCTTCCTTCATTGCCTACGGTGTTTTCCACCGCTACTTTACCATCGGATTATTTGGCCGAAGCATTTTTCAATGCCCTGCTGCTTTTTCCTTTATATTAGGTTTATCATCGCGACTCGAAATTAGAATAAAAAAAATTCCACCCAATGCAGGGATCGAACTCACGACCCTTGGTTCTCAAGCCAATACACTTTTTTTTTTGTAAATTCATTTTTATTAATTCATTCTTAAGAAACTATCTTAAAGCTAGACAAAAATTCATAAAACTAGCCTAATTAACCATAACTTACAACTAACTTACTGGACCCATACGGACACTCTAAGTTAAACTATAACAGTTAATACTAATGCCTTTCGGCCCTAAGATCTATTTAACTTCAATTTCATTTTATTTATTTTTTTATTCATTAGAAAATTTCAAAAAACTAATATCAATATCCTTTTTTATTTTTACTTAAAAACTACTTAAAATAAGGTCCTTAATATAAAACTTAAAGCTAACTAAAACTACCTATTCTACCTATAAACTACTTAAAACTAGAACAACCCAGCAGCAAATCTAAGTATCTAACGTTTTTTGTTTTTCATATTTTGTTGTCTTTTTTTATTTTTTTTTATTCCATGTTTTTTTTTTAATGTTATTTTTTTGTTTTTTTGTGTTTTTTTTTTATTTTTTTGTATTTTTATCTTTTGTATTTTTTCTTGTGTTTTTTTTTTTCGTGCCACCATGCCTACTCTACTTAAAACTAAACCCTTAAACTATAAAACAAGTATGTAAGCCGGCCAAGGCTTAAAACCCCATCCCGACTACCCACTATCAAGTGCCGATTGAAGCCACCAAAACTGGTTCTCCTGCTTCACCCTATCAGTTCGGTCCCGTTCGGACACAGCCCTACTGAACCGAAGGAGCTCTGCTCCGCCTTGTGCCATGACGTCCCGATTGTACAGAAGTCGCTTATCCACGGTCCGTCGTCTGACGTGGTAGATTAACGGAACTGCCAATCTATCCTGTATCAGACCGCATCTATCTAAAAAGAGGAATGCCTCTGGTGGAATGAAGCCGCTCAAGCGTGCACTTTCAAAATACTCGTCGTTCGGATAGAACGCCCCGAAAATTAAACTGTTGGTCGAAGACATAGCTCTTGCAATGTGACCTCGAACGAGTTTTATCACGAAATTGTCAATTCTGTTGATTCGAGCCCCGTTGTATAGCACCTCGTTGGAATAGTAATGCACGAAAGAAGATTCGGCTGTTCGATATAAGCCGGTACAGCGTCGTAAACACTGCCGCTCGAACACCCGAAACTTCTCCATCTGGGAAGGGGCAACGTTGAACCACACAGGACAACCATAAACGATCATCGGCCGTATCAGGGCCATGTAGCAAATTACCTTCACTCTGGGGTCAAGCCGACTGCTAAAAAACAGCCGTTTCGTCAGAGCGAAGGCTCCTCTGGCCCTGGTCAGAGCAGCATTTATATGTCTGTCGAAATATAAATACTGATCTAACCAGATACCGAGGTACTTCACTACACTTTTGCTCGCTAATGGCTGCCCGTGAAGATCAACGATGACCATCTTGCGCCAATTCTTGCACGTATCCCTCGTGGCCCTAGCCAACGGAGTCCGGAACAGAATTGTCTCCGACTTCTGGACATTTATTTTCAGTTTCCAGTCGTCGCAATATCGCTGAATCTTGTCGAAATCACGCTGCAAGAGAATTCTAATAACCTCAACCTTTCGGGCCGTTCTGTACGCAATTAGATCGTCGGCATGCGCAATTGCCTTTGTAAGACTACCTATCAGATCGCTGGTGTAAATGCTGAAGAGAATCGGCGAATTCACCGCTCCCTGTTGAAGACCATTTTTAATTAAGAATGTTGTGTTAGAAGTTACATTGCCACTTTTGACAACAAACTTTCTACCGTTAAGCATATCATAAAGTATATACAACAATGGCTTGCTTATGCCAAGCCTGCTCAGTTTTAGGTAAAGACCCTCTAACCATACGGTGTCAAAGGCCTTTTCCAAATCAACCAGAACAGCACCTGTGCATTGTTGTTTTGTTTTATTCCATTGGATATCAGAAACGAGTTTAGACGCAGCATGAATTGTGTCATGACCCGCCTTGAACCCGAACTGTTTATCCGGAATTATTTTGTTGTCCGCAGCCCACTTAGTCAGAGCCCTATTAATGATTTTTTCGAAAACTTTGCTGATGCTCGGAAGAAGACTTATCGACCGAAGATTTGACGGGTTGTAGTTGTCCTTTCCCTTTTTCGGGAGAGAATGAACCACAGCGGTCTTCCAATGCACTGGATAATATGCATTATTCAGTGCATTATTGAAGAGTGTGGTGTAAATGTCAATTGCCTCCATCGGTAAATGTCTTAGTACAACGTTGGATATACCATCGACACCTGCTGACTTTTTATTTTTTATTGAGTTGAAAATGAGCTGAAGCTCAACCTTCGTCACTAACAAGGGACTTGGTCCCGTTTGCTCGGCGATTATGGCATTTGCCAAGGAATCGTCATTGAACCGCATAAAACCGCGGTTCTCAGATCGCCAATGTGTTATATCATTTCGAAGGTAAAAGTGATTAAGTAGGGCTCTGTTTCCCAGGTCGTGGTTGGGGCGAATGCTAACATTCACCTTGTACACTTGCTGGAAAGCAGCTCCCACCGCCTCCACTTTTTCCTTCGGATCTTCAATTATATATAAGTCATCGTCAAAGATGGCTTCTTCTGGATCTATTTGCGCTGTCATGAGTACGTCTCTGTTCTCTTCAGTTCTTTGGAGTTTCAGACACGGAAGGTCATTGTCGTTCTTTTTCCTAAATATCTTGTTGATTTTAGGGAACATACCAGGGTCACTGGAATTAACTGACCGGATCTTGCGGTCCCAGTACTTGTTAATTGATAACCTGTAGTTCTCCTTAATCAACAGATTGACATTTTTTATTGACGACTTCAGTGTCCTAACCTCCAAGTCGTGTGGGTCTGTAAGTCGTCTGTACAAGTTTTTGAGTCTTGTCAGTAAGCCACTATTGTGCTTACGTAGTGCGTCAATAGTCGCGTTTCTGTAAGCTTCCATTTGGTCCCGTTCTTTGTACTTTGGTATTGTCCGTTCCATCGTTCGTTTTATTGTTTCGTCCATCTGTTGTAAATGTTGGTCAATTTCTGTATTTGTCAGGTTTCTGTTGTTTGGGGGGGCTATGTCACTCGAACGAAGTTCTCTCGCTAGGGCGTTGGTGAAACGAGGCCAGCGCATCTTACTGTAATTGTAAGAATGCGTTGCAACGTATTTCTCCAACTCCACACGTTCGTTCGGAATCTGCATTACAGCAGCCAGTCCGCAGTGATCACTGTCGTACTCGACTGTCTGTAAGCAGTTTCGAGGGTGATTACCGACTTTGTCTGTAACTGTCAGTCTTGTATCGTACAGCAAAAGATCCAGAAAGGAGCCGCTTCTTGGATACGATGGCTTTTCAGTAGCCAGCAGGTCGACGCCATATTCAACGCTGTAAAGATTCATCAAATTAAAAAGATGGTTACCTCTGGGATTACTATGTTGATTTCCCCAATCTTCATGTTTTGCGTTCAAATCACCGGCCAAGATGAAATAGTTTTCTTCCAAGCTCAGTTTTAGTTCCCTAAAAAGAATCTCGAGTTCTGAAGCAAAGTAAGTAACCTGCGGAGCTCCAGCCGTTCACAGCTAGGACTTTTATGGTCTTAACTGCGCCAGGCCAGGCAACAAAGAGTAGAGATGATCTACCCTTTTGCCTTGCTCCTTTATCTGACTTTGCAGCCCTGTAAGTTGACCTTGAATGCTCAACAACAAGGCTACAATGTCAGGCTGCACCTCTGGTGCCTTAGGCACAGGGGCCTTTGGGGCAACCGTTGGTGGAGCCTGTCTCGTGTTCCCATTCCCTGACACCATTTGGGCGTAAGAGAATTTGGGATCCACGAATTTTTGTGTTGGAGCCTGTCGAACTGTTCGACTTCCTTCGGCTTTTTGACTGGCCTGTTTTTGCTTCATTTGCTGGACCTTAGGGCAACCCCTATAGTTAGCCGGGTGCCCTTGGTTTCCACAAAGGACACACTTGAGCTGGGTGAAATCCTCAACCCGCTCATTCCCCAGCTTGCATTCTCCCTCGTTGTGGGTTTCAGAGCACCTGACGCAGCGCAACTGCATATTGCAGTTGGCTCCGGCATGGCCGAACCTCTGGCACTTCGTACATTGTAAAATGTCGTCGTGCCTTTTTAATGTCTCCCAGTGTATGGCTTGATAGTCGAGGCATTTGATTTCCCTCAGACTCTCAAAACTACTTTGGGGCGATAATGTTACGAGGAACATTGGCAGCCTGTAACCCCCTCGCCTGGACTTCACCGTAGTGAAAGGCTTGACCCCGATAAAATCGAGATCGTCAGTGGCTTTTTGACGGAGCTCAGCTAAGAGCTCCTCCGGTTCCGTGCAGGAACTTATGCCCTTCAGAAGGACCGTCTGAAATTTTTCACTTTTAGGTGTGTAGCTGAAGAACTCAGCGGTGGCCTCTTTTAGTAACCCTTTTACTAACTTGTAATCGGCCAGTGAGAAACACTGGACCGAATAATTCTTTTCTTTTTCATTTAAAATTTTTATGAGAAATTTGCCATTAGTGGCCGACTTACATACCTGTTTTATGTCGTCCAGGTCAACTCTGTGTGTCCTAATTGGTGGCACTTTCTCCTTCTTGGGCTGTGGTTGTTTCTGGTGTTGCTGCTGTTGCTTCTGCTTCTGTTGCTGCTGCTGCTGTTTCTGCTGCTCCTGCTGCCTTGGTTGTAGCTGTTGTTGTTGATGCTGTTTTGCCTTAGCCGAAGTCGATGGGCCCTCAGCAATTGGGCCTGTCACTGCTGCTGGCGTCTTTTTATTTTGCCCCGCTCCTGTGTTTTTATAAGCGGGATTGGGTTGTGGTTGTTTTTGCTGCTGTGGTTGTTGTTGCTGTTGTTTTTGCTGCTGTTGTTTTTGCAGCTGTTGTTTTTGGGCTGCCTCTTGCTTTCGGCGCGCCTCTTGTTTCAGCTTAAGCTGAATGAGGAGGGGCTTTATTTCCTCCTTGAGCTTATTGAGGCTTTGCTCGTGCTGGCTGATTTCTGCCTGTTTGGTTTGCAGGGCCTGCACCAGTTCTGTTTCTTGGAGGTCCGCCTCTACCTCCAAAGCCTTCCTTGTCGGCGGGACTGGCTCTGGCTCCGATAGGATTAAATCCCTATTCGGAGGCCTGAAGAGCCCCTCTCCACCTTCGGAAATATATTCCGTTTTCTCAGACTCGGCGTCTGAGAATTCACTTTCAGTGGTGATACCTGATTTTCCCTTCTCCATGTCTTTCCGCATATCACGCCGCTTAGCGGCGTTGGCTCTTTCAATTTTATTTGGACTGTGCTTCTTCAGTTTCCTCTTCTTGTTAGTTGTTGCTGCAGTCCACTGGTCAGATGCCTGACCAGATGTTGTTGCTGTTATTTCCGGTACCGCTGCTCGCGCCACCGTGACATCACCTGATGTGTTGGCAGAGGTATCTTTCGATACCCCTGCTTTTCTCTCCTTCTCCATTTGCTTTTTTTCCCAACAGATAAAATCAACAATTTCTCTGTTGTGAAAAAAAAGCAATTAAATTTTTTGTAGACTCCGGCTGGGACTCGAACCCACGACCCTTCGATCTGTCTTCTGACGCCACTTTTTTTTTTTTTTTTTTTCCAAATTCATTTTTATTAATTCATTCTTAAGACTATCTTAAAGCTAGACAAAAATTCATAAAACTAGCCTAATTATCTATAACTTACAACTAACTTACTGGTCCCATACGGACGCTCTAAGTTAAACAATAATACTTAATGCTAATGCCTTTCGGCCCTAAGATCTATTTAATTTCATTTCATTTTATTTATTTGTGTATTCATTAGAAAATTTAGCAAAAACTAATGTCAATATCCTTTTTTATTTTTACTTAAAAACTACTTAAAATAAGGATTTTAGATTTAGATTTAGATTAGATTTTAAAACTTAAAGCTAACTAAAACTACCTATTCTACCTATAAACTACTTAAAACTAGAACAACCACAGCAGCAAATCTAACTATCTAAGGTTTTTTGTTTTTCATATTTTGTCTTTTTTTTCTTTTTATTTTTTTGATTATTCCATGATTTTTTTTTTTTAATTTTTTGTTTTTTTTTTTTGTATTTTTTTTGTATTTTTCTTTTTTGTATTTTTTGTATTTTTTTTTTGTATGTTTTTTTTTTGTGCCACCATGCCTATTCTACTTAAAACTAAACCCTAAAACTATAAAACAAGTATGTAAGCCGGCCAAGGCTTAAAACCCCATCCCGACTTCTCACTATCAAGTGCCGATTGAAGCCACCAAAACTGGCTCTCCTGCTTCACCCTATCAGTTCGGTCCCTTTCGGACACAGCCCTACTGAACCGAAGGAGCTCTGCTCCGCCTTGTGCCATGACGTCCCGATTGTACAGGAGTCGCCTATCCACGGTTCGTCGTCTGACGAGGTAGATTAACGGAACTGCCAATCTATCCTGTATCAGACCGCATCTATCTAAAAAGAGGAATGCCTCTGGTGGAATGAAGCCGCTCAAGCGTGCACTTTCAAAATACTCGTCGTTCGGATAGAACGCCCCGAAAATTAAATTGTTGGTCGAAGACATAGCTCTTGCAATGTGACCCCGAACGAGTTTTATCACGAAATTGTCAATTCTGTTGATTCGAGCCCCGTTGTATAGGACATCGTTGGAATAGTAATGCACGTAAGAAGATTCGGCTGTTCGATATAAGCCGGTACAGCGTCGTAAACACTGCCGCTCGAACACCCGAAACTTCTCCATCTGGGAAGGGGCAACGTTGAACCACACAGGACAACCATAAACGATCATCGGCCGTATCAGGGCCATGTAGCAAATTACCTTCACTCTGGGGTCAAGCCGACTGCTAAAAAACAGCCGTTTCGTCAGAGCGAAGGCTCCTCTGGCCCTGGTCAGAGCAGCATTTATATGTCTGTCGAAATATAAATACTGATCTAACCAGATACCGAGGTACTTCACTACACTTTTGCTCGCTAATGGCTGCCCGTGAAGATCAACGATGACCATCTTGCGCCAATTCTTGCACGTATCCCTCGTGGCCCTAGCCAACGGAGTCCGGAACAGAAATGTCTCCGACTTCTGGACATTTATTTTCAGTTTCCAGTCGTCGCAATATCGCTGAATCTTGTCGAAATCACGCTGCAAGAGAATTCTAATAACCTCAACCTTTCGGGCCGTTCTGTACGCAATTAGATCGTCGGCATGCGCAATTGCCTTTGTAAGACTACCTATCAGATCGCTGGTGTAAATGCTGAAGAGAATCGGCGAATTCACCGCTCCCTGTTGAAGACCATTTTTAATTAAGAATGTTGTGGTAGAAGTTACATTGCCACTTTTGACAACAAACTTTCTACCGTTAAGCATATCATAAAGTATATACAACAATGGCTTGCTTATGCCAAGCCTGCTCAGTTTTAGGTAAAGACCCTCTAACCATACGGTGTCAAAGGCCTTTTCCAAATCAACCAGAACAGCACCTGTGCATTGTTGTTTTGTTTTATTCCATTGGATATCAGAAACGAGTTTAGACGCAGCATGAATTGTGTCATGACCCGCCTTGAACCCGAACTGTTTATCCGGAATTATTTTGTTGTCCGCAGCCCACTTAGTCAGAGCCCTATTAATGATTTTTTCGAAAACTTTGCTGATGCTCGGAAGAAGACTTATCGACCGAAGATTTGACGGGTTGGAGTTGTCCTTTCCCTTTTTCGGGAGAGAATGAACCACAGCGGTCTTCCAATGCACTGGATAATATGCATTATTCAGTGCATTATTGAAGAGTGTGGTGTAAATGTCAATTGCGTCCATCGGTAAATGTCTTAGTACAACGTTGGATATACCATCGACACCTGCTGACTTTTTATTTTTTATTGAGTTGAAGATGAGCTGAAGCTCAACCTTCGTCACTAACAAGGGACTTGGTCCCGTTTGCTCGGCGATTATGGCATTTGCCAAGGAATCGTCATCGAACCGCATAAAACCGCGGTTCTCAGATCGCCAATGTGTTATATCATTTCGAAGGTAAAAGTGATTAAGTAGGGCTCTGTTTTCCAGGTCGTGGTTGGGGCGAATGCTAACATTCACCTTGTACACTTGCTGGAAAGCAGCTCCCACCGCCTCCACTTTTTCCATCGGATCTTCAATTATATAAAAGTCATCGTCAAAGATGGCTTCTTCTGGATCTATTTGCGCTGTCATGAGTACGTCTCTGTTCTCTTCAGTTCTTTGGAGTTTCAGACACGGAAGGTCATTGTCGTTCTTTTTCCTGAATATCTTGTTGATTTTCGGGAACATACTAGGGTCACTGGAATTAACTGACCGGATCTTGCGGTCCCAGTACTTGTTAATTGATAACCTGTAGTTCTCCTTAATCAACAGATTGACATTTTTTATTGACGACTTCAGTGTCCTAACCTCCAAGTCGTGTGGGTCTGTAAGTCGTCTGTACAAGTTTTTGAGTCTTGTCAGTAAGCCACTCTTGTGCTTAGGTTAGGTTAGGTTAGGTTGCAAGGGGTGTGCACAGCATGAAGCTGTTGCGTACACGGGGGCCTATTGGTCCATTGTGATCCCCTGTAAAAGTAAAAATTTAGCAACGATGCTCCTCAAATCTGTCGATTAGCGTAGACTGGCTCGTTAACGAACCAACCTGTGCTATCTATAAATTTCCTCATGCTTGCCATTGAAACCTGTGCTAGATCATCCAGTTCTCCAACAAACCTGTTTCCGAAATGACGGAGTCGGCTGGTTTGGAGATTCGGACAGTCGCAGAGCAGGTGTTTAATGGTTTCCATTTCCTCCTCATCCTGACAGCTCCTACAAAAATCGGGTGCAAATGCACCTATTCTGTTAGCCATTGTGCCAATGGCGCAATGACCTGTTAGTACACCTGTCAAGATTTTAATATTCTTTTTACTCAGCGATAGAATATACCGAGTTTCCTTTTCATTTGTGTTAGGCCATAAACTTCTAGAGATTACACAATCATCCCTGGATTTCCAGGAGATGTTGATTTTCTCTTTTAGCTTAAGGTCTATCTTCCTCTTGAGTACCCCAATCGGGACGAGGGGTCCCCCAACTGAGTGGTCGCTACTACTTATGTCTGCTTCTGACCCTTTCCTGGCTAGTTCATCTACTATATCATTCCCTTCTATATTGCTATGTCCGGGAACCCAGCAGAGCTTTACCTGGTTAGTGTGGCAGATTTTGTTTAATTTCTTCCTACAGTTTAAAACTGCTTTTGATCTTATGGTCTCACTGGCTAAGGCTTTGATAGCAGCCTGGCTGTCCACGAAAAAAGTAATCTCCGAAGAGCTTAGATTTTCTTGGTGTGCCAATTCAGCTGCTTTTGCAATGGCAAAGATCTCGGCCTGAAAGACACTACAGTCAGCCGGGAGTGTATATGACGCTCTGATGTTCAGAGATTGGCAAAACACTCCAGCACCTGTTCCTGATTCCATTTTTGAACCATCAGTGTAGAAAGGGATACCCTGTTTACTTATAAGTGAATTAGGATCCCAACCCTGTCTTTCTGGTATTAAAATAGAAAATTTCCTGTCGAAATCCAGTAAAGGGGGGATGTAATCGGTGGTCTCTCTCAGTCCTGGAATCGTGTCATATCTTTGTAAGATTGACCCGTGGCCATAAGTGCTGTGCCTCCAAAAGCTCAGTTCTCTTAAACGAATTGCAGTTTTGGCTGCCGTGCACTTTATGAACTCATCCAGAGCCGGGAGGTCCAAGATCATTTCCAATCCAGCTTGTGGTGTGGATCTTTGAGCCCCTGTTATTCCTACACAGGCTAGTCTCTGTACCTTATTCAGGTTCTTGAGATAGCTTGATTTTTCCACCGCTTTCCACCATACAATAGATCCATAGGTAAGAATGGGTCTGACTATCGCTGTGTACATCCATTGGATGACTTGCGGTCGCATACCCCAACGTACACCGAAGGTCTTTTTGCATGTGTAGAATGCACATAGTGCTTTTTTCATTCTTTCCTCCGTATTACGCTTCCATGTAAGCTTGGAGTCAAGGATTACTCCTAGAAATTTAGCTTCCTTAGAAGGTTTTAGAGGAATGCCATTTAGTTTGGGAGGGTTGAAGCCCTCCAGTTTCCTTTTCTTCGTGAACAAAACTAGCTCTGTCTTGGTGGGGTTGACCCCGAGACCGTTCTTAGTTGCCCAAGAAGATAAATCCTTTAATGCATTTTCCATAATGTTTTCGATGATGGTAAGAAACTTGCCTGATACCAAAACCACTATGTCATCTGCATATGCTACTATTTTAATGCCCTGATCTTTGAACTTTGTGAGAATTTTGTTGACTACGAGGATCCAGAGCAGGGGTGAGATGACTCCTCCCTGTGGTGTGCCTCTAGTAACTGTTTTCTCAATAGTACTAACTCCTATTTGAGAGTTGATAATTCTGCCATTTAACATGGTGAAGATCCAATCGACAATGACAGATTCAACCCCAACTTCAACTAAGGCAGTCTTGATCGATTCCGTTTTAACGTTATTAAACGCACCCTCGATATCAAGAAATGCTGCCAGGGTATATTCTTTCTGTTCAAGACTTTTCTCAATATGTGAAACTACTTCATGCAAAGCAGTCTCCACTGATTTACCTTTAAGGTAAGCGTGTTGGTAGTTGCACAAGTTGTTTTCGTTGAGAAGTTCTCGAACATGTAGATCAATTATCCTCTCTAGTGTCTTAAGGAGAAACGAAGAGAGACTTATTGGTCTATAATCCTGAGCGGTCGAGTGAGTCGGTTTCCCTGCTTTTGGGATAAAGACTACCTTAACCTTTTTCCAGCTATTAGGGACGTATCTAAGTTTGATACAACTTATGAAGATTACCCTAAGCCACGGAGTTATTACTTTGAGAGCATTTTGGAGAAGAGCTGGAAAAATCTCGTCTGGTCCCGCTGATTTATAGGGTTTGAACGAGTTTATTGCCCAAATAATCTTCTGCTCAGTAATAACCTGATTTAGTTCTAACTTTGATTCCGTGTGAGTAAAATCCAGCGTGTTCGATTGCAAGCAATCCGAACTTTCTGGGTTTTTACAACCGGGGAAATGAGTTTCCATGAAGAGTTCAAGCGTTTCCAGGCTCGAGTTCGACCATGATCCATCAGGGTGTTTAATGTACCCCGGGATCGTGGGATTAAGGGCCAGGGTTCTACGGAGCCTTGCCGCCTCGCTTGTTTTTTCAATGGATTCACAATGTTTAGCCCACGAATCCTTTTTGGCCTTCCTTAACTCTTTGGTGTAAGTGTTAAGTGCGGCTCTATAAGACTTTAAGTCCTCGTCTAATTTACTCAGTTTAGCTTTATTGAAAAGTTTTCTAACCTCTGTTCTACGTTTCTTCAGTACCCCATTCCACCAGGGTGGGTGGGGTTATTAGAACGAGATAAAGGGCAGTGTTTTTCAAAAGACATTCTCATTTTGCTAGACAAGTTTTGGACAACAGTGTCAATGGTTGAAGTACTTAGACTTGTATTGTCCTCTGGTGGATCAATACAGTCTTTCAGCCATTTTTCGTACTCTGTCCAATTCGTTCTAGTTGGGTTCCTGTAAGGTTTCTTTTCAGTAAAGTTCCTGTCTATAGAGAAGAGTATCCTAAAGTGATCCGAAAAAGATTCTTTAGGTGAGACTCTCCAGTCTTCAACTGAAATTTTACTATTATTGCTAATAAGGGTCAAATCTATGATTTCCTCCCTGTTTTTGTTTCGAAAAGTAGGGTGATTGCCCCTATTACATATCGATAAATTAGAACAGAGAATATATTCAAAAATTGACTCACCCCTTTTGTTGATATCCTTTGAGCCCCATTGAGTGTGGTGAGCGTTGGCATCACATCCTACCACCAAAGGTGTGCCGCTTGCTGTGGCATGGACCACAAGATCACGGACAGTTTTTGATGGTGGGCTCTCCTCCTCATACGGCATGTACGTCGACGCTAGAATGAAGTTTCCTTCATTTGATTCGACGCTGATTGCCGTGTTGTCCTTGTTGCTGTACCTAGATAGGAAGAAAGCGTTAATTGATTTTTTCACTAGGATGCAACTTCTAATATTACTTACATCTGACGTGGAGTGGAAAAGGTTGTAGTGCTTTGACCTCAACCCACGGATTCGGTTTTTGCCTAACCATGGTTCCTGGATCAAGGCCACATCCACGTTCTCGTGAGACATGTAGAGCGTAAGGTCGTACGTTGCTGCTTTAGCGTGGTGCAGGTTTATTTGCACCACTTGCAGCTTTTGACTCCCCTTTGCCTTCATGCCTCTTAACCTTTACGGTTCCGAGACCATACCTCAACACGTCTTTTTTACCTTTGAGCAGAAGGTCAGATTTCTTGTCTGCCACAAACAAGAGGTCCTTCCCTTCGCTTCCATGACTCTTTCTTGAGTGTTGGAGCTTCCATTCTAAAATGGGAAGCTCTTTGTTCTGTTTCGCCAGCAACTTTATAATGGCTGCGTCCTCATGTTCTGCAGGAGGGGGGATCCATATGCTAAACTGCTGGCGGAGTGGTAGAGCTGCGGCGGGTAGAATCTCAAGGGAGGAACCTTCCCATAGTTCGCCAATGTTGGCGATTGTACGGTTCAGAAACTCCCGTGATTTCTGGTCACCGCAGCAGACCACTTTAACTCCTCGCCGCCATCCGGCACCATCAAAGACATAGTCTTCCGAACTATCGTTCTCCAATGCCTCCATCATGGCTTTGAGGATCTCGTTTTCCACAAGGAGCCAGTTTTTTGCCGAGATTTTCCCATCTGGGTCGTCACGACTTATTATGGCAATTTGTAGGTCAATCGGGGTGGTGTCGAAGCTGCTGGTTTTCTGTTTTTTAGCACCATCTTGCTTGACCGCCTCCTCCGATCTTTGTCTCTTGGACGTTCCTGGCTTCGTTCCAGAAGAGGTGCTTGCCGGTGCTTGGTCTTTCCTAGCGTTGGCTTGCTGTTTCTTACTGGAAGTCGCCTGAACTTTACCTTTGTCGTTCCGAGCGGTCGAGTTATTGCCAGCCTGTTCACGATTTGCCTTTTTAGGGACAGACCTAGATTTGGCAGCATCTACTCCTTTGCTCTCCGACTCTTTGGTATTCACTTCCTTCGCTATTTCCCTGGGTGCAGTGACAGTCTCTGCCAGCTGCCGCTCAAAGTTCCTAACTAGCTTCTTATGCTTTTTTAAGAGAGCCTTGTCTCTCGAACTGAGCGTCGCAGGGTCTTTCAACTCGGTCATTTTCACGAATCTTTTGGAGGATCTGTAGTTGCTGCGTTGCCTCGTAGCTTTGAGGGGTGCAGCAGACTTCAGCATAGTCTCTTCTTGACTCGGTTCCATCAGTAGCTCGTCCTCGGTTTGACTGCCTATGGAAGGAGGTCTGTCCGAGGTCTCCGTACCTTTGATAGTTAGACCATCTAAGTCGGGGAGGAGATCCACTGAGAGAATGACCGGTTGTCTTTTTAGCTCTCGTTTTCCTTTCTCCAAGTTTACATTTGTCACTGGCGACTTAGCTTCTTGCGAAGCCAAGCCCTCGCCGGCAGCCGTGACTTCTGCCGACACTTGAACGTATATCCCCGTTCGATTTACTTCATTTTGTAAACTTTTGTCCATATTTATTAGATAAGCATCTCTGCTTTTTGTGGTTTTCTTAGTTGTCTTACTCCGCAGCTGGATTGCTGAAGAGTTAGACGTAAGCCCCCTCGCCACAACAAGGCGAAAACCGTGAGGGGGCACTCTTGTGCTTACGTAGTGCGTCAATAGTCGCGTTTCTGTAAGCGTCCATTTGGTCCCGTTCTTTGTACTTTGGTATTGTCCGTTCCATTGTTCGTTTTATTGTTTCGTCCATCTGTTGTAAATGTTGGTCAATTTCTGTATTTGTCAGGTTTCTGTTGTTTGGTGGGGCTATGTCACTCGAACGAAGTTCTCTCGCTAGGGCGTTGGTGAAACGAGGCCAGCGCATCTTACTGTAATTGTAAGAATGCGTTGCTACGTATTCCTCCAACTCCACGCGTTCGTTCGGAATCTGCATTACAGCAGCCAGTCCGCAGTGATCACTGTCGTACTCGATTGTCTGTAAGCAGTTTCGAGGGTGATTACCGACTTTGTCTGTAACTGTCAGTCTTGTGTCGTACAGCAAAAGATCCAAAAAGGAGTCGCTTCTTGGATACGATGGCTTTTCAGTAGCCAGCAGGTCGACGCCATATTCAACGCTGTAAAGATTCATCAAATTAAAAAGATGGTTACCTCTGGGATTACTATGTTGATTTCCCCAATCTTCATGTTTTGCGTTCAAATCACCGGCCAAGATGAAATAGTTTTCTTCCAAGCTCAGTTTCAGTTCCCTAAAAAGAATCTCGAGTTCTGAAGCAAAGTAAGTAACCTGCGGAGCTCCAGCCGCATAAGCCGCAATCATATACATCCGCTTCCCTTGAGTGAGAGAGATGCATACAACGCAAACTTCTAGCGTCTTGAGCTTTCGCAATTCATTGTTGTATATGACTTTATAATTAATGCCTTTTCGTATAAAGAGAGCGACACCGCCCCCTTGAGTGGAGTCGGGCCGGTCTCTTCTTACGATATTGTAATTTTTATGAGTCAGTTTATGTTTGTGGTTTAGCTTAGTTTCGCTAGCCATAAACACATCGGGACTGTAATCTTTCAACAATTGGAACATATTGGCTCTTCGTTCAATCCTAATCAGTGAATTTACATTCACAGCTAGGACTTTTAGGCGCGTCTCCGGCAGCGCGCCCATTATGGTCTAAATTGCGCCAGGCCAGGCAACAAAGAGTAGAGATGATCTACCCTTTTGCCTTGCTCCTTTATCTGACTTTGCAGCCCTGTAAGTTGACCTTGAATGCTCAACAACAAGGCTACAATGTCAGGCTGCACCTCTGGTGCCTTAGGCACAGGGGCCTTTGGGGCAACCGTTGGTGGAGCCTGTCTCGTGTTCCCATTCCCTGACACCATTTGGGCGTAAGAGAATTTGGGATCCACGAATTTTTGTGTTGGAGCCTGTCGAACTGTTCGACTTCCTTCGGCTTTTTGACTGGCCTGTTTTTGCTTCATTTGCTGGACCTTAGGGCAACCCCTATAGTTAGCCGGGTGCCCTTGGTTTCCACAAAGGACACACTTGAGCTGGGTGAAATCCTCAACCCGCTCATTCCCCAGCTTGCATTCTCCCTCGTTGTGGGTTTCAGAGCACCTGACGCAGCGCAACTGCATATTGCAGTTGGCTCCGGCATGGCCGAACCTCTGGCACTTCGTACATTGTAAAATGTCGTCGTGCCTTTTTAATGTCTCCCAGTGTATGGCTTGATAGTCGAGGCATTTGATTTCCCTCAGACTCTCAAAACTACTTTGGGGCGATAATGTTACGAGGAACATTGGCAGCCTGTAACCCCCTCGCCTGGACTTCACCGTAGTGAAAGGCTTGACCCCAATAAAATCGAGATCATCATTGGCATTTTCACGGAGCTCAGCTAAGAGCGCCTTCGGTTCCGTGCAGGAACTTATGCCCTTCAGAAGGACCGTCTTAAATTTCTCGCTTTTAGGCGTGTAGCTGAAGAACTCAGCTGTGGCCTCTTTTAGTAACCCTTTTACTAACTTGTAATCGGCCAGTGAGAAACACTGGACCGAATAATTCTTTTCTTTTTCGTTTAAAATTTTTATGAGAAATTTGCCCTTAGTGGCCGACTTACATACCTGTTTTATGTCGTCCAGGTCAACTCTGTGTGTCCTTATTGGTGGCACCTTCTCCTTCTTGGGCTGTGGTTGTTTCTGGTGTTGCTGCTGCTTCTGCTTCTCCTGCTGCTGCTTCTGCTGCTGCTGTTGTTGTTGCTGTTGCTGTTGCTGCTGCTGGTGCTGTTGCTGCTGTTGTTGCTGTTGCTGCTTTTGTTGCTGTTTCTGCTGCTGCTGCTGCGGCCTTTGTTGTAGCTGTTGTTGTTGCTGTTGCTTTGCCTTAACCGAAGTGGATGGGCCCTCAGCAATTGGGCCTGTCACAGGTAATGAGGCCTTCACGTTTTCCTCCGCTCCCGTGATTTTGGTAGCGGGCTTTGACTGTGGTTGTTGCTGCTGTGGTTGTTGTTGCTTTTTTTTGTTTTTGTCTTCCTTTTGTTTTTGTTGCTGTTGCCGTAGAGCCGCCTCTTGTTGGCGGTGCGCCTCTTGCTTCAGCTTAAGTTGGCTAAGGAGCGGCTCAATTTCCTCCTTGAGTTTTTTAAGGCTTTCCTCGTATTGGCTGATGGTGGCCTGTTTGTTTTGGAGGGCCTTTATTAGCTTCGCCTCGGTTTGGAGGTCCAACTCCACCTCCAACGCCTTTTCTTTTGACGGCTCTGGCTCCGATCTATTCTTCGGAGACCAATACTGTCCTTCTCCTCCCTCAGAGACGTACTCGGGGGGTTCAGAGTCGTCACCCTCAGAGACTTCACTCTCTGATGTCGTCACATCTTTCCTTTGTTTTGGCAGCTTTTTTTTCAAAGCTGCCCTCTTAGCTGGATTTGCTCTTTTAACCAGGTTAGGTGTTGGTGTATCCCTCTTCCTCTTGGTCATTGATGTTTGCGGGTCCGATGCATGACCCGATGTTACGGTGACTTGTGGTACCGCTGGTGGCAGTACTTTCGCATCACCCGATATATCAGCAGAGGTATCTTTCGATACCCCTGATTTCTTCTTCTTCTCCATTTCCCTTTCTTCCCAATTAATAAAATCAACTATTTCTCTATTATGAAAAAAAGCGATAATATTTCTTGTCGACTCCGCCTGGGACTCGAACCCACGACTCTTGGAGCTATCTTCGGATGCCACTTTTTTTTTTTTTTTTTTTTTAAATTCATTTTTATTAATTCATTCTTAAGACTATCTTAAAGCTAGACAAAAATTCATAAAACTAGCCTAATTATCCATAACTTACAACTAACTTACTGGTCCCATACGGACACTCTAAGTTAAACAATAATACTTAATGCTAATGCCTTTCGGCCCTAAGATCTATTTAACTTCAATTCCATTTTATTTATTTTTTTATTCATTAGAAAATTTCAAAAAAAACTAATATCAATGTCCTTTTTTTATTTTTACTTAAAAACTACTTAAAATAAGGTCCTTAATATAAAACTTAAAGCTAACTAAAACTACCTATTCTACCTATAAACTACTTAAAACTAGAACAACCACAGCAGCAAATCTAACTATCTAACGTTTTTTGTTTTTCATATTTTGTCTTTTTTTTTTATTTATTTTTTTTTTTTGATTATTCCATGTTTTTTTTAATTTTTTTTTTTTTTTGTATTTTTTTTGTATTTTTCTTTTTTGTATTTTTTGTATTTTTTTTTTTGTATGTTTTTTTTGTGCCACCATGCCTATTCTACTTAAAACTAAACCCTAAAACTATAAAACAAGTATGTAAGCCGACCAAGGCTTAAAACCCCATCCCGACTACTCACTATCAAGTCCCGATTGAAGCCACCAAAACTGGCTCTCCTGCTTCACCCTATCAGTTCGGTCCCGTTCGGACACAGCCCTACTGAACCGAAGGAGCTCTGCTCCGCCTTGTGCCATGACGTCCCGATTGTACAGGAGTCGCCTATCCACGGTTCGTCGTCTGACGTGGTAGATTAACGGAACTGCCAATCTATCCTGTATCAGACCGCATCTATCTAAAAAGAGGAATGCCTCTGGTGGAATGAAGCCGCTCAAGCGTGCACTTTTAAAATACTCGTCGTTCGGATAGAACGCCCCGAAAATTAAATTGTTGGTCGAAGACATAGCTCTTGCAATGTGACCTCGAACGAGTTTTATCACGAAATTGTCAATTCTGTTGATTCGAGCCCCGCTGTATAGGACCTCGTTGGAATAGTAATGCACGTAAGAAGATTCGGCTGTTCGATATAAGCCGGTACAGCGTCGTAAACACTGCCGCTCGAACACCCGAAACTTCTCCATCTGGGAAGGGGCAACGTTGAACCACACAGGACAACCATAAACGATCATCGGCCGTATGAGGGCCATGTAGCAAATTACCTTCACTCTGGGGTCAAGCCGACTGCTAAAAAACAGCCGTTTCGTCAGAGCGAAGGCTCCTCTGGCCCTGGTCAGAGCAGCATTTATATGTCTGTCGAAATATAAATACTGATCTAACCAGATACCGAGGTACTTCACTACACTTTTGCTCGCTAATCGCTGCCCGTGAAGATCAACGATAACCATCTTGCGCCAATTCTTGCACGTATCCCTCGTGGCCCCAGCCAACGGAGTCCGGAACAGAATTGTCTCCGACTTCTGGACATTTATTTTCAGTTTCCAGTCATCGCAATATCGCTGAATCTTGTCGAAATCACGCTGCAAGAGAATTCTAATAACCTCAACCTTTCGGGCCGTTCTGTACGCAATTAGATCGTCGGCGTACGCAATTGCCTTTGTAAGACTACCTATCAGATCGCTGGTGTAAATGCTGAAGAGAATCGGCGAATTCACCGCTCCCTGTTGAAGACCATTTTTAATTAAGAATGTTGTGGTAGAAGTTACATTGCCACTTTTGACAACAAACTTTCTACCGTTAAGCATATCATAAAGTATATACAACAATGGCTTGCTTATGCCAAGCCTGCTCAGTTTTAGGTAAAGACCCTCTAACCATACGGTGTCAAAGGCCTTTTCCAAATCAACCAAAACAGCACCTGTGCATTGTTGTTTTGTTTTATTCCATTGGATATCAGAAACGAGTTTAGACGCAGCATGAATTGTGTCATGACCCGCCTTGAACCCGAACTGTTTATCCGGAATTATTTTGTTGTCCGCAGCCCACTTAGTCAGAGCCCTATTGATGATCTTTTCGAAAACTTTGCTGATGCTCGGAAGAAGACTTATCGACCGAAGATTTGACGGGTTGGAGTTGTCCTTTCCCTTTTTCGGGAGAGGATGAACCACAGCGGTCTTCCAATGCACTGGATAATATGCATTATTCAGTGCATTATTGAAGAGTGTGGTGTAAATGTCAATTGCCTCCATCGGTAAATGTCTTAGTACAACGTTGGATATACCATCGACACCTGCTGACTTTTTATTTTTTATTGAGTTGAAGATGAGCTGAAGCTCAACCTTCGTCACTAACAGGGGACTTGGACCCGTTTGCTCGGCGATTATGGCATTTGCCAAGGAATCGTCATTGAACCGCATGAAACCGCGGTTCTCAGATCGCCATTGTGTCATATCATTTCGAAGGTAAAAATGATTAAGTAGGGCTCTGTTTTCCAGGTCGTGGTTGGGGCGAGTGCTAGCATTCACCTTGTACACTTGCTGGAAAGCAGCTCCCACCGCCTCCACTTTTTCCTTCGGATCTTCAATTATAAAAAAGTCATCGTCAAAGATGGCTTCTTCTGGATCTATTTGCGCTGTCCTGAGTACGTCTCTGTTCTCTTCAGTTCTTTGGAGTTTCAGACACGGAAGGTCATTGTCGTTCTTTTTCCTGAATATCTTGTTGATTTTAGGGAACATACTAGGGTCACTGGCATTAACTGACCGGATCTTGCGGTCCCAGTACTTGTTAATTGATAACCTGTAGTTCTCCTTAATCAACAGATTGACATTTTTTATTGACGACTTCAGTGTCCTAACCTCCAAGTCGTGTGGGTCTGTAAGTCGTCTGTACAAGTTTTTGAGTCTTGTCAGTAAGCCACTCTTGTGCTTACGTAGTGCGTCAATAGTCGAGTTTCTGTAAGCGTCCATTTGGTCCCGTTCTTTGTACTTTGGTATTGTCCGTTCCATTGTTCGTTTTATTGTTTCATTCATCTGTTGTAAATGTTGGTCAATTTCTGTATTTGTCAGGTTTCTGTTGTTTGGTGGGGCTATGTCCCTCGAACGAAGTTCTCTCGCTAGGGCGTTGGTGAAACGAGGCCAGCGCATCTTACTGTAATTGTAAGAATGCGTTGCAACGTATTCCTCCAACTCCACGCGTTCGTTCGGAATCTGCATTACAGCAGCCAGTCCGCAGTGATCACTGTCGTACTCGACTGTCTGTAAGCAGTTTCGAGGGTGATTACCGACTTTGTCTGTAACTGTCAGTCTGGTGTCGTACAGCAAAAGATCCAGAAAGGAGCCGGTTCTTGGATACGATGGCTTTTCAGTAGCCAGCAGGTCGACGCCATATTCAACGCTGTAAAGATTCATCAAATTAAAAAGATGGTTACCTCTGGGATTACTATGTTGATTTCCCCAATCTTCATGTTTTGCGTTCAAATCACCGGCCAAGATGAAATAGTTTTCTTCCAAGCTCAGTTTAAGTTCCCTAAAAAGAATATCGAGTTCTGAAGCAAAGTAAGTAACCTGCGGAGCTCCAGCCGCATAAGCCGCAATCATATACATCCGCTTCCCTTGAGTGAGAGAGATGCATACAACGCAAACTTCTAGCGTCTTGAGCTTTCGCAATTCATTGTTGTATATGACTTTATAATTAATGCCTTTTCGTATAAAGAGAGCGACACCGCCCCCTTGAGTGGAGTCGGGCCGGTCTCTTCTTACGATATTGTAATTTTTATGAGTCAATTTGTGTTTGTGGTTTAGCTTAGTTTCGCTAGCCATAAACACATCGGGACTGTAGTCTTTCAACAATTGGAACATATTGGCTCTTCGTTCAATCCTAATCAGTGAATTTACATTCACAGCTAGGACTTTTAGGCGCGTCTCCGGCAGCGCGCCCATTATGGTCTAAATTGCGCCAGGCCAGGCAACAAAGAGTAGAGATGGTCTACCCTTTTGCCTTGCTCCTTTATCTGACTTTGCAGTCCTGTAAGTTGACCTTGAATGTTCAACAACAAGGCTACAATGTCAGGCTGCACCTCTGGTGCCTTAGGCACAGGGGCCTTTGGGACAACCGTTGGTGGAGCCTGTCTCGTGTTCCCATTCCCTGACACCATTTGGGCGTAGGAAAATTTGGGATCCACGAATTTTTGTGTAGGAGCCTGTCGAACTGTTCGACTTTCTTCGGCTTTTTGACTGGCCTGTTTTTGTTTGATTTGTTGGACCTTAGGGCAACCCCTATAGCTAGCCGGGTGCCCTTGGTTTCCACAAAGGACACACTTGAGCTGGGTCAAATCTTCAACCCGCTCATTCCCCAGCTTGCACTCTCCCTTGATGTGGGTTTCGGAGCACCTGACGCAGCGCAACTGCATATTGCAGTTGGCTCCGGCATGGCCGAACCTCTGGCACTTCGTACATTGTAAAATGTCGTCGTGCCTTTTTAATGTCTCCCAGTGTATGGCTTGATAGTCGAGGCATTTGATTTCCCTCAGACTCTCAAGCCTACTTTGGGGCGATAATGTTACGAGGAACATTGGCAGCCTGTAACCCCCTCGCCTGGACTTCACCGTAGTGAAAGGCTTGACCCCGATGAAATCGAGATCGTCGATGGCTTTTTGGCGGAGCTCAGCTAAGAGCGCCTCCGGTTCCGTGCAGGAACTTATGCCCTTCAGTAGGACCGTCTTTAATTTTTCGCATTTAGGCGTGAAGCTGAAGAACTCAGCTGTGGCCTCTTTAAGTAACCCTTTTACTAAGTTGTATTCGGCCAGTGAGAAGCACTGGACGGAATAATTCTTTTCTTTTTCGTTAAGGATTTTAATGAAAAAATTGCCCTTAGTGGCCGACTTACATACCTGTTTTATGTCGTCCAGGTCAACTCTATGGGTCCTTATTGGTGGCACCTTCTCCTTCTTGGGCTGTGGTTGTTTCTGGTGTTGCTGCTGTTGCTGCTGCTTCTGCTTCTGCTGCTGCTGCTGCTTCTGCTGCTGCTGTTTCTGTTGCTCCTGCTGTCTTGGTTGTAGCTGTTGTTGTTGCTGCTGTTTTGCCTTAGCCGAAGTCGATGGGCCCTCAGCAATTGGGCCTGTCACTGCCGCTGGCGTCTTTTTAATTTGCTCCGCTCCTGTGTATTTGGAAGCGGGCTTGGGTTGTGGTTGTTTTTGCTGCTGTGGTTGTTGTTGCTGTTGTTTTTGCTGCTGTTGTTTTTGCAGCTGTTGTTTTTGGGCTGCCTCTTTCTGTCGGCGCGCCTCTTGTTTCAGCCTTAGTGCACTGAGGAGGGGCTCTATTTCCTCCTTGAGCTTATTGAGGCTTTGCTCGTACTCGCTGATCTCTGCTTGTTTGACTTGCAGGGCCCGCACAAGTTCTCTTTCCTCTTGGAGGTCCGCCTCTACCTCCAAAGCCTTGTTTGTTGGCCGGACTGGCTCTGGCTCGGATAGGATTAAATCCCTATTCGGAGACCTGAAGTGCCCCTCTCCACCTTCGGAAATGTATTCCGTTTTTTCAGACTCGGCGTAGTCTGAGAACTCACTCTCCGTGGTAATTCCTCCCTTACCACCTTCCATTTGCTTCCGCATATCCCGCCGCTTAGCGGAGTTGGCCCTCTCCACTTTGTTTGGGCTATGCTTCTTCAGCTTCCTCTTCTTGTTTGTTGTTGCCTGTATCCACTGGTCAGATGTCTGACCAGATGTTGTTGTTGTTACATTGGGTACCGCTGCTGGCACCACCGTAACATCACCTGATGTGTTGGCAGAGGTATCTTTCGATACCCCTGCTCTTTTCTCCTTCTCCATTTCTTTCTGCTCCCAACTAATAAAATCTACAATTTCTCTATTATGAAAAAAAGCTGATAGATTTTTCGTCGACTCCGGCTGGGACTCGAACCCGCGACCCTTGGTTCTGTTTCCGGACGCCACCTCCACTGGGCTACCGATTACTTATTTTTTTCTGTGGCTTACTGCCTTGTTAATTGTAAAGCCGTACAAATGCACTTTTAATTTAAAATTATCTACTATCCACTTATAACACTTGTTTTCACTTTGAAAGTCAAAGAACGACTTCTTCGGATGCCACCTCCACTAGGCTACTGATTAGTTATTAAAAACTGTGGCTTACTGCCTACTTAAATGGAAAACTCTACAAATGCACTTTAAATATAATTATCTACTATCCACTTATTAACACTTGTTTTCTCTTTGAAAGTCAAAGAACGACTGACGCCACCTCCACTGGGCTATCGATTGTTAATTTTGATGGTGGCAAACTGCCAACTTTACTTTTTACTTATCACTTGCACTGTTTTAACTTTGAAATAAATATGAAAACACTTCTTCTCACTTTGGAAGTCAAAGAACGACTGAAGCAAACACACTAGCGCTGCGCTATCGAACTACTTATTTAATGAGTGACTAGCTAAGAATTTAATGACTTCTCTAATTTCCACAACACTTGTAAATAAACTCCACACTGCCTAAGTCTTTCCTGCTCGAAAGTCAGAGATCGATTGGCGCGAGCTGATGCACTTCAAGAAATTGAAGAAGCTTTGATGTCTATCGCGAACGATTTAGGACAGGCACGAGAGGCCAGAGAGGAAGCATTTAGTCTTTGCAAAAAAATGTCCAAGCTTGAATTTACCATACTTACAGAACTTTGGAACTCTGTACTGCAAATAATTAATAAAACAAGTACTTTACTTCAAAAACAAAATATTAGCCTGGATGTTGCAATGAATTTGCTGAGTGCAATAGATGAATTTATAATTGGGCTCAGGGACAATTTTGATAACTTTGATTCATCAGCCAGACAAAAAAAAACAGGATTCCGAATATAAGCACCTTTCTGAAAGGATGAGGTGTAGAAGCTCACGCCAGACTTTTTTGACGGCTCTGGACCCTCAGTAATTGTGACTTGGAAAGAAAGATTTAAAATTGAAACCTTTCTTCCCATTGTCGACACACTAAGCGTTCATTTGAAACAGCGACTAGGTTCGTATACGAAGATTGGCCAACGTTTTGCCTTTTTTTTCGATTAAAAAATCTGGATTCAGAAGACTTAAAAGAGAACTGCAAAACTTTTGCTGAATTTTACACCGAAGATGTGAACGGAGATGAACAACATGCTGAATGCCTGAATTTAAAAGACTTCTTGAAAATTAGTCGACACGAAAATGAAAAAACTTACAACATTCTAGAGCTTTATAATTTTTTTAAAACTAATAAAATTGACGATGAAATTCCAAATGTTAAAATTGCACTAAGAATTTTCTTAAGTATGATGGTGACCAATTGCAGTGGGGAACGTTCCTTCGCTTAGTTAAAAATAATCAAAACCGAACTCAGAACTACAATGATTCAAGAAAGATTGACATGTTTGTCGCTGATGTCAATCGAAAGCGACATCCCCAGAGGCATCGATTTGGAAGATGTGATCAATGATTTTACTAATCTCAAATCAAGAAAAAGACCCCTTCAATAAATATTCTTTTCTTTTACCTGAAAAAATAAAGTCTGTGTCACTATATTGTTCTTTAAATTACATTCTCAATAACTTATTTAATTGTCTGTTATTTAAATTTTGTTTATTTTTGAATTTTATATGACATATTTATTTTTTGGTTTTATTTTTACATTGTTTATGTGTATGTTTTAAATGCTGCAACAACTATTTATTTTTTTAATGAAATAAAAAAATGTACCTATTTATTTAAAAAATTAAAAGAATAAATATCAATTCAAAGTTATGTGATTTTTTCTGTATACCTTTATTACACAACATAACATTTTTATTTAATCATACAGGGGCCCCATTTTCGAAAAGTGCCCAGGCCCCCCAAAAGGGTA
Organism: Eupeodes latifasciatus; assembly: GCA_920104205.1. Classification (NCBI taxonomy): domain Eukaryota; kingdom Metazoa; phylum Arthropoda; class Insecta; order Diptera; family Syrphidae; genus Eupeodes; species Eupeodes latifasciatus. Next base: position 163,039,624 of record OV049924.1, read on the forward strand.
AAGACGGCCCTGCTCATACAGATACTTTTTGACCATTAAGAAATAAGGAATGTAGGAATAGGCATTGTTATAACAGGAAGTATATTAAAAAACAACAGCTAAAAGCCCAATTAATTAACTGTAGACAGAAAAAAGAGTCAGATTTCCAAAATATCCTGTATATTCAGTAGGTAAGTAGATTCACTGCAACTACTACACTAGTATAGTATAACTGAAGTATGTATATTCAATGGAGAACTATATATATAAGAATACATGACATTAGGCACATTGAGCCACCATCTTTCATATTCAATAAAAAATATATAAGTTAGCACCAAATACGCTGACACATGTTCCCACAACGTCCATAAACGTTGCGGATAAATGTGTCGCCTTATATGCTGACAAGTTTTCTAAATGCAGGTCACTGCGCTGCGGTTGAAAGTGTCAAATTCTCAAGAACCAATAAAAGTGAGCAACCGGATGGCTGCAACGTCTGCACTTGTTGGTGTTACCCCTAGGTTACCTTAATGTTTGTTAGATTTAAGTTTTTGAGTTTCAATAAAGTGGTTCAACTGTGCGGATAAGCAGCAAAAAAAATATGTTTTTCCTTCCTCGCGAAATAAAATTACACTTTTGAGAGAAAAGTGGCTACCGCTAACATTTTTCTTTCGTAATATTTTGTTGAAACCAAACCAGAAATTATAGCATACAAAAAAAATTTGAAAACATTTGCTTTTAACTAAGTCAAACCCTAATAACGGAAATCGCCCCATAGTAAATCCCCCTAACCTTAACATTCCTCCACCAAATCAGCAATTGAACCCCCTTCAGTTACCAGCTTATTAAGTTAGAGAATAAAAAGTGAATTGTAACTGTTATCATAAAAAGATTTTTTATTCCAATAATAATTACTACAAATGGTGACCCCGAATGAAAATCTAATTACACCGTATACAATATACATGAACATTGTGAAACCAAACTAAATTAATAATATCGGCCTACAATTAGAAATATAAAAAAGATTTCATAAAGAGACAATTGGTGAATACCTACAATTGGTTACAATTGATACCAAAAAAAAAAAAACAGCTGCTAAGACCAAAGAAAAGCGCTCAACCAATATTAGTCTGGGAGGCGACCGTAGGGTACCCTTCCTCATAAGCCGACTGGAATTGAGTGCCAGAAATGGATAGAGCGTGACGTGGCATATACAAAACTGCAGGGCGGGCTAACTTTCGATGGGCCTTGTGGTGGCTAAATGGCTACTTCCGGTACCGTTTTTTGGTACATACCTACCTCATCAGCCGACTGCAAAAATCTACAACGGGTCTATTGGGATTTACTTACAGGTTTCAAAACAGGAGAGCGGGCAAAAAAAACTTGGCCAAACCGCTTGTCCGCCCATCTCGAAAAACGATATTTTTGGTACAAACCTACCTCATCCGCCGACTAGACAAATGAGGTATCGAATGAAAGCTTAGACTCTCTAGATTAAGAATCCGTTGGGCGGGCTAACTTTTGATGGGCCAAACATGTGCCCGCCCAGCTGATTTTGAAAAAAAAAATCAAAATTTATTAACTTTTTTCTTACCGAAGTTTCAAATTTTTTTGTCTCAAATTAAAGAAAAAAGGGTGAGTTGATTAGTTTCACTGTCAACTCAATAAAACCTTTAACTGAAGTTTTAAACATTTTAAAAATTACTAAAAACAAGTATTTTACCACAGTTTTTAAATGTATTATTTGTCTAAATGTATGTTAAAAACATACGTAAAAAACATAACATTAATTTCTGCAACAAATTTTTCTATCTTCATTATTAAAAAAAAACAAAACACACACGAAATATAAAAGTATTTATAGATGGTAAGATTTAACGATGGTAAGCATTTCAATAGGTGCAAACGAAGGTGCGGGGAAATAAATCCACGGGAACTAACTCCACTGAGGGATTTAGTTCCCACTTAGTGAAAACTAAATCCACTTTAGTAAAGTGGACTTAGTTCCCATGCTAACTGGGAATTTAATTCCGAAAAAATGTGTGATTTAAGTTCTCCTTGAGTTTGAAATTAATTCCCACTTTTTAAACGAAGAAGCAATTAGAATAAGGCGCAGGGACATAGGGCCCAGGGACATAACGCCCAACTTTTTTTTGGGGCTTATGTCTCACTTCGGTGGGACATAAAACCGAAATCTTATTTGGGCCCTAAGTCCCACCCAAGTAAGACCGAAGCCCCAAATAAAAATTTTGGGGCTTATATCCCACTTAATACGAATCACCAAATGACACAACTTGGAGCACTTTAAATCCTGAGATCCCGCGAAGCGGGCCACCCACAGGTGCTTTTATTCAAAAAAGCTGTTGATATTGGCGCCTGCCTGGCGACTTTACATACCCTAAGCGGAGCAACGAAGTTGCGTGAGCGGGTGTGACCCCGAGAAAGGGAGTTAAAATCCTGAGAACCCGCGAAGCGGGCCACCCACAGGTGCTTTTATTGAAAGAAGTTGTTGATATAGGCGCCTGCCTGGCGACTTTACATACCCTAAGCGGAGCAACGGAGTTGCGTGAGCGGGTGTGACCCCGAAAAAGGGAGTTAAAATCCTGAGAACCTGCGAAGCGGGCCACCCTCAGGTGCTTTAATTGAAAAAAGTTGTTAATATACATAGGCGCCTGCCTGGCGACTTTACATACCCTAAGCGGAGCAACGGAGTTGCTTGAGCGGGTGTGACCCCGAAAAAGGGAGTTAAAATCCTGAGAACCCGCGAAGCGGGCCACCCACAGGTGCTTTTATTGAAAGAAGTTGCTGATATAGGCGCCTGCCTGGCGACTTTACAAACCCTAAGCGGAGCAACGGAGTTGCGTGAGCGGGTGTGACCCCGAAAAAGGCAGTTAAAATTCTGAGATCCCGAAAATAATGTTGAAAATAAACTTTTGTTTTTCCTAGCTTACAATTTTGACCATAATAGCAAATGTAACGTGAAATATTATTTCGAGTATATTTTTTAACATAAATTTGTTTTTCTTCACGGTCATAAATTAACACACTATTTTTACGAAACCCGGTAATAAATTCAATTTTATTTTCCATGCTTTTAATTTTGTATTTTAATTTTATTCACACTACGCACTGTTTTCTTAAATTGCTTAAGACTGATGTTCGACTGTACTCATCAAAACCGAACAAGTTTCAAGAATCTGATAACTAACTGTAATTTGAAGCTGTTGTTGTTAGAAATTAGTTCCCTCTTCATATTTTTGAATGTGTGCTAAATTCCCATAAGAAAGTGGAGTTCGTTCCCACTTAGCATGGGAACTAAATCCCTCAGTGGAGTTAGTTCCCGTGGATTTATTTCCCCGCACCGCAAACGAATACATCCATTATTGTCAGGTGCCATTCAAACTTTGCATTTCCAACGGTTTTGTTCTGAAAATAATATAAATATTGCAGAAGATTTTGTAGAAGTTTTACAAGACATATTTCAGAACTCTCTGCCACCAAATGAAACCCCGTGTTTAAACCCATACTTTGAAGACATTTTATCGAAATACAGAGTATACATCGGTCAAACCCTAAGAGGATATCATGGTAAAACTCCACAGTTCTTCATGCAGTATGTTGATTTCAAGGTTGCAAAAATTCCAATGTCAATTCAATGCATTACTCTTTATTTTTTTAATGGATATTGTTCTTTGACTGAAATAAAATATATAACGCTAATTGTCATCTATGAATTACCCATTAAAAATTTAATTTATTGCCATCAATATTAAACTAAAAATTAAAAATTATTTTATTGCAAGTTTTATTGAATTAGTAAATAAATGTTATTTAATTGCAAGTTTAATTGAATTAAAATTAAAAAATAACTTCTATTCAAAATGAGCTACAATTTTTTGGTTCAATGCCTAGTGGGAATTTATTCAATTATTTCCATTTATTTCAGTTAATATTCGAAATCTTGACGTAAAAATGTCCCAGGTTGAAGATTGACTGATAATAACAAATAAATTTTGAAAAAAAAATCGTTTTTCGGTCGAACAATAATAATAATAAATTATAATATTTGAATAATTGTTGTTTTTTGTGTTATAATTGCGTGATAACCGTAAGTCATAACATTAATCATGTTAAAAATTTTGGAAATAAAAACTTAAAGTATTTTAATTATTAATTGCGAAAGTCTGCCAAATAAAATAAAAATACGTATATTTATTTCAAAAGTTTTGCATTGGAAAATAGTATTTTAATTTGATAGAACACAATTAAAAAATAACATTAATTAATTAATGCCATACGGTAACATTGAAAAATAAAATTTAATAAATAATTTAAAAAAAATAGAATTAAAAATTGAAAAATATTTTCTATTTTATTCAAAATGCATTATTTGCAACTCTGAATAATTTTCAATTTACATGTTTACTAAATTTATTAATTAAATTTAATTAATAAATAATAACCCCTTATTATGAGTTTATGAACATTTTTTTCAGGTTTTCAAGAAGTATACCAATAAGTGATTTTGATTTATGTGTACTCGTATGTTCTATTTTCGAACTGTCAAATTTATTTTTTGTTTATAACCAACCAAATTATGCTAGGTGGATATTGAAATATCACTCTAATTTAGTTGAACTAAAAATAAAAAATTCCAATTTGATCAACGAATTAAAGCGTCGTGCATTTGGAATAAAACGAACTGCAGAAAGTTTTGTTAGTTCTCCTGTTGACTTAACACTTACGCAGACCATAAATGCAGATGCTGCTAACTCGCTAACTGGAGTAACCCACTTTTCCATCATTTCATTCTCCGAAATAATTAACATTTTAAAACAAAATATTAATACTTTTGATGAAAATTTAGAGAAAGGATTTCTATTTAATATAACAATGGGTAGAGCGACAAGTCAAGATATAGCAGATTTTATTTAAAATGCAAATGAAATAGGTGAAACCCAAAAACATAATTTGATTAAAGAGTGTTCAAAAGACCTTGATCGATTTGCAAAACCGATTAAGCGAAATAAAGTTTTTAACTTTGCGTCTGAATGATTAAAGAAATACCAAAAGAGTAGTGATGGTAAGAAACAGGGTCTTATTAAAATGGAACGCGAGGTATTTGGGAGGCTGTGAGCGATAAAGCATTAGAAAAAAAAAATCGATATTGAGGTTTGCTTATTACAACCTCTGTCGCCAGCTCCTCCAGCCCTTTGCCATTATACAGTTGAAATGCATAAAACGGACAAGGCTATTTTGGCAAACAAAAATTAAATCTCGCATATCGCCTTCAGAGCCATCAAAAAAGACATTGAGTTAATTGATGGTTTTTATTTTTTGCATCTGTTAAGATCTTTAGTTCCGCAAACATTTAATAAAATATCAGAAATGATTTTAAAAAGAGTATGTTCTACTGAGTCTCAGGAGATACATATTGTTTTTAACCGATATTTAAAACCATAAATTAAGGATTCGGAACACTACAATAGAAATGAAAAGGAAACCACACATTTTACAATATCTGGCCCACTACAAAAAAGAACAGAAGACTTCCTTAAACGTATGAAAAATTCAAATTTCAAGGAATTTGTTGTAAGATTCTTAAGGCAACATTAGGAGGATAGTTCATTAATTTCAATTTTGAGGGGAAAAAAGTATTTTTGATGGTTGACGATAAGTGTTTTTCTTACGAAGTTTTAAATGAATCTATCTCAAAGTGTGAAGAGTCTCAATACAATTGCAGTCATAAAGAAGCCAACACAAGGCTAATTTATCATATCAGCAAAGTAAAACCGAATTCAAATGTTACAATTCGAGCGTCTGGCACGGATATACTTATTATTTTACTTGGAAACATGCATAAATTCAAGCATTTAAATATTTGGCCAGCTAGTGGCAACTCAAAAAGGAACAATCTAAGTTGCATAAATTGTACACAACTTGCCGCAAAACTAGGGATGAGTTTGTGTGCTGCATTACCTGCATTTCATGCATTCACAGGTTGAAAAGGAAAAGCTAAACCTTTCGAAATACTAGAAAAAAATGTTCATTATCAGACCGCTTTTAAAAAACTAAGTAATGAAGCTCAACCTTTAAACGAAAAAAGCACTAAAATAATTCAAAATTTTACTTGCCAAATGTACGGCGTAAATTTAGCAAGAGTTCAAATATTTCAAAATCTATATGGCTCTAAAAACGTATCTTCTGGTATTTTTTTAAAGAACATACAAAATTTTGACTCTAGTTCAATTCCACTTTGTTTTAAATCATTGTTTGAAAAAATAAATAGGACAATATTCATAAGTTGTATGTGGAAAAATGCAACAGAGGCAGATTGTGTAAAGCTGAATCCAGAAAATTTTGGAATGGAGATAAAAAATGGCCAGTTATTACCACTTTGGTTTCAAGGCGACCCAACTCCTCTCAATGTTGATGACATTATTTTAAATGAAGATGAAAATGACGAAATAGAATATTTAAGTGATGAAGATTCTGATGACAATTGTTAAAAATTTAATGCAAATAAAAATGTTGGTATAGGTTTATAATTTTATTTTCATTTTGTTAATTTTATTTATTTTGTTGTTTTTATCTTTACAATTTTATTTTTAATATTATAAACGAAACAAATGAAAATGTTATGTTAATAATCGTGTGAAATATGCAAAGTTCTTATTCATATCTTTTGTTAAATGTATTATATTAAATTATATTATATTATATTTGTTTTTTGAAAAAATTAAGATAAATATTTTTATATTTCGTATGTGTTTTTTTTTAATAATGAAGATCGAAAAATTTGTTGCAGAAATTAATGTCATGTTTTTTACGTATGTTTTTAACATACATTTAGACAAATAATACATTTAAAAACTGTGGTAAATACTTGCTTTTAGTAGTATTTAAAAATTTTAAAACTTCAGTTAAAGGTTTTATTGAGTTGACAGTGAAACTAATCAACTCACCATTTTTTCTTTAATTTGAGACAAAAAATTTTTTAATTTCGGTAAGAAAAAAGTTAATAAATTTTGATTTTTTTTTTTCAAAAACAGCTGGGCGGGCACATGTTTGGCCCATCAAAAGTTAGCCCGCCCAACAGATTCTTAATCTAGAGAGTATAAGTTTTAATTTGATACCTCATTTGTCTAGTCGGCGGATGAGGTAGGTTTGTACCAAAAATACCGTTTTTCGAGATGGGCGGACAAGCGGTTTTGCCCAAGTTTTTTTGCCGCCCTCCTGTTTTGAAACCTGTAAGTAAATCCCAATAGACCCGTTGTAGATTTTTGCAGTCGGCTGATGAGTTAGGTATGTACCAAAAAACGGTACCGGAAGTAGCCATTTAGCCACCACAAGGCCCATCGAAAGTTAGCCCGCCCTGCAATTTTGTATATGCCAATTATGCTCTATCCATTTCTGGCACTCAATTCCAGTCGGCTTATGAGGTAGGGTACCCTACGGTCGCCTCCTGGACTATATTATACCTATGTACATACATACATACTAAAAATCATCAAGCATCAACTCAACATCAAAATAAAAATCATCACGATAAGCTAAGCTCCATGCGGTGAGACGTTCAGAAAGCCAGAGGAGTTTCATGATTATTCATGATTATTATCATTGATCATCGACGACAAGCCAAGCTGCAAGAAGATTTTTACAATCAGAAGTACCGGATATAACATAAAAACAGAATTACAAGACAAGACATATCAACAAAATCAAACATTTCGTGTCATAAAGTTCTCCATCTTGTCAAACGAAGCCTGCACCATTGGAAACCAATTAATGAAGACGACAGCCATGTAGATGAGTACATATGGGTGATTATACAAAAGTTGGGTAACTCGATGTCATCAACCAATATATACAAAGTCTGATTATATTTTATTGGGATTGCAATTTATTTTAAAACAATGGAAAGACCTTTATTTAGTCACCCAATTTCAGTTCTTCATTTTGAATACAAGTTATTAAAAAAACACAATTAGTTCTTAAAACGTCAGTCCTCTGGCATGTCACAACCCTGAAAACCAACCATTAAGTGACTGTCTATGTCTATTAAACATTATCATTGATTTGAGAAAACTTATTAAATTAATACAATCTGCGATGTATGTATATAGTTTAATATATACTACAACTTTCATAATGCAGTGTTCTCCACTTTATTTAAAAAAATAAGAAATTTTGTGTTCAGTTTTATTCGTCAGTTTCTTGTGTTGTATTTAAATTTAAAATTCGTGCGAAATATCGCCGACTCAACGTCAAATCCCACTTTGAATTTTAATGTTGGTAATAAAGTTAGTTGCGGGTCCCACAATTTGACGGCCACCATAACTGTACCAGAGTTTGGGTTATGTTTGTTGTCTATACACGTGCTTAGCCAGTCAACACGTCAGTTTTATGGTGAGTCGTTATTTTTTTGTTAATCTAAAGTTTATTTTTATTTATTCTTCATTTCTTGATCATTAGTACTTTTAAGATGAATATTGTTAGATTTTTTTTGTTGATTACTTTGAAATATTTAGTAAAACTATGTGAAAGTAGTAAAAGATAAGTGAATAACGTTACGTTAAATGTCAAAAGTCTGTTTTGAAAACTGATGTAGTATTTTCTCCTAGTATTACATATTAATAATTATTTTTAATTGTTACTAAGTGATTTTAAGTGATCATTATTAAATCCTAAGAGATTTTTACTAATTTGTATTAAATTTCATTATAATACTTTCAAAACTGTGTATACTCGTCAGTCCTCTGGCAGTCAAATTCTGAAATTTTTAAATATCTTACAATGTACTCAAAAAAGTGACTGGCCCGATTGGGAACAATATATTAATTAGATTAGCTATCATATACACCCGAATTTATAGAAGTTTGATTTAAAAACTATCGTAAACAAAATATCCTCAAAAGTTACCCAACTTTTGTATAATCACCCATATACATATATGTACATATATCGACAAAAGCGCATTGAAAAAATAACCTTAAAACCAACGCGTACCATCATACTTGAATTTTATGCTTTCAATCAAAATGACATGTGACCAATAAAGTATAGACAGCACATTTAAAGAAAATCAAGAAAAAAATTGTTACTTAGGATTTAATTTATTATTCTTTTACATACCTATATATTTTCAAATGGAATTTGGTAAGCTTTTATATACTCCATAATTTGCATGCATATGTTTTAAAGTTTAAAGCTATAATATTCATTTTCTAAGTAGGTAGTATAATTAATGTTCTAAATTGTTAAAATTATATATATTCTAATTTTAAAAGAAAATTTTGAAAATGTCTGTAAATAATAGTAACGTTGATGACAAGAAGGATAGTTTGAGTAGTGGGAGTGGCTCGGGAAATTCCACAAATACTATCGCGAGGGTAAAAATGCCCAATTTCTGCCATGCTAGCCCTGCTACATGGTTTGCTTTAGCAGAATCTACATTTGCAATAAATAATTTAAAAAATGATGATTTAAAATAGGGTGTCGTATTGAATCCCCAAAAAAAAGAATCCCCACGGGATAATATCCCCAAACAAATTTAATGCATTTTGATAATATCCCCAGAGACATAAGGCAAATGGACAAAATCCCCAACTAAATAATTTATTTTGCCAATATCCCCACGAAATCTCCAAATCCCCAGTATCCGTGCATATCTTCATTTATGCATGCAGTTTTTAGAAAAACTCTTATGAAATTCTCTTGTTGTGATATTTATAAATGATAATGATAATGATAAACAGTTTCTAAACAAAAAATCACTATGAAGGCATGCACTTCTCAGTCTGACTTTAGTATTGATAGAGAATCATTGTATTCGTAATGCTTGTTTAGTGCTGTCTAAGTGTTGTTTTGTAGTGTCGAGTATTTATTTAATTTTGGAATAAAAATTGAAATGGATGATGTTATTGTTTCCAAATCTTTTGCTTGCATTTCATGCAATATAAATGAAATTTAATATATTCAAAACAATTATGTTCAAGTAGTGAATCATGCGATTAAATCGCGCGCGCAATTTAATCGCATTACGAATACAATGATTCTCTATCAATACTAAAGTCAGACTGAGAAGTGCATGCCTTCATAGTGATTTTTTGTTTAGAAACTGTTTATCATTATCATTATCATTTATAAATATCACAACAAGAGAATTTCATAAGAGTTTTTCTAAAAACTGCATGCATAAATGAAGATATGCACGGATACTGGGGATTTGGAGATTTCGTGGGGATATTGGCAAAATAAATTATTTAGTTGGGGATTTTGTCCATTTGCCTTATGTCTCTGGGGATATTATCAAAATGCATTAAATTTGTTTGGGGATATTATCCCGTGGGGATTCTTTTTTTTGGGGATTCAATACGACACCCTATTTTAAATCATCATTTTTTAAATTATTTATTGCAAATGTAGATTCTGCTAAAGCAAACCATGTAGCAGGGCTAGCATGGCAGAAATTGGGCATTTTTACCCTCGCGATAGTATTTGTGGAATTTCCCGAGCCACTCCCACTACTCAAACTATCCTTCTTGTCATCAACGTTACTATTATTTACAGACATTTTCAAAATTTTCTTTTAAAATTAGAATATATATAATTTTAACAATTTAGAACATTAATTATACTACCTACTTAGAAAATGAATATTATAGCTTTAAACTTTAAAACATATGCATGCAAATTATGGAGTATATAAAAGCTTACCAAATTCCATTTGAAAATATATAGGTATGTAAAAGAATAATAAATTAAATCCTAAGTAACAATTTTTTTCTTGATTTTCTTTAAATGTGCTGTCTATACTTTATTGGTCACATGTCATTTTGATTGAAAGCATAAAATTCAAGTATGATGATACGCGTTGGTTTTAAGGTTATTTTTTCAATGCGCTTTTGTCGATATATGTACATATATGTATATGGGTGATTATACAAAAGTTGGGTAACTTTTGAGGATATTTTGTTTACGATAGTTTTTAAATCAAACTTCTATAAATTCGGGTGTATATGATAGCTAATCTAATTAATATATTGTTCCCAATCGGGCCAGTCACTTTTTTGAGTACATTGTAAGATATTTAAAAATTTCAGAATTTGACTGCCAGAGGACTGACGAGTATACACAGTTTTGAAAGTATTATAATGAAATTTAATACAAATTAGTAAAAATCTCTTAGGATTTAATAATGATCACTTAAAATCACTTAGTAACAATTAAAAATAATTATTAATATGTAATACTAGGAGAAAATACTACATCAGTTTTCAAAACAGACTTTTGACATTTAACGTAACGTTATTCACTTATCTTTTACTACTTTCACATAGTTTTACTAAATATTTCAAAGTAATCAACAAAAAAAATCTAACAATATTCATCTTAAAAGTACTAATGATCAAGAAATGAAGAATAAATAAAAATAAACTTTAGATTAACAAAAAAATAACGACTCACCATAAAACTGACGTGTTGACTGGCTAAGCACGTGTATAGACAACAAACATAACCCAAACTCTGGTACAGTTATGGTGGCCGTCAAATTGTGGGACCCGCAACTAACTTTATTACCAACATTAAAATTCAAAGTGGGATTTGACGTTGAGTCGGCGATATTTCGCACGAATTTTAAATTTAAATACAACACAAGAAACTGACGAATAAAACTGAACACAAAATTTCTTATTTTTTTAAATAAAGTGGAGAACACTGCATTATGAAAGTTGTAGTATATATTAAACTATATACATACATCGCAGATTGTATTAATTTAATAAGTTTTCTCAAATCAATGATAATGTTTAATAGACATAGACAGTCACTTAATGGTTGGTTTTCAGGGTTGTGACATGCCAGAGGACTGACGTTTTAAGAACTAATTGTGTTTTTTTAATAACTTGTATTCAAAATGAAGAACTGAAATTGGGTGACTAAATAAAGGTCTTTCCATTGTTTTAAAATAAATTGCAATCGCATGATTCACTACTTGAACATAATTGTTTTGGGGATATTCACTTGGGGATTTTTGCCCTGTGTATTTTCTCTTTGGGAATTTTGCTGCTGGGGATTATGGATTTGGGGATTTTCCTTTAGGGATTATATCTTGGGGGATATTATCACCAACCCTTTAAAATATCATCATACTCTCACAGCCTTGCCTGAAGACATATTAATGACCATAACAGATGTTATCAACAATCCATCCGCGGATAGCAAGTACGACAAACTTAAAGAAACTGTCGTCGGCAGGCACACGGAAAGTGAAAATCGTAGGTTAACAAACTTGTTAGACGGTGTTACTATTGGAGATACTCGTAACACTCCATCTCAGTATTTTAGAAATCTGCAAACGATTGCAGGTGGTTCAAAGGCGGTAACAAATGATTTGCTTAAACGAATTTGGCTAAACGGTTTACCAGCGTATGTAAAATCCATTCTTGCTGCAACACCTGACGTTGAAATAGATAACCAAATAAAAACAGCAGATACAATATTCGAAGTCGGTAAGCCGTTGAATGTTTCATCAGTTTCTAGCGATCCAATTGCAAATAGATTAACAGCTATTGAAAATAAAATTAATAAACTTCAATTTTCAGTCGCGTCGGCATCGGTAAAATCATTTCCCCGGTCTCGTAGTACATCTCGCCGACGAAATAATAATTTTCACAAAAGAAAAGGAACTCGTTGTCCAAGTGATGTTGAAAAACATCCAATGTGCTAGATATTTCCATTATCGATTTGGTGCAAAGGCTCATAATTGTAGAAAACCATGCAATTTTAAAGAAAGCAAAGGCCAGCAAAAAAACGATTAAGCTTGACGGAAAATGATGCGGCCACTTTCAGTCAAGTTGAAACGATTTCCTCAAGCCGACTTTTTATAAAATGCAAAAACACTAAACTAATTTTTCTAATCGATACGGGAGCAGATGTACATATCTACTGTTCCAATAACTTTCTTTCCTCGAAATAGAGTCGACGCAGACTTTTGTTTGTCAGCAGCAAATAGTACAACAATACGTACTTACGGAACTCAGCTGTTAAAAACTTGATTTAGGGTTGTGAAGAGAGCTCACCCACCCATTTTTTGTAGCATCTATTGCCCATCCGATTGTTGGAGCAGATTTTTTATCCAAATTCGATCTTTTGGTAGATCTAAAAGCAAAACGCTTGATGGATAAGAAAACCCCTCTAAGTGTCTGCGCTTTTGAGAAATTTATCTTAATACCGGCTCCTACGCCTAAACATTTCGAACTTTCGAACGATTATGGAAGTATAATTAAAAATTATCCTAGTCTAACGTCCACTCCAAATTATAAACTGTCAATTAAACACAATACATCGAATTGAAACTAAAGGTCAACTTCCTTTTTCTAGACCACGTCGACTAGATGTTTCAAAATTTAAATCGGCAAAAACTGAATTTCACTATATGTTAAGTATAGGAATTTGCCAGCCTTCTTCGTCCCCAGCGTGTCGTCTCCATTACATTTAGTAAAGAAAAAAGAAAATTACGACTGGACACCATGCGGAGACTACCGTGTCGTCTCAACGCAGTGACGATACTCGATCGCTATCCTATACCGCACATTCAAGATTTCGGAATGCGAATGAGAGGCTGTATAATGTTTTCAAAAGTAGATCTAGTTAGAGCTTTCCATCACATACCTGTTGCTAAAAGTGACGTACACAAAACAGCTATTACTACGCCATTTGGAATGTTTGAATTCCTACGCATGCCATTCAGCCTGAGAAATGCGGCCCAAACCTTTCAGCGTTTTATTAACCAAGTATGCAAAGGTTTGGATTTCGTTTTTTCATGCATAGATGATATATTGGTAGCCAGTCGTTCAGAGAAAGAACATAAACATCATTTAGAACTGTTGTTTCAAAGATTTACCGAATATGATATTAAAATTAACGTCTCAAAGTGTGTGTTTGGGGTAGAAAGTTTAGTATTTTTAGCACATACTATAAACAAGGATGGAATTTCACCTTCTAAGGAACGGGTTGAAGCTATACTTTCCCTCAAACCACCTTGTAGTATCACACAGACACAACAGTTTATTGGCATGATTAATTTTTATAACAGATTTGTTCCCCGATTAGCACAGTTTCTAGCTCCAATTTACACACATCTTTCTACATTCGAAGACAAAAATCTAGAAAAAGTAAAAAATCTATTCCAAAACTAAAACCAAAAGATTTGTACTGGCCAGAAGATTGTAACACTGGGTTTGAGCACGCCAAAGAAGCATTAGCATCTGCTACTCTTCTTGCTCATCCGATGGAAAATTCAAATTTCAACGTTACAACCGATTCTTCAAATATCGCAGTGGGGGCAGTCCTACAGAAATTCGATTTTAGTAAAAAATGATGGACACCCCTTGCATTCTTTTTAAAAAAATTTAAGTTATCCGAGACCAAATATTCTACTTTCGATAGAGAGTTTTTAGTCATATATCTAGCTATAAAAAATTTCAAACATTTCATCGAAGGTCGAGACATAGTGGTATATACAGACCACAAACCTTTAACGACAGCCTTAACCTCTAAAACAGATTACAGCCCTCGCCAAACAAGGCATTTAGAACTGATTGTTCAGTTTACGAATGATATTTGCCATATATCAGGCAAATCGAACGTTGTTGCTGACTTTTTATCTCGACCAAGCGAAAGCTGCAGTATAACACTTTCAGATGTATGTAGATGCAAAATATCTTGCAAGTCAGCAGACAAATGATAAAGAGCTTAAAGAACTACTTTCAAAAAACGGTAAGAGTAAATGGAAAATGGAACAGGTTCCAATTCCTAACACTCAACTCAGAGTCTGGTGTGAAACTTCAAAAGGACAGAACCGTCCGTACTTACCTAAAAATATGAGAAAACCCACGTTTCAAAAACTGCATGAGATTTCACACCCTGGAACTCGGGCCAGCAGAAAGCTTTGTGCATCCAGATACTTTTGGCCTGGTCTTAATATAGATATTGGATTTTGGGCTAAGAGTTGTCTTGGGTGTCAAAAATCCAAAGTGTTCAAGCATATTAAATCCCCGCTTAGTAAAGTCGATGAACCTTCAGGCAGGTTCGAACAATCCACATGGATTTAGTAGGACCTTTGCCCCTTCGAATGGTTTTCAGTACATTCTTACTATAATAGATCGTCTAACTAGATGGCCAGAGGCGTACCCGCTAAAATCAAGTACTGCTTCCGAAGTAGCTAAAGCTTTTGTTAAAGGGTATGTATCGCGTTTCGGTTGTCCATTAGAAATAACGACGGATCGAGGTTTTCAATTTGAATCGAAATTGTTTGATGAATTATCGCGATTGTTAGGAAGTCAAAGGATTCGTACCACAAGTTACCCTTACCACCCTCAAAGCAACGGCATGATAGAGAGGGTACATCGGAAATTGAAAGACTCTCTTAAATCTCGAGGGAACACACAAAATTGGAGCGACGATATTCCTTTTGTGCTTCTCGGTATTCGAACAGCCTATAAAGAAGATTTAAGCGCGTCGCCCGCAGATCTTGTATATTATGGACAAGCGTTAAAAGTCCCGGGAGAATTTTTTGTAAAAAACCAAGAACTTAATAATACGGATACAACAACGTTAGTCCAAAATCTCAGAAATAGAATGCGACATATTACATTTAAACCGCCTCGAAATCAAAATAGCTCACGGACTTATGACCCCGACGACATTTTTAAGTGTGATTTTGCATTTGTTAGAGTCGATAGAGTTAAAATCGGATTAGAAAAACCTTACGAAGGTCCATTTAAAATAATAAGAAGATGTCGAAAACACTTCGTGTTAGACATAAACGGAAAAAATCAAACAATATCTATAGATCGACTAAAGCCAGCATACGACATACAACAAAAATTTCGCTAAAGCAAACTATAGAGCAGAGTTTTGTAATAATTATTTTTTTTAACTCTCAAAAAAAAAAAAAAAACATTTTTTTTCCTTGGAGGGAAGATATGTAGCGTATACTCAATATTAAAATCCACATAATTTAAACTTCCCGCCTTCATCACATTCCACAAAAATATTCCGTTTTTCCAAATGCCAATATGTATTAATTTACAATTTGAAGTAACTGTATTTTATATTGTAATACAAGAAAAAGAAGAAAAGTTAGTTGATCAGCGATGGTTGACAGCGTTGGTCACGCGGTATAATTTAAATGTAAAAACCTAGTTAAGTAGTATTATTAAGTTAGAGAATAAAAAGTGAATTGTAACTGTTATCATAAAAAGATGTTATCATAAATGATGTTACTACAGTAGCTTATCTACCAAACACTGCTCATAATTTACCTTTTCAAAATTATCATCATCTTAATTATAATTATCCCAACTATTATAACAATAATACACCACCTCCTCGGCCGCCTAGGCCACAACCTAAACCCGAACCGATGAACACTTCGACTACTAAATCATCAAGAGTCGATTATCAAAATTGGCCCCATTCAAATATGAAATTTTCATATAAACTTCGAAAATTCCACACCTTTCCCTAATGAGCCTCCAGATTTGAACATACAACCAACAGGTTACATCTCCCCAAACGATGCATATGCCTTCTACCAACAACCATACGTGAAAGAAGCCGTACACAATCCTGACCTATATAGATACATGCAACAACCCGAAGAGTTACAGGAAGACAATGAAATGTGATTTGATGCAGAACCCACTGTAGACGAATGTGACATTAATTTTTAGGCTAAACGACTGTTCGTTGCCATATTTCCAGTGCAGAACGAAGAGCGAAAAACTTCTAAATTTTTTAACTGACACTGAATCCAGTGAAAATTTTATTCAATCGTCTTTAGTAGATAAACCTAAAACTTCTAAGCAAGATCAATCACTGGTGATATAGAAATAACCCAACACACATTTGTAAATCTTTTTAATCAGGACGATATCAAAATTAAATTGTATCTTTTACCAACTTTAAAATCTTTTCTTGGATAATTATACCCTTAAACAGCTTAATGCAGATATCCAAACTAAGAACAATGTTATGTCAATTCTAAACACATTTCAAATGCGAAAAAAAAACAATTAAAATCACAATCCGTAAATCCAACAGGAGTAAGAACCGACCATATGAAAAACGCTGTGCACGCTCTAGTTGAAAAATTCCGACCCTTATTTGTAGACCCAAACGAAAAGCTTACTTATACCACCAAGGTGGTGAGCGAAATACGTACCAGCACAGACTCTCCGGTATACTCTAGATATTATCCGTACCCCGCATCGCTAAGAGAGGAAGTGAAAAAACAAATCCAAAAACTTCTCGAAGACAAAATCATCAAACCCTCGCGCTTGCCTTACAATTCCCCAATGTGGATTGTCCCAAATAAAGATGATGTAAGGGGCAATAAGCAATACAGTAAGTATTGTTATAATATAATAATTATTTTATAGTATAAGTTAAATCAGGTCATTGTATCTGATAGATACCCAATTCCCGAAATTAGTGAAGTTTTAGCTCAGTTAGGGTAATGTAAACACCTCGAATTAATTTTTCAAACGTTAGCGGTATTATGATTACTTTATTCGTTACTTTATTAAAAATATAAAAATACAATCAATGCAAATAAAATGCAAATGTACAAACAGTGTATGACCACTCGAGTAGACAGCTTAATTCAATCTGAATCTTAAAACTATGTAGGGACGCCAAAGAAGTTGGCGTCTTGCAAATTCATATTACAGTATGCAAGATACAAGATATAAACAGTTCATAAAAAGAATCTGTTGAATTGACAAAAATAATAGAATTATAGAGTGTAGGTGTGAAGTTTATTAGAATTTGATGAGTTGGTACATAAAACCTCCCCTTTTAAATGAAAAATTAGGTGTAACTAATTTTTTAGGCTAAAATATTATTTTTTTTTTATAGTTTGTATGTATATACATAGTATTTTCTTTTAGTCTTATTATACATTTTTTCTTATAAATTGAAATATTTTCTTTTTATAGATTAGATTAGATTAGATTAGATTAAACATTTTATTTCTTAAAATCCAAATAAATACAATAAGAAAGAAAAGAAATAAGTGACAAAAATATTTTTATAAAAAATAGAGTTATTGCCACTCTAAGAAAAATTTTACATTTATTAATTAAAATGGGTGGGGTGACCCTTAAAAGAAAAATTAAAAAAGAAAGTTAAAATATCATAAATTTATGTAATGCATACAGAAAATAAATTAAATTGAAGTTAAACATTTCAAGAAAACATCAGGTAGAACCATTTACAAAAAATTCAATATTTTCATTATCAAGACTAAGGAGCCAATATTTAACTTGTTTCATAAATAACAAATGAGAAGTTTGCATCCTGATAGAATGGGGGAGTCTATTAAATATCCGACATGATGAAACATTATAAAAAATTCTAAATGCGGTTGTTCGATATACCGGTATAGAAACTTGGTTTAAAAAATGTCCACGTAAATTATAATTATCAATTATTCTAAAATTAAGATTACCTGATCTCTTAAAGAAAATTTTTAGAACTTTATAACAATACATATGTCTCACTGAAAGAATTTTCAAATCTCTAAATAGCGGAAAACTAGGGTACAGGCGAGGCTTACCACATATTTTCTTCAGAACACTTTTTTGCAAAACTAATAAAGGTTGTATTTTGTTATAATATGAACCTCCCCAACAAGAAATTCCATATTCTAGTTTCGAATGAAAAATGCCATAATAAATTGTAAGTAGCAGTTTGGAAGAGCAAACTTTACGCAAAAAGAAGAAGTTTCTAAGAGTGCACCGAAAATATTGTCTAAGATTCTCTGTGTGGTTATAAAAACTCATTCTAGAATCTATTATTAATCCCAAATACTTGAATTCATTAACTATTTCTAATTTAAAGCATTTATCACTACAGCTCATGGAATCCGTAAATGTTATGGAAGTAACCATAGGATTACAGGTGCAGTTAAAAAGCTTGAATTTTGGACACTCAGTAGCATGGAAAAAGAGATCAGCATCAACAATCTTTTGGACAGACAAACTGAAAAACATTATCTTGGTTTTAGAACTAATTATCAATTTGTGCTCTGCAAACCAGATTCTTAACAAGCTGAGATCCCAATTTATATCAGATATAAGATTCAGACAACTATCTGTACCATACGAAAAACCAACATCATCTGCAAAGGCTGTCAGAGAACCCTTAAAAGGCAAACTGAATAAAGAATTAATGTACACCAAAAAAGTATTGGTCCTAAAACCGAACCTTGTGGAACTCCCAAATCGAATGTCTTTATATCACTCCTAATGAATCCTCGAAACCCAGCACTTTCAAGTTTGCTAATCAAAATTTCGTGATTAACCATGTCAAAGGCTTTTGATATGTCAACAAACAATCCGGCTGTATTCTTTTTTCTATCAAGACTTACAAATATTTGAGAACAGAAATGTAACAACGCATCTTTTTAAGCAAACTATACGTAATCCACGGCTTTAAACGCTTATTAGACTTTTTCGGAACGATATCAAAAGAAGCATCAGAAATGTATCTACAAAGGATATCAATAAATATGTCATACGATTTGGAAGGATCACTTTCGGCAAAAACTTCTTCCCAAAACTCAAAAGACAAATTAGTTTTAAGCCTACTAAAATCGATATTTTTAATCAACTTTCGGGGACTAGAATTAGAGCAAATACTTTCTTTCCCTATATCAATAAGAATTCCAGTCATGGCATGATCAGTTATTCTGAGGTCAAAAACACACTTTTCACAGGAACTGATTGAAGGAGCGAATCGGCCATAAATAGAATCAAGACAAGTTCCAGATCTCGGTCTTGTTATCTCTTTAATAAACGAAACAAGTCCATGAGAAGCTAACAAATCAAGATAAGTTGCCACGAATTCACTACTTTCTAAAGTATCGATATTCAAATCACCCACAATTAACAAATTATTTGATTTCTCACTATCCAAGAAAGTTGAAAATTCTTCCATAAAAACTGTACTGTTAAATATATGAAGTCTATAAATACATAATATATTAAACATTTGTTTATTAATTTTGATTTCTAATTTCAAAACTTCAATAACATCAAAAGCTTGATTTACAAAACAACCAACACCTCCGGCTGCATAATTCTCATTTGCATTCAGATAGAAATCATAACCTGGCAACCCATAATCATTTTTCTCACAATCATAAATCCAAATTTCTGAGACAACAACAATGTCTGGATCTGGAATACACATAAAAGAATCTATATGGGAAACAAGACTCGCGAAATTCTCTCTTAAACTTCTGATGTTTTGATGAATAACAAATAATTTTTTGAAAGAGTAAGTTTTGTTATACAAAATTTCTTCGCAATTTGTATCAAAAAGATCGAAGGTAGAAAAATTAAAATCGTTTAGCAAATTCATATTGAAAAATTAAATAAAAAAAATAAATAATAAAAAATGCACTAACTACCTATATTAGTACAGGATCATTAAAAGATCTTATTACATTAATTTTTCCACCTTCAACCATTCGCATTAAAATTTTGTTATCTCTATACCTATACCACACATATTTATACCCCTTTTGTTTTTTAATCTCTTTTGCTTTCATAAACAAAGCTCTTGTTTTGTATAACTCGTGAGAGCATCATTGATGTAAATATCATTACACTTTTTTGTTCCGCTTTTTGTACCGCCCGCCGCCATCACCGATATTGCCACTGCTGCCGACTACACCGCTTCCACCGAGAATGTTTGAGTTAATTCTATTTTTTTTCTTTGACTTAGTTCTCATTATATTTTGTTTTAGAGATGGATCCGAAAGAGTCAAACAAATGACAGACGAGTGTGATGATGAAGAGCAAGGGCTTTGTCGTCTTTTGCATTCTTCTTTCTCAACACTTTCTTCACATAGCATTTATCTTATCATCAGGAACTTCTATGGCCAATGCATTAAACAATAAATGCTGTGCTAAGCCTTTTGCATTTGCTTTTGCGTCATTGATGTTGGGTACACCGGTAATTTCAATGCAGTTGTTAAGTTGATGTTGTTGTTGCCAATTTAACTTGCTTTCAAGTGATTGAACTCTGGTCTTCAGTTCTATATTTTCTGTCCGCAAGTCACTAATTGTCTGAAGCATGTTTCCCATCATTTGTTCAAGGTTTGTAAGTTTTTGGCAAACCACACGTAGAGAGAACTCTTCACTCTCCCCCGGAATTGGTGGTGGTGAAGCTATTCGTACACTTGATGTTTGTTGTGTTTTGGAATTACTTTCGTTGGCACGTTGTTGTTCGTTGTTGTTGCTGGTTAAGTTAGATGGAGCCGCAATCATCGATGAACGCCAAATAGCTCTGCATTTGTCGCAACGGTATGGTACACCACTTGATTTAAAGTAATCAATGTCCTCCTTCAGAACTTTAACACAAGGAGCGTAAAAATTAGATAGGCAATCGTTGCACGATATTTTGGACGCGGAACCTTTTTTGATCACCTCCGCACAAACTTTACAATTGATCATTATTAAATTCGAATAGTTTTATCTTCTCTGATAATATCTTTCAAGTAACAATGAGATGCGCACCCCACGACACTTACTTCACGATTGATATTCTAATATTATATTATATTATTATTATATAATATTCTTAATATTCAATTTTTAAAATTTGAAATGTTTTCTTTTATCTTAATATAACATTTTTTTTTTCCAATTTAAAATATTTTCTTTTAATCTTAATACTAACACTTTTATCTTAAAACTAATCCTTTTTAGTCGGTGGTTGAGTATCCTTCTCTTGCGGATAAAGGTCTTCTTCCTTTGACTACCTATTTGACGGGTTCTTAATGAAACATTCTCGGGAGCCTCATAGACGACTACTTCTGAATGATGGTTTTGTCTGCAACAAAGTAGAACCTTCAAGGTTTTGAAGATTTTGAAGATTCCGAAAAATATTAGAATTTTCCTCAATAATACTAGAGCCAGTACGAATAATATAACTTCTCCTGAAATGAGAAGCCAATTAATTTTAGGTTTAACTTGAGTCTTTTGCAACAAATCATCAATATGTCGCTTTAAAATATCAATTCTGTGGGAGGCCTGTTTTAATTCATCTATTCAGACATTGGTAATGTGTATCGGTGACAATGACATGGTGATATTGTGTGTTAATGAATTTGGAGTTTTGCAACAGTCATCCTCTAGAATGTTGATTTCTGGTATCACATTTGTGTAGTTGGACGTGATTTTTCCTTTGGATATAAGCTGGTTGTATTTTGAATACGCTCTGCAGCCTCCGTTGAGAGTTAAGATTCCAGTAGAGTGTATGAGTTGATCAAAGATTTCAGTATCTTTACAATCTATGGTGAGTCGATCTGGTTCACTCAGTACAAAAATCCATTTATTATATTTTAATGGATGCCATACTGCTATTATGCCTGTTACTAGGTAAGTATGACGCGAGGATGGTATAATTTTGTGATTTGTAGTTAATAGTTTTGTCTCACAAATTGGTCTATCGTAACTTGAATGTATCATTTGTATTTCACAAATTTTATCAAATTCAGACAAATCTTTACAATTTTTAAGGTCGTTTAATTGAGCATAATGCATTTTACTTTTTGGCATGGCTAAATAAGGAAATGCTGGGCTTATAAATGCATATATGTGGATATATTTTTAGGAATAGGTAAAGGAAATATTTGATATAAATTGAATTTGTTAATTCTAGGAAGAGGAATTTGAATAATAAAAACAAGTTTATTATTTTGATAAAATCCAGTTAATTTGGAAATATCTAGCAACTTATATGTGTTTTCATAGTTCAATGGACCTGGGAATGTTTTACTATCGGAAAGGAAAAGTATATTTTTATTCATTTCATCAATGAGTTTCTTTGGAGTAATTATTTGTGTTTTTTGCGAATAATATAGAATTAGTTAATTGAGCATATTGTTCGTTCAATTCATTTACTAAGAAGGTCAGTTCAATTAACTGATTTTCAATTATAATTGAATTTTGGAGCATATCTTCCTCTTTGTTTACTTTATTAATAAAGTAGTTGAATTTTTTAATGTTTTCATTAAAAATATTTTCGTGGACTTTAAGAATGCTAATTGATTCATTGAAATTAGTTATAGTAGTTTTTATAATTTGAATTTGTTCTTTCATAAGCATTTGAACTTTAGAATCGTCGTCTTCTACTTGTTTTATAGCTTCGCTATAATATTTTGCATCATCAGCATCGGGAACGCCGAATAACCAATTCAAAGCATAACCCCCGCCATTAAAAATACCTCTATTAGTTCTATGACGATTAATTAAGTGAGCTAATGTTTCTTCTTTTTGAATAAGTTTTGTAACTTGTATTGATAAGAAACTAAGTGTTTGAGAACAAAGAGAATTTAGTGATATTCCAGAATTTTTCTCACATAGAGACTTTGATTTTTCGTAAATTTTCTCTATCAGTTCTAATTTCTTTTTATAAAATGATATACATATCTGTATAAGTGATTAATTGCCAATGATCAGAATAAAATCTAACAATGCCCAGATTTTCATAGAATAACCCACTACCATTAGTGATTTCATTGATTTTGAAGTTTTCGGCATTCGCCTCTGATATGGGGAACCTGTAATGAAATTTTCGTAGTGTAAGTTTAGTAAAATGAAAATTTCATGAATTAGAAATATGAGCATGTTTAATACGATTTACATGAACTTTAACTGGTTTATTTTTTATTTCTAACGTAACATTTGTGTTACCATGAATCTCTAAGATCTTATAGGGACCTTTATAGTTAGGAGTAAGTTTTCGAGAAGTTCCAGCTCTAGGTGAATTGTTTTTTAAATATACTATGTCATTAACACAATAAGTTGGATTATGAACATTTCGATCATAATTAGTTTTTGACTTTTGTTTCTCAGTTAATAGGTTTTCTTTTGCGATTTGATGAGTCCTGTTCAGTCTATATTTTAATTGATCATAGTAATTTTCATAGGTATATTTAAATTCAGGATATTCTGTTAAAGAGCTTGGTAGTATAGGTCTGTGACCAAATAAAAGTTCATATGGAGTGAACTTAGTTGAAGAATGAATATGAGTGTTGTATGAAAACATTGCTAATGGAATGTATTTATCCAAATTAGTTTGATTTTGATTAATATAATGCTTTAGATAGTCTTTAAGTGTAGAAAGTGACCTTTCTAGAGCACCATTAGATTGTGGGTGATAAGCACTAGTAATTATGTGTTTCATTTGAAACAATTTTGTTAGATTTTAATAATTTCTGGTGTAAAATCAGTTCCTTGATCAGTTCCGAACATAGTTATAAAATTCACAAGGTTATCAACAACAGTTTCAGCTACATGATTAACAAAGGTATGGCATAAGAGAACTTTGTTAAGTCATCTTGCATGGTAAGTACATATTTATTTCCATTTTAAGTTAATGGTAAGGGACCTACAATGTCAAGGGCTTGTCTTTTGAATGGCTTATTACTTGTACTAGTAATTTCCATTGGAGCTTTATTAGTAAGTCTCATGGTTTTGTTTAATTGACATGATTGAAACTCTTTAATATATTTCTTGATTTCATTACGCATTTTATGCCATTTGTATTTTTGTGATATTCTGCTAAACATCCTTTGATATCCGCAATGACCGGATAATGGCAAATCATGGTTTTCCTTGAGAATTACTGGGATTTGTTCAGGTAGTCCAGGAGGCGTCCGTAGGGTACCCTACCTCGTAAGCCGACTGGAATTGAGTGTCAGAAATGGATAGAGCATGACGTGGCATATACAAAACTGCAGGGCGGGCTAACTTTCGATGGGCCTTGTGGCTGCAAAATGGCTACTTCCGGTACCGTTTTTTGGTACATACCTAACTCATCAGCCGACTGCAAAAATCTACAACGGGTCTATTGGGATTTACTTACAGATTTCAAAACAGGAGGGCGGGCAAAAAAAACTCGGGCCAAACCGCTTGCCCGCCCATCTCGAAAAACGGTATTTTTGGTACAAACCTCATCAAATGAAAGCTTAGACTCTCTAGATTAAGAATCCGTTGGGCGGGCTAACTTTTGATGGGCCAAACATGTGCCCGCCCAGTTGTTTTTGAAAAAAAAAATCAACATTCATTAACTTTTTACTTACCGAAATTTCAAAGTTTTTTTTTTATCTCAAATTAAAGAAAAAAGGGTGAGTTGATTAGTTTCACTGTCAACTCAATAAAACATTTAACTGAAGTTTTAAAAAATTTTAAAATTACTAAAAACAAGTATTTTACCACAGTTTTTAACTGTATTATTTGTCTAAATGTATGTTAAAAACATACGTAAAAAAACATGAAATTATTTTCTGCAACAAATTTTTCGATCTTCATTATTAAAAAAAAAAAAAAAAACACATATGAAATATAAAAGTATTTATCTTAATTTTTCCAAAAACCAAATATAATATGTATAATATAATTTAATATAATATATTTAACAAATGATAGGAATAAGAACTTTGCATATTTCACACGATTATTAACATAACATTTTCATTTGTTTCATTTATAATATTAAAAATAAAATAGTAAAGATAAAAACAATAAAATAAATAATACAGCGTGGGCCGTTAATAAGTGCACATTTTGTCTCGCTCTAACTCCCGAACGAAATAACCGAGGCGCGCGGGGATGGTATCTCCTTGCAGCTCGAGATCTAAATTTTTAGTCGCAATGAGTCCGTTCACGGGAGAGCAGCGCGCTTTCTGCGTTCGCGCCTTTTATGAAAACAATCGCTCATACGTGACTGTTCGTCGGCTTTTTCGGGTAAAGTTTGGATTATGCAACATCACCGAGTGTCCAAGTACGAATGTAATCAAAAAATGGATCGTAACATTCGAGGCAACGGGATCAACGCAAAAACTTCGACCTACAGGACGCCCACGTTCCAGGCGGACTGCAGAAACAATTGAACGCGTACAAGCTTCTGTGCGCGAGGATCCAAGAAGCTCTACACGGAAACGCGCTGCGGCCCTGGGAGTACCCAGAACGACTTTACGTCGCATTTTACGGGATGATTTGAAGTTATACCCTTACAAAATTCAGATTGTCCAAGATTTGAAAGAATCCGATTTTGTTTCACGGTTCAATTTCGCAACAGAAATGTTACGGAGATTCCCTCACTTCAATAACATTATCTTCTCAGACGAAGCTCATTTTCATGTCAACGGATTTGTTAATCGGCAAAATTGTCGATACTGGGGAACAGAAAATCCACGCTTAAAACATGGACGACCGTTACACTCTCCGAAAGTGACCGTTTGGGCCGGAATAGCCAAGTGGGGGATCATAGGGCCGTATTTTTATGAAGATCGATACGGGCGTAATGTTACTGTTAATTCAGAGCGTTATGTTTCGATGCTTAGAGATTTTTTAGCTCCAAAACTGCAAGAATCGAGTGGTTACACTATTCACACCTGGTTCCAGCAAGATGGCGCTACCTGCCATACAAGTAACGACTCTCTGGAGGTCGTTAGAGAAATGTTTCCTCGAAGGTTGATATCGAGGAGGGGTGATATTGCTTGGCCACCCAGGAGCCCTGACTTAACGCCACCGGATTTCTTTTTATGGGGCTACCTCAAGAGTAAGGTGTACTCTAATAATCCTTCAACGACGGCTGAATTAAAAGCGAACATTGAAGAAGCAATCCGCTTAATCACTCCGCAACTTTTGACAAAATTGTTCCAAAATCTCAGAGTCAGATTGGAAGAGTGCTGTAGGCGAAATGGACAATATTTGGATGATTTAATTTTTAAAAAATAAAAATTCATTTCGTTTTGTATAATTTAAAATAAATATTTCATTTAAAAGCGCTACAGTTGTATTAATATAATTTTTTTTTAAGTGCACTTATTTACGGCCCACCCTGTATTAACAAAATGAAAATAAAATTATAAACCTATACCAACATTTTTATTTGCATTAAATTTTTAACAATTGTCATCAGAATCTTCATCACTAAAATATTCTATTTCGTCATTTTCATCTTCATTTAAAATAATGTCATCAACATTGAGAGGAGTTGGGTCGCCTTGAAACCAAAGTGGTAATAACTGGCCATTTTTTATCTCCATTCCAAAATTTTCTGGATTCAGCTTTACACAATCTGCCTCTGTTGCATTTTTCCACATACAACTTATAAATATTGTCCTATTTATTTTTTCAAACAATGTTTTAAAACAAGGTGGAATTGAACATGACCCTCCCCTGGGAGATAATTTGTTTGCTTTTTCGTAGGAATTCCCTTCAATTCGAAACTAATCGTATTGCGTTAATGGATATGACCCCCATTATATTTTGAATTATTTATTTTTTGTATATGAAAACAACATTTGTGTTTTACTTCCTTAAACTTTGTTGCTAAAAGTACTAATTTTGACTGAAGATTGGACCAAGAACATAATATGAATCGGATATTCAGCCGTATTCCAAAAACGCAGCACAAATTCATCAACTTTTGACCAATGGACGATCCAGGGGGGGTCATATGAGCCATAAAGCTTATACAGTTAAGTTGTAGAAGTAAAGATTTCATCTAAAGATTTATTAGTAATTTAACGACATTCACCAAAAAGAGGGTTGCTGTCAAAAACAACTAAAATTTTTGTTTTCACTCAATTTAGAATTTGAAAAAAACTTTAGTAATGCTTTTAATTATTTTCATAAAAATTGTTTCTAAGAAAAAGAGCAAATATTCAGGTTCTTAAGAAGAACCTTGCATAAGAGATCATCAATTTTATATTAAGTTGCCTTTAAATTCCTTACTAGCATTCAATTTTATTATTACATTTTTTGGACACACATAAATAGTGATTATTGAAGTGATTTTTACTTGCGACATATAGGAACTATATAGCAAGTTTTGCATTAATAAACAATTTCAAACTAGAGCTTTTAATCAAATATGACATTACGACGGTAGAGATCTCTAAAAAAAATGGGTACCCCGATTCCTTCCGTCTGTCTTTTCTGGCCCCTACAGACCAAACAATTGTGTTGATTGAAATCAAGATTTTCAGCCGATTAGTGTAAGGCGTTTTTTTCATTTTATTAATACGAAAAATAACAGCAGTCCCCATACAAATTTGTTGGTTCAAACATGTGATTTTTCTAAAACTTTCTCTAAATTTTGTGTTCTTAATTTGCCTTCTTTCTACAAGAATAACATATTTTCGTATTGCTCCAGAAGGGTACCCCTCAAACCACCTTTATATTGTTTTTAAGTTTTCTCAAGAACTAATGGACCGATTTCAAAATTCTTCTCTTTTTTGTGCAAGATCTTGTCAATGATCAAATTGATGATGATTTTTTATGATCAAAATGATGATTTTTTATGATTTAAAATTTAAAATGATTTTCGAAAAAAAAAAATAAGTTAATCTAGATTTTTTGGCAAATAAAATGGCATTTAAATTTTTGAGAAAAACTTATTTTGCAGGTACATTTTTAAATCTTAAAATATGGGAAATATTTTTAAACAGACTTTTTGGAAGAAATTAGTAAGTTCTAGCGACCCAGTCGTGCATTTTATTTCTTTCAAAATTGGTTTTCTGTTGAATACAAAAGATCTTAAAAGATCTTAAAAAATTAAATAAATCTACTTTTGAAGTATATGTATTTGCTTTGGATGCTCTAGAACTGAGATTTAAACACGAATTTCAATAATACAAATGCCCCAAAAAAAATCAAGTGACACTTTTGTTAAACTAATGGCTAAGTTAAAAACATAATAAACGTTTCATATCTATTGATATTGAAGCTTTGAAACGTGTAATTTGTGAGTGCTACAAAAGCTTTTCTTCCCAACTTATTTGTTCACCTACCTTACTTTGTTTTAATTTAATTTAATTTAATTTAGTTTTTTAGAGAAATTATGTACTTACATGCAACTATTTCCTTAAATTCAAGAACCAAACCTTTTTATCTCTACAATTTTTAGGTTTTGTTGACGCCTTTAAGATCAAAATACGAGTAAGCAGATTGATAACGATAGCAATAAGAGACTCCCGAAAATTGAGTTCGAAAAAACTACGTCAAAAAAAGCCCGATATTTCTACATATCAGATCCTCTCTCATTTTTGAATTTTTGCAGCATTCTTCGCATTAATAGAAATAGAAACTACAAAAGTGTATTTTATTTTTGGAAAAAAGCAACGTTTCAAAACAATTTCCTACATTTCTGCGCGAAATGCACCAAAAACCCTCTAAACTATTGTGTTTTAGCTCTTAAATATGGCATATTTAGAAAACTGTTAGAATCTTGGAATGCTTTCATATGTAGGGAGTCATCCAAATTAAATAGTTAGACCATACCTTGCTGGACAACAGTGTTCTAAAATAATTTGATAACTAAAGTTGTCATTTTAACAATTATTAAAACTCATCTAAGTGTGTGACCCCCCCTGATGAAAAGTCTGGATCAGCCCTTGATGTTTCCAAGTAAAATAATAAGAATATCCGTGTCGGACGCTCGAATTGTAACATTTGAATTCGGTTTTGCTTTGTTGACATGATAAATTAGCCTTGATCGGCTCCTTCATGACTGCAATTGTATTGGGACTCTTCAAACTTTGAGATAGATTCATTTAGAACTTCGTAAGAAAAACACTTATCGTCAACCGTCTTTTTTTCCCCTCAAAATTGAAATTAATGAACTATCCTCCCAATATTGCCCTAAGCATCTTACCAGAGATTCCTTGAAATTTGGATTTTTCATGCATTTAAGGAAGTCTTCTGTTCTTTTTTGTAGTGGGCCAGATATTGTAAAATTTGTGGTTTCCTTTTAATTTCTATTGTAGTGTTCCGAATCCTTAATTGATGGTTTTAAATATCTGTTAAAAACAATATGTATCTCCTGTACTCAGTAGATCATACTCTTTTTAAAATCATTTCTGATATTTTATTAAATGTTTGCGGAACTAAAGATCCTAACAGATGCAAAAAATAAAAACCATCAATTAACCCAATGTCTTTTTTGATGGCTCTGAAGGCGATATGCGAGATTTAATTGTTTTTGCCAAAATAGCCTTGTCCGTTTTATGCATTTCACCTGTATAATGGCAAAGGCCTGGAGGAGCTGGCGACAGAGGATATGATAAGCAAACCTCCATATCGATTTTTTTTTCTAATGCTATCGCTAACAGCCTCCCAAAGAAATCACGTTTCATTTCAATAAGACCCATCACTACTCTTTTGGTATTTCATTAAGCATTCAGACGCAAAGTTAAGAACTTTATTTCGCTTAATCGGTTTTTCAAATCAATCAAGGTCTTTTAAATACTCTTTAATAAAATTATGTGTTTGGGTTTCACCTATTTCATTTGCATTTAAAATAAAATCTGCTATATCTTGATGGTCGCTCTACCCGTTGTTATATTAAATAGAAATCCTTTCTCTAAATTTTCATCAAAAGGATTAATATTTTGTTTTAAAATGTTAATTATTTCAGAGAATGAGTTCTTAACCTTTTCAACTGTATTATTGGCTAGCTCATGACAAATATCATCCGATTGTTCCATTTTTAAATCGGTTAGCATGTTCGATATTATTTTTGTGCGTATATTATGGCTTAATGCCCAACGTTGCCTGGCTGAAATTGAGTTGGAAAAGTAGGTTACTCCAGTTAGCGAGTTAGCAGCATCTGCATTTATGGTCTGCTCAAGTGTTAAGTCAACAAGAGACCTAACAAAACTTTTTGCAGTTCGTTTTATTCCAAATGCACCACGTTTAAATTCGTTGATCAAATTGGAAATTTTTATTTTTAGTTCAACTAAATTAGAGTGATATTTCAATATCCACCTAGCATAATTTGGTTGGTTAAAAACAAAAAATAAATTTGACAGTTCGATAATAGAACATACATATTACATATATGTAAATCAAAATCACTTATTCATATACTTCTTGAAAACCTGAACATTTTTTTCATAAACTCAACATACGAGTACTAGATGAAGAACTGTGGATCTCCATGATCTCCTCTTAGGGTTTGACCGATGTATACATATACTCTGTATTTCGATGAAATATCTTCAAGGAATGGGTTTAAACAGGGGGTTTTATTTGGTTGCAAAGAGTTCTGAAATATGTCTTGTCTTTGAGATAAAAAAACTTTGAAATTTCGGTAAGTAAAAAGTTAATGAATGTTGATTTTTTTTTTCAAAAACAGCTGGGTGGCACATGTTTGGCCCATCAAAAGTTAGCCCGCCCAACGGATTCTTAATCAAGAGAGTCTAAGCTTTCATTCGATACCTCATTTGTCTAGTCGGCGGATGAGGTAGGTTTGTACCAACAATACCGTTTTTCGAGATGGGCGGACAAGCGGTTTGGCCCGAGTTTTTTTTTTTTGCCCGCCCTCCTGTTTTGAAATCTGTAAGTAAATCCCAATAGACCCGTTGTACAATTTTGCAGTCGGCTGATGAGGTAGATATGTACCAAAAAACGGTACCGGAAGTAGCCATTTTGCCACCACAAGGCCCATCGAAAGTTAGCCCGCCCTGCAGTTTTGTATATGCCACGTCATGCTCTATCCATTTCTGGCACTTATGTAATTCCAGTCGGCTTATGAGGTAGGGCACCCTACGGTCGCCTCCCAGACTAAGGAGTTGGAGTTTTGATAACATTTTTGTACATCGAGATACTAATTTTTGCATTTCTAAATATAAATAAAATAATGTCTTTACATTTTTGATATTTGAATTGATTGAATTCATCGCATGGATTTGCTATGGAAATAGAAGATTCATTGTTCAGTTCCAATTGAATACGTAAGTTTTGTATTGTATAAAAGAAATCTGAATAAGAGGGTTTTTCGTAGAAATTGTTTTTTATAAAGCAGTGATAAAATACTTGTTTGTGTTTGCTAGTTGTTTTATAATTTGAATATAACTCATGTGGTACATTACATATTACTTCAGAGTTAATAGAATTCGATAATATATCATCGGTATGAACATTTTCGTTTGAAAGATCAATAGCAGTAATATAAGCTACTGTTTCTTTTGAGTTTAGTATATTCTCTTCGAGTTCTTTAAAATCGTGAATATTTGGTGAAAGAGAATTATAGTAAAATTTAACATAGTCGTTAAATGTTTCTTTAGTTTCCGCATAGAACATAGTAGTTGTATTTTCTTGACGAATGCGAAATAAGCAGTCTGCATTTGAGTTTATACGACCAGGTTTGAAATGTATCTCATAATCGTATTGTTCGAGTTTTAATCGCCAACGCACTAGTTTAGATGCAGGATCTTTTACATTGAACAACCAAACTAATGGTCTGTGAACTGTTACAATTTTGAATCGTCTACTATATAAATATGGTCGAAAGTGATTAACACTCCACACTATTGCAAGGAGTTCTCGTTCTGTTGTGCTGTAGTTTGACTCTTGTCTATTAAGTGTTCTACTTGCGTAAGAAATAGGCAGGTCAGAACCAATTTCACCTTGGTTCAATATGACACCTATTGCAAAATTGGAAGCATCCGTGGTAAGGATAAATTCCTTAGAAAAGTCCGGATACTGTAATATTGGCTCGGATGTAAGTTTCACTTTAAGACAATCGAATGCAGATTGTTTTTCTTTTCCCCATTTAAAAGGAACAACCTTTTTTAAAAGATTTGTAAGGGGTCGAGTTATTTTTCAAAAATTTTCAATGAACCGTCGATAGTAGCCTGCGAGGCCTAAGAAAGATTGTATATCTTTTATGTTAACAGGAACGGGAAATTGGCATACAACATCAATTTTTTCAGAATTTGGTTTGACACCTTGATTTGTGATTTTATGACCTAAATAAATAACCTATTTTCTCATGAAGTCGCACTTATCTGGTTGAAGTTTCAGATTATTAAGTTGAAGTCTTTGGAAAACATTTCGGAGTTTTGATTGATGGTCTTCTAATGATGACGCATAAATCACAATGTCGTCTAAATAGACAAAACATTGTAGACCTTGAAAGCCTGTTAAAACATTGTTCATCAATCTCTGGAAGACTGATGGTGCGTTTTTTAATCCGAAAGGCATACGAATAAACTCGTAGTGTCCATCGGGAGTTGAAAAAGCGGTTTTGCAACGATCTTCTGGTCGAACATTAATTTATTGGAAACCAGAAGCTAGATCGAGAGTTGTGAAGTAATTAGAATGACTTAATTGATCCAAAATATCAACAATATTTGGAAGAGGAAAAGCATCACCAGTTGTGACGTTATTCAGTTTCCTGTAGTCTATGAATGACAACACGACATTTTTGTTGACCTGAAGCGCCAACTTTATTTGGAACCACCCAAAGTGGAGCGGACCATGGAGATACGGAAGCCTTAATGATTTATTGATTTATCATTTTTTGTATTTGCTTGTTAACTTCTACTTTATGTTTTTCAGGATAACGGTACGTTTTTGCCGCTATAGATCCTGAATTATTTGTTATTATTTCATGCTGAATAGCTGATGTAGAAGTAAGGACATCTCCCTCTAAGTGAAATACGTCACTGAATTCTTTGCATATTGTGATAATATGAGATTTTTCTTCAGTATTTAAATGATCGAGTCTTAAGTAAGCTTGTAAATCTTGAAAACGATCAAATTTATTTGATTTTTTCAATGGAATTAAATTAGGTAATGGTTTCAATTGACAGGAAAGAATCATTATTTACTTGAGTAATTGCTCTTGACAAGAATACACCTTCTTGTAAATATAGCTCTGGAAGAATGCCTTCTTTAAGCTGAGGATTAGTTATAAAAACTGAAATAAGTTTTTCAGTACGAGGTTCGATTTCAATAAAGTTTGAATTTGGTGAACTTTCTTTTGGATTGATTGGAATATTTCCGTACTTAAAACGGAGAAATTGGATTTTGTAATCGATAATCTCATCCATGGATTTAAGGAAATCATTTCCCAGAATTCCATCATATGGAAGATTTGAATCCACGGTTAATACATGGAATTTATATGGAAGTGATTTATTAGGAAAGTTTAGTATAACATTTGAGCAGCCTGAAGTTTTAATGAGATTATTCTGACTAATTCCATTTAATAGAATTTGCTCGTTTTGATAAATAATAGTTTGAGGTCGAAGAGATTGACCTTTGAAAATTGAAATATTTGATCCTGTATCCAGTAAAAGTTTAAGAATTTGATTTTTTGATTCCGTACATGGAATGAGAACGTAGGAAATTTGTTTCTGAGAACAGCATATTTTCGACTATTAATTGTTTGTTGCCTCGTTCGATATCGTTGACTCCATTTGGACAACTTGTAATGAAGTCTGATTTGAGTTTTTTGATTGTTGTTGCCTATTTTGATTATTATAACTTCGTTACAACATTCATCTATTGAATGTCCTTTCTTTTTGCAATATTTGCAAAATTTAAAATTGCTTGAATTTGATTCATTTTTGCTTTCAATTAAATGAAGATTAGTATTACCATTTTGTTCTTTTATACGAACAGAGTTTTGATTTTGATTTGATTTATAGTTATTTGTATATTTTGAATTTATTTTTTTACTATACATATTTGCAACTTGTTCTTTCGCTATCGCTATTGAGATAGCTTCATTGAGGGTTGTAATATCACGAACACGCAGAATATTTGATATATTTTGATTAGAAAAATAAATGAAACGATTGAGGACTATTTCATTAAGAATTTCAAGTCTGCCTTCTAGAGAAGATTTTGCAACACTTTGTTGTTGAATAGAATTTATTGTTCTTTTCAAACATGTTTCTACACGAAATACAAATTGAGTAACTGTTTCGTTGAAGTTTTGTTTTAAGTTTGTCAGTTCACAAAGTAATTGAGAATAATGCTTACTATCTTGGTACATAGTTTTTAAAAATAATTTAAATTCATCCCAATTATCGAACGTACGATTTAGACAAGCGGCTTTAGCTTTGCCCGAAATTTGTGTTTCTATATAGCTTAATAAGATAGGTTGATGTGAGATGGATGCTAGAGCAATTGCTTTATTGCAATCGGATATAAAAGAAGGAAGTTCGTCTCTTGAACCATCAAATCGTTTAATAAATTTAATTAGAAATGTTATTGGAAGATTTTCAGGAATTTCAGAGTTTTGAGATTGAATCTCGAATTCATCATTATCTGCCTGAGACATTTTTATTTGTTGTTTTTTTTATATATATAAAGCAACGAAAATTCGGATATGCCTAATCAAATGTTTCACACTGTAATGGATACCAAACAACAGATTAAATTGTTCTTATGCAATAGCAATTAAATTGAAAGAACACAATTAATTATTGTCGACTCGTAGAGTACATAAACAATATTCACAATGCAATAGAATGTTTAATCGAAAGATACACACAAATATTATGTAGGTGAATAATTTGGATACGCACAAAAACACAAATATAGATATATGAATATGTAGGTAACTCACACGTGGAAATGAAGGAATGAGCAAACACAAAATATAAAATACATTTTAATTCTGACACCAATTTATTATAAATAAATAAATTGGGTGGCACAACAGTCCGTTGAGAACTAGGGCCTAGTGACTAACAACTCTCCACCATTCCTGTGTGCGAGTACTGTTGTCAGGGATGGAGGGGACCTACAGTTTTAAGCCGAATCCGAACGGCCAATGTGAGAAAGCACTTTTCATGACAAGAATTACTCTTGGAGAATTTGTCAATTCCTCGCAAGAGGCAGTACCCGTGAAAAAACTTTTAGATGGCATAGGCAGGGATCGAACCCAAGACCTCTGGCATGACAGTCCAACGCACTAACCATCATGCCACGGGTACTACTGACACCAATTTATTATGATTATTTTATTCGTTACTTTATTAAAAATATAAAAATACAATCAATACAAATCAAATGCAAATGTACAAACAATTAATGTATGACCACTCGAGTAGACAGCTTAATTCAATCTGAATCTTAAAACTATGTAGGGACGCCAAAGAAGTTGGCGTCTTGCAAATTCATATTACAGTATGCAAGATACAAGATATAAACAGTTCATAAAAAGAATCTGTTGAATTGACAAAAATAATAGAATTATAGAGTGTAGGTGTGAAGTTTATTAGAATTTGATGAGTTGGTACATAACAGTGGTGTTTATTAGAATTTGATGAGTTGGTACATAACAGCGGAAGGCAATATGAAGGTGGAATTAGACAAATGTAACTTCTTTAAAGAAGAAGTTAAATTTTTGGGCTTTATTGTATCCTCGGGGGCTTAACAACAAACCCCAATAAAGTTAAAGATGTTTTCCAAAAAGTAAAAAATTCACTAACTTCAAAAGATTTACTCCTGGATTATCCAGGTTACAATGAATGCTTTGAACTCACAACCGACGTTTCTAAAGCAGCGATAGGTGCGGTCTTATCACAAAACGACAAGCCTCTTATTTTAGAAGGCAATGCTTGCCATTCTATGGGCACTTAACTCTCTTCGAAATTATCTTTACGGTACGGCTCGCGTAGAGATCTTCACAGACCATCAATCTTTGACCTACGCTTTGAGTCAAAAAAATAATAATTCCAAGATGAAGCGATGGAAGGCCATTTTGGAGGAGTATAACTACGAGTTACACTATAAACCAGGAAAGAGTAACATAGTGGCAGATGCACTCTCTCGCTCCCCACAATTTTCGCAAGTAAATTCACTATCAGCGTCTCAACACAGTGATCAAAGCTCATCCCATGATCTTATACCCGCGGTTGAAACACCAATTAATGTATTTAAAAATCATGTAATATAGATAAAAAAATCATATAAATTCGAGATTCTTTTTCAAACTTATCATAGACACATTTTTGTTCAATCAAACTATTCACAAGAAGATCTTCTTTCAATCTTAAAAAAGTACCTTAACCCTAGCGTCGTTAACGGGATCTATACAAATGAACCAATTATGGAAAAAATCCAGAATATCTATCCGAACCATTTCAGAAACCACAAAACACGTTTTACCCAATCACGCGTTACCGATTTAACTGATAGAACAGAACAGGAGGAAAAAATTCTTAAAGAGTATAACAGAGCTCACAGGAATATAAACGAGAATAAAATACAAATCCTTCAAACAACCTATTTTCCGAAAATGAAAGCCAGAATCCAGGAATTAGTAAAACAATGTAGAGTTTATAAAGAGCAGAAATATAAAAGGAAGCCTAACAAGCCTGAATTGCGAAGCTCTCCTATCCTACAGTATCCAAGTCACATAATTCACATTGATCTCTACAGATAAGCAGTACCCGTGGCATGATGGTTAGTGCGTTGGACTGTCATGCAATAGGTCTTGGGTTCGATCCCTGCCTATGCCATCTAAAGTTTTTTTTTCACTGGTACTGCCTCTTGCGAGGAATTGACAAATTCTCCAAGAGTAATTCTTGTCATGAAAAGTGCTTTCTCAAATTTGCCGTTCGGATTCGGCTTAAAACTGTAGGTCCCTTCCATCCCTGACAACAGTACTCGCACACAGGAATGGTTGAGAGTTGTAAGTCACTAGGCCCTAGTTCTCAAACGGACTGTTGCACCACCCAATTTATTTATTTTACTCTACAGATAAGCAATTAGTCCTTACAGCAATAGAAGCATTAAATCTAGGACAATAGAGCACGTAAGAGAACCACTAAGGCAGATAGTGTTTGCATTTAGTGTACCCAAAATGGCAGTATACGATAGTGAAAAGACATTTAGTTCAGCTTCCATATGCTTTATGTTACAGGATCAACATGGAATCGAAATTTATAAAACACCTCCATATATGTACGAGTGCTCTGAATGGGTAACTGGAGAGATTCTACTCAACCCTCTCGGAAATAATGCGCTACTTAAAGACAGATCGAATGCATAGATCTTTTCTAGAACTCCCTGATAGAGCTGTGTATGAATATAATTATTCCATACACTCAACCATAAAGAAGCGGCCTATCGAAGTCTTTTTTGGTAGAACGGTTAGCACGAACCCCAAAATAGTATGAAAAAACTAGCCAAAAATACCACAATAAAAATAGACGCAAAATTAAAACATATTCTCCAGGAGAGACTATCTTCTTTAGGAAGATTAGGGAAATAGCAGAAAAACGAAAGGTTGACCTAAAATACCACAATAAAAATAGACTCAAAATTAAAACATATTCTCCAAGAGAGACTATCTTCTTTAGGAAGATTAGGGACAAAACTATCACCAAGGTATAAAAAGGAAATAGTTAAGGAGACAAAACCACTATTGTTACAACAGAATCTGGAAAAATTATCCACAAAAATAACACTATCCAAAGGTCTCGCTGAAGTCCAGATATTGGACTATTCTAATTCCAAAATTGTATCAACAAACAAAGGAACTGAAAAATTACAGACCGGTGCAACAATAGAATACAAATGAGGAACTTGAATGAATCCGATCCCTACTATCCTATAATATCCCATCTGATAACCCAAATTGCTAATCAACTCAACATCATTAAACCAAGAATAAATAGAAATCCCAGATCCCTTAATTTTTTAGGAAGCGCGTGGAAATGGCTAGCTGGTAGCCCCGATCACGACGACATTCAAATCCTAAAATCCCAATCGCATAATCTGTTCAACAATAATAATAATAAACAAGTAGTTATTAACCAAGCTTATACAAAAAGAATTAATAAATTAATTAATGTAACGAACAAAGTATTGAACCTAGTAAGGTCAAACATTGATTAGCTTGAACAAGAATTTTTATTTAAAAAAAAAATTAAGAAAAAAAGAAACTGAATAAAGTAAAACAAATTGTTGAAAATGTTGCTTCACGAACAAAGGTTTATTACAAAGTAATTAAAATGGATATATATAATTGTAATGTATATAAGCTTAGTTTATGTTTTAGCCTTTATGTGACTTTGGATAATTTTGTATTTTCGATAAGTTTTTATTTAACAGTTAAAAGTTGGTAATATTGACTTAAAGCTGAATTTACAATAGTTTTAATTTTGAATTTGATTAATTTTATTATTTATAATTTTATTATAATAATATGCATGTATAATCGCACATTCTTCCAGACAACCTCCACCGACAATTGCCTCAATTGTTTTGTAACGAAGCCACCACGCTACTACTCGAATTACCTTGTGTAAGCTCGAGATCTTGTGAATAATTACGCTGGTGAGTTCTTCTGCTACTTGAATAGTATGGATCTTTATTGGACGACGTTCTTCTTCTGTTTCAACATTTTCAACTTGGCCGGGTACATCAAACTCCCACTGCGATCTTAAAAATATTGGACCGTTCCACCAGACATCTAAGGATTCCATAATTGATGGATATACGCCACGGGATGCCAGATCAGCTGGATTGTGCTGTGTTGGGACACGAGACCAATAATCGCTGCCAATTAATCGTTGTATTTCGGTTACTCGATTTGAAACAAATGTTGTCCAATTTGATGGAGTTGTTCGAATCCAAGCAAGAGCGATTGTAGAATCAGTCCAGGCAAAGATGCGAACATTAGGAATGGCTAATACATCTCTAGTATATTGCAAAATTTGTGCCAAAATGACTGCACCGCAAAGTTCAAGACGAGGTAACGTGATCGTCCGCTTGCTCGGAGCAATCTTCGTCTTTGCTAGAAGTAAGTTATTGTAGATATCTCCTTTGTTATCTAATACTCGCATATAAACCACTTCTCCATATGCTTGGGTTGAAGCATCGCAAAATCCATGCAACTCGATTGCTTGATTTGATGGGCTCATTCGATTCCATCGCGGAATTCTCACCTTTTCTATGGTTGGGAGTTCTAGCTGA
This sequence comes from Eupeodes latifasciatus, assembly GCA_920104205.1. Classification (NCBI taxonomy): domain Eukaryota; kingdom Metazoa; phylum Arthropoda; class Insecta; order Diptera; family Syrphidae; genus Eupeodes; species Eupeodes latifasciatus. The sequence goes on from OV049924.1 coordinate 163,079,430, forward strand.
AAAGCTTCCCAACTCTTTTTTATGTGGGCTGGAACTTCCTCGTCCCAATCACATCCAAGATCCCAGAGCTTCTGCATAATAATCATTGCAGTGATTATGCACGGTGAAATCCATCCAAGTGGATCGAAAAGCTTGGCGAGCGACGGTCGATAAAATAGTTCTTTTCGTTGTCGTTTCATTTGGTTCCTGTGCATTTTTATATGAAAAGAAATCGCAGCTAGGAAACCATTTGATGCCAAGAGTTTTCACGTGATATGACAGATCAAAAGGAAGCTCGAAATCATATTCTCGATCTTGAATTGAAATATCTTCAATCAAGTCTCTATGATTGGCTGTCCACTTGCGTAGGTTAAAACCGGCTGACGCTAAAAGTTCTCTTGCTTCATCTCGTTTTCTTCTCGCTTCTTCCATAGAATCTGCACCGGTAATCAAATCATCAACATACATATCTTCTCGCACGACCTTCGCCCCCACAGGATACTTATCCTGTTCATCTTGAGCTAAACGTTGTAGGGTTTTTATTGCCAAATAAGGAGCACTTGCCGTTCCAAACGTTACAGTCTTGAGCTTATAAAGCTTCAAAGGTTCTGTTCGGTTTTCTCTCCACATGATGATTTGGTAAAAGGAATCTGGATGACTCACCAAAATTTGTCGGTACATCTTTTCTATGTCGGCCGTAAAAGTATATCGGTGTGTTCGCCATCGTATGACAAGATCTTTAATAGATGTTTGTAACTTTGGACCAACCAGAAGATAATCATTGAGAGATTTCCCATTCGAATCTTTCGAAGCAGCATCAAAAACAACTCGAGTCTTCGTAGTTGTGCTTGATTCCTTAATCACAGCATGATGTGGTAAGATGAAGTAGTTTGGTGTGTTGAATATCTCATCATCGCTACTAATCTGCTCCATGTGATGGAGTGTCTGATATTCTTTGATACATTTTATGTAGTCAGCTCGAAGAGTTGCGTTATCTTCAAGCTTCTTTTCAAGATGAAGAAAGCGTCGATATGCCATCTGTCGACTGGATCCCATCTTTGGCAACATGTCATCTTTGAATGGCATTTTTACTTGGTATCGACCATTAGCTAAACGTCGAGTATATTTTTCGAAATGTGCTTCGCAAGCTACGTTTTCTTCGGTCTCATGGACTTGAAACGGTAACTCTTCCATTTCCCAAAACTTCTGTAGTTGTAGGTTCAAATCAGTTGTTTGAAAGAAACTGCGGATTTGTTGACGTGGATGTGTTGAAACTCTTCCTAGCACAATCCAGCCCAATTCCGTTTCTTGTGCCATCGGTCCGGTGCCGTCTTCTGAACGTTTAATTTCCGGTAGAAATATTTGGGCACAAACGTCACTGCCTAAAAGTAAATCGATGGGTGCAGGTTCGTGGAGATGTGGATCTGCCAACGGAAGTCCAATTAGGTGTTTCCATGTGTGAGGCACCATTCTTTGGGTTGGTAGAAGGCCAGTAAGCGACTTAAATAAGAATTCCTGTAAGGCAGTTTGAAACGGTGAGTGGCAAGATATTATCTGTACCTGTACAGCGTTCTGCGAGGTGCCACTACTGACCAACCCCAGCCCTGATACCTCGACACATGTCCTCAATTTTTTAAGCTTAAGCAACTGAACAGCTTCTTCAGTGATGAATGAAGATTCGGAACCTGTATCAATCATGGCTCTCAAAAAATGTAACCGGCCGTCTGAAGAACGGGCCTTAACTGTAGCGGTTGCTAATAGCACTTGGTGAAAGAAATCTCGATCACCATATGAAGTGTGATAGTTAAAGGTGGTGGAATTTTGAGCATCATTGTTGGGTTGAAATTCGAAGGCGTTTGCATTCATAGTTGTTTGAACTACATTTGAGGTAGTTGCGTTCGGTTGAGTTGAAAACCTCGAAGAAGGTTGCGCAGGATTTCTTTGGAAATTGTTATTCTGTATGTTGGTTTACATGCAACAAAGAATGATGTCTTTGCTGACAGAAGAAGCAGCATAGTGGACTTGGACATTCATTTAAGGAATGCCTATAAGAAAGGCAATTTTCACATACTTTCAACCGTCGAACAACATCTGTACGACCCATGGTGTCCATATTTAAAAATTGTTGACATCTTTTCAAGGCATGTTTTTCTTTATTACATAATTTACATATTAATTTTTCCGTCACAGCTGGTTTAGCAGGCTTAAATTTTTGCTTAGCAAGTAAAACCTTGGACTTCAGTGGAAAACGCAATTTTGCATTAGCTGCTGGATCAAATTTTGTGTAATTTGAAGTACTCTGATCCTTTTGATCGAAAACTTCAAGAGTTCGGAAACGTTTTTCCAAAAACGAAGTAAATTCATTGAATGTTGGTAGTTCTTTTTTATCACCTAAGCTTTCTTCCCACAGCTTTTGAGTAGCCGACGGCAATTTCTGGTTAATGAACCAGATGAGAACAATGTCCCACTTTTCAACCGGAACATCCATATTTTGCAACGCAATAAAACATTCTTTTGTAGTATACAAAAGATTTCTTAACCCTGTAGCAGTTTCACGAGGAAGTGGAGACTGTCCAAAAAGTTGTTGCATTTGGATATGCACCAGAATGCGTTTATGATCATATCTTTCCTTCAAAAGTTTCCATGCCTTTTCATAATTGGCAGCTTCAACAGATAAGTTATGAAGGAATCGTTTTGCGTCATCAGTTAAATAAGACTGCAGAAAATGGAGCCTATCTAAATCCGTTAAACTTTTGTTGTTGTGGACCAGAGCTTGAAATCTGTCATAAAATGGCCGCAGGTGGTATATGACCCATCAAACTTAGGAAGATCGATGCGAGGCAACCTAACTTCTGAATGGGCAGATCGCTGTCCTTCAGAAACAGAAACAATATTAGCTTTGTCGTCCAACTTGACTGCAGGTGGAGGTAAATATCACTAATTTTGTCATATATAACCTTCAAATCTTCTAATTTTAAGCCTTCTTCCAGACAACCTCCACCGACAATTGCCTCATGATAAGATTTGGCCGATTTTTCATCATCATTCAACTTATCTTAGCGTCCTGATATGTGCGTCTTTGTCAAGCGTTCTTTTGGTGACTTTTTAAAATTTTCAAGGTCTCTCACTATTTTATTGAGAATTCCCTTCTGGAGTTCACCATATTTAAAACCTTTACGGTCCATTTTGTTAATAAATATCTTTATCTTACAGATAGAATCACAAGAAGAATATTAATTGACGAGTTTACAACACAAATCAAGCAAGACTTACTGCGTTGTTTGTAGATATAGATGCTGCTGGTGATGCCGCTGTCGCTGTCGCTGCCGCCGTCGCTGTTGCTGTCGCCGCCACCGCTGTCCTTGATGTTAATATTGCTTAAATGCAATTTGCTTGCGATTTTTATATCGCAATTTAGATTTTATAGATTTAAAGTTTTTATGTATTTGTAGATTGTATTGACACAGATTTACTTTAACACTTTTGAGGTTATAAAATTATGTCCATTTAATACGTATATTTGAATTTTTTAAATTTGATTAATTTAAGTAATACAATTAAATTATTTAATTAATTTTGAAATCAAATATTTTAAAGAAAGCTCGAAGGACCAATGATTAGCTTGAACAAGAATTTTTATTTAAAAAAAAATTAAGAAAAAAAGAAACAGAATAAAGTAAAACAAATTGTTGAAAATGTTGCTTCACGAACAAAGGTTTATTACAAAGTAATTAAAATGGATATATATAATTGTAATGTATATAAGCTTAGTTTATGTTTTAACCTTTATGTGACTTTGGATAATTTTGTATTTTCGATAAGTTTTTATTTAACATTTAAAAGTTGGTAATATTGACTTAAAGCTGAATTTACAATAGTTTTAATTTTGAATTTGATTAATTTTATTATTTATAATTTTATTATAATAATATGCATGTATAATCGCACAAACATTGCACAATCAATACACTTTTGATTTAAGATATAAACTTAATGTAATTAAAGAGGAACTAATTAACATAGAGTACCTATGCACTTTTTTGGGCAAAAAATTATGTTGTCAATTCATTTATTTTTTCTAATTCAAAGAGATTAAAATTGTAAGAGAAATATTTGAAGAGAGTAATATACCAGTTTTAAACTTAGAGGAAGCACTTAATTTTTCAGAAATAAAAATTGCATCAGATAAGAAAACATTACTTTGCATTATTACAACCAAAAATCCAATATAATAATTCATCAATCAAAATAAATGGCCAAGAGTTTGTATCGAAAAAAGTACCATCAGATAAACCGCTGCCTGCAACCATACATTTTAAATTATCAACAAAGACTTACAAAGAGCTCCTAACGTTGGAAATGCTCAAAGAACTTAATTTAATAATAATGTCAACAACACAGTGCATATTAGGGATGCCAGACGTCCCGCTACGCGCGGGACTGTCCCGGAAAACCGTCTTTGTCCCGCAAGTGTCCCGCGCCAAAGTTTTGTACCGCCTTGAAGATAAATGTCCCGGAAATCCCGCGAAATACCCTTAATTTTTTCTTGTTCAATACTTTTCTTTTTTATTTTAAGGGCGTGCAACATGACCTTTAATTTTTCATAAAGTCGAACCTTTTCGGTTCACTGAGCGCAAGTATTGTTCGATATTCGAGAGTCGAAATTCTTAGTGAGAGAGACAGCCAATATTATACGTTGTTTACTTTTCCATCGTAAAACACTCACACAACTAAAAATCGGTCGATTGTACCTTCAAACTTATGCCGTGTTTATTCAGCGATTCCAAAGTAGCATCGCAAATATCGTGCGGTAGGACAAAATGTACTAAAATTGAACAAAATATCTTGGCTCCTGCTTCTAAAAAGATGATTATTTTGGATTTGACGAAAGACTCAAATAAACCATTTTCGATTGGCACTGATGCGTCCAATAAAGGAAACATTAAAATGTTTCCGTTAATTGTAAGCTATTTCAAAAGTAGTCATGGTGTCTGCACCAAGTTATTAAACTTTTATAATTTGGATTCTGAAAAATCAAAAGATATCGCAGAATCTCTCAAAAGAGCAATTATATCACCCAGTTTATGTGTTCAAAATATAACAGCATTTTCAGCTGATAACGCAAATGAAAATTTTAGTAAAAATCAATCCGCTTTCACGGAATTCAAAAAAGGAAATAGTTTTATTATTTCAATGGGATGTAATTGTCATATTTTGAATAACACTTTAAGGAAAGCTCAGACCATGTTAAGGTTCGATACCGAATCTATTATTATAATGGTTTATAATGAATTTAGTTCAAGCACTAAAAACGTTTCCGAACTTAAAGTGTTTATGGAATGGTGCAATGAGGAATGGTCCGAGCTTTTGAGACATGTTCCTACTCGTTGGTTGTCGTTAGTTCCTGCCGTCGCGACGACGACGACGGCCTGTTTACGTTTTGAAAAAATGTGTGATTTTGTTTTTTCTTTGCCTATTTCTACCGCAAGCTCTGAAAGAGCTTAAACAAAATAATTTCTAATTTAAACTTAATAATTTCGATAATAATTTAAACGAAATAATTTCTAAAATTACATCAGCCCAAAAATATGTTTAAATTGTTTGTTTGTTATATTTTATAGTTTTACGTAACTGTTTTTTTTTCTGAAGAATATTAAGTTTTTATTTATTTATTTAATTACACTAAGGAAGTAAATCAATATATGTTGAAATAAAAGAATGTTTTTAAACTAAAGAACAATTTTGTTTTTCATTCACTTAAATATTTTTTTGTCCCGCGCAGAAATTTTTCAAATCTGGCATCCCTAGTGCATATAGATGAAATCCAAGAGCAGGGGAAGATCCATATAATAGCTAATTACAGTGTTACATTGCTCTTTGATCATAGTTTTTGTAGTCCTGAATTACACCATTAATAGACGAAAAGAAACAAGAGGTCATCAACCTGAAATAAAACCAAAGGTCAAAGCGGATATCGATTCATTAAGGCTAAACAGAATCCCAGTACTTTTCATCCACCGAGGATGAAATACTACCAAATACGCTGACATTCTGACATATTCCTCCAACAACGTCCATAAACGTTGTGGATACCGAATATGCTGACAAGTTTCCTAAATGCAGGTCACTGCGGATGAAAGTGTCAAATTCTTGAGAACCAATACAGGTGAGCAACCGGATGGCTGCAAAGTCTGCACTTGTTGGGGTTACCCGTAGGTTTTTGAGTTCCAATAAAGTGAATTAACTGTGCGGATGCGCAGAAATAAAAAATGTTTTCCTTCCTGGCGCAATAAAATTACTAAGTTATGTATATTATACACAAAGTGTAGGTCAATTAAACTCCGCTGGTGTTAAGAAAATGATTTAGAAGGATTCCCTGACGTTTGAACTTAAATTGCATTCTCTATGGCAGAGAACATAAATTTGGTTCGCTATTGAAGAAGAGTGATAAACTCGAGGATTCTTTTCAATTAACAATCATGTTTGCATACATACACTCGTATAAAGAAACCAACAGTACAAAATTGGTAGTGGTGTGGGGCGGTGGCGCGCGCGGCGAGGCGCGGCGCGGCGCCGCGGCTGGCGATATTGTTAGAGTAGTAGCAGGAATATAAGGTCATGAAACAGTGAAAAACAATAACAGTTAAAAGACGTTATCGGAAGCAATAAAATTAGGGTTCGATTTCAATTTTCACAGTTTATTTTCGATTGTCCATTTTCACGACCCGCACTTCGAATCTGAACCTCCAGGTTCGCCACGCACGATATCGATCCTCACGATGTCATGTGAGCACACGACAAACACATACACAGAGCCTTTTGCTGCTTGTGTTGGTTGTATTCTTCGTCGAAATTATTTCCGTGCAACAACGACAATATTGGCGTTTACAATGTGTGTTGTAGTTGGTAAATTGCAACAATGAAGTATGTAGGTAGTCCTGGTAAAGGAGAAAAATAACAACAATGAGATATTTTTCTGATTTTGTGTTGCCCAGAAAAACATCGGGTGTCTTTTTTTCTTATATTTTCTTGTATCAGGTAAGATTTCATTTTCTTGATTCTATTTTACCGTTTGGAGAAAAGAAGAAGTAGTCGGAGTGGACGCAGATAAAAATGGGTAACAAATACCATTTCCATATTCTCCAGCATTCCTATACCTACTTACATTATGTACCTACATATAACCTGTTGGAATGCACATTCGAAAGGGATAATGTCCCCTGTATGCTGAAGAGATAAAATTAAATTCATTAAATTTGTCTTTCTTTTTTCTTCTTTTTTTTTCAAGTCAAGCACGTTCAATATGGGTCAAGCTTGTAGGGGGATCTGTGGGGCAATTTTTAAACGAAAAAGGATGAGGGCAATTTATTTTTGTTGAATTTTAATATTGTAGTTCTTGGTGAAAGAAGAGTGATTCAAATTTTTAGTTTCAGTATTCCTTTGTATTATTGAGGCTATTTCTCCAACAAGGACGAGAACCAACAGCATAAGTAAACATAAGGACTATGGAGGACATTTTTTTTATTTTATAATTTGTCCATGTTTGTCTAGCATGAGAGCAGAAAGAAGACAACGATGGGGATATATGTATGTACCTATATTTAAATGGGAACGGGATGTGGAGAAATATTATAATTTTTTTGTAGAAAAAGGATTGAGTGAATGGACTGTATTTTGTTGGAATGAAGTTTTTTTTTGGAAGATGAGTTATGTGGATCGTAAACTGCATCATCCTCTTCAATAGTTTGTTATACAATTTTTATATTTTTCGAGGCACAAATAAACAAACTTTGGATGAGGAATTAAGGTGAGAGAAGATATATGAGTCTTTACGCAATATACATACATAATGTTCGTTGGATAGAGTTTATTAACTTAGTATTTGGTGTCGCAAGTGTCTCTAATTCAATTGCTTTTCGTATCCTCGCTGGCCTCTAAAATTCAAAAAAGTTATATAAATGGAATCAACATTACTAATCCCACCCGAACCAATCATATATGTACATACACATGTACCTACTCAAACTCAGCTTCAAAAAGCGACCGGAACATTAACTTTCACTTACAAGAACGTTTCATTAAATATAGCTGTTGATATCTGTAACGCTTTCGCAACTATTTTCCGTGAGTAATTTATTATAAGCCCTGAAGTAATTGATGAAGTATATTTTCATAATGTTCACTCCATTTCGCAAACTAGCTGTAGTCGTACCCTTGTGATAGCAAGTACGGTCATTGATCTTCTGTCCGTGTTGAATGATGACTACTCATTTGGTCCCGATTATATTCCCCCGATGGTATTACAAAAATGTAAAAATGCTTTAGTTGAACCCCTTACGTTCATATTCAAACTTTCCTTAAAAACAGGAAAATTTCACAGTATATGGAATAAGTAATTTTTTACACCAATATTCAAGAAAGGTAACAAGGCGGACATAACAAACTACAGGCCCAATGCAAAATTTCCTGCATTTCAAAACTTTTTAAACAAGTTTGTTTGTGAGAGCGTATTAAGTAAAAATATTATTTGCGAACAGCAACATGGGTTCGTGAAAAAAAGATCAATCATTACATTTCCTCACATTCTCAAACATATCTTCAAATGCTTTAGAACAAAGTTATGAAGCTGACTGTATATACTAAAGCTTTTGACCACCTTGGGGAGAGTACGATAACTTTGGCGCCAAAGTTTAATGACTGATTTGTATAGAACAGCTAAAAACAAGCATTTTTTACTATGGGAGGGGGGGTCTATCTCCCCCCGTTTAGGCGGTAGGGGCAATTTAAAAAAATATGTACATTAAATGGAAAAAAATAATTAAAAAATAACGGTAATACTTACAATTAAGTATTATACCTTTTTTTAAAGCCAACACTTTTGTCTATTAGCTTGTTTTTAAATCAAGTCAAAACTATGCATAGTTTTTGAAAAAAAAATGTTTTAAACTAAAAATATATGCAAAAAAAATTTAAAAAAAAAGGGTTTAAAGTGTAGTTTTTCAAAACTTTCAAATTATTTACTGTTTTTTTTTTTTAATTCATTGCTCTTATTTGTTTTTGATCAAAAACTGAAAACTAGATGACTTTATGTCTTCTAGTTCTTGAGAAAATTAAAAATTACCAATATAAATATTTTAATTAAATTACTTTTTCCTTGCTTAAGTATTAACGTAGTCTTATTTTGATAGTAATAATCGAATATAGATTAAGATACACCTAGGGTAAATTAATTTTTCTTAAATCAAGCTTATTTAAATGCAAAAGAACCTTTGCATGCACCCCATCTTGTACCCACCCAACCTTGCCCCCTCCCCACCTTGCACGCACTCCAACTTGCACCCACCCCAAATCCTATAGTGTTCCCAAGCAGGGGGGTTGCAGATCCTACTGTTGCATACACCCAAATTCGCACACACATTACTGTTGCATACACCCAAACTAGCACCCACCATTGTTACTATCAAAATAAGACCACTCAAGCAAAAAAAAAGAATTAAATTAAAATAGTAGTTGTAAATAAAGCTGTAGTAGCAATAAATTCTTAAATAAAAACAAACCTTTTTTTTAACTTTTTTTACTAAAATTTTGAGTTTAAAATTAAATTTTTCAAAAACTACGCATAGTTTTGACTTGAATTAAAAACAAGCTAATAGACAAAAATGTTGGCTTTAAAAAAAGGTATAATACTTAATTGTAAGTATTACCGTTATTTTTTAATTATTTTATTTCCATTTAATGTACATATTTTTTTAAATTGCCCCTACCGCCTAAACGGGGGGAGATAGACCCCAACTCCCATAGTAAAAAATGCTTGTTTTTAGCTGTTCTATACAAATCAGTCATTAAACTTTGTCGCCAAAGTTATCGTACTCTCCCCAAGGCTAATAAAACAGAATGTTGGCTTTAAAAAAATGTATAAAACTTAATTGTAAGTATCACCGTTATTTTTTAATTATTTTTTTCCATTTTAAATAATAATTTTTTTAAATTGCCCCTACCGCCTGAACGGGGGGAGATAGACCCCGCCTCCCATAGTAAAAAATGCTTGTATTAGGCCCTTCTACCAAAAACCGTTATTATATCTTGGCGCCAAAGTTATCGTACTCGTGCCACCACCTTAGTTACGAAATTATTTTATTTAAACTCAATGCTCAAGTTGTTTCCCATCTTGACCCTTTTCTGTTCATCCTGTCTTTTAACGACGTAACTTCATGTCTGCAATCAAGTAAGGTTCTCATTTTCGCTGATGAAGAAGATTTGAAGAATAATAAAGTCTACTCAACATGATCGTATTATCTTGCAAGCCGACATTAAGAGTTTTACATTTTAGTGTATGAAAAATAGCCTTTCCCTCAACCCTTTAAAGTGCCAGACGATAACTTTTACTAAAAAAACGAATCAGAAATATATTTTATTATTGTATTTCGCTGCAAAAACTCTGTCGAGTTTTCACTTCTACAGAGTTAGGTGTTCATTTCTCTTCCTACTTAGAATTTACAGATCACATTAATTTTATTGTCAATAAAGCAAGTTCTATGCTTGGTTTTATAAAACGCTATACAAAGGAGTTCAATGATCCCTATGTTGCTCTTTATTTATACAATTGCCATGTTCGTCCTCATCTTGAATATGCTTCACAAGTATGGACTCCTAATTACAAAGTTCAAAGGAAACGTATTGAATCAATCCAACATAATTTCATTCGCTTTGTCTTTAATGGTTTTCGTTGCATGACTTGTGATCTGCCTTCCAATGAACATCGTGTTCAGCTTCTTAAAATTCAATATCTTCATCAAAGGCGTGTTAATAATTACTTAATATTTATTTCTGCAGCAACTCATTGATGGTGAAATTGATATATCTTATTTATTATTTTGTATGAATTTGAATTACCGAGGTGGAGCTAAACACCTGCTCATCGATCGATTTAAATCTAAATAAGTGGGATTAAAAACAGACTTAAAAATACTTGTTTCTGTTGATTTGATTATTCTTTAGTTTATATACGTAAATTAATTTCATCTATCATCTTAATTAAGATAGTTTTGTTGTTATGTATATAATATTTCATCAGCTAAAAAAAATAATAAAAAAAAGGTGGCGCAACAGTTCGTGGAGAACTAGGGCTTAGTGACTAACAACTCTCAACCATTTCTGTGTGCGATTAATGTTGTCAGGGATGGAGAGGATCTACTGCTTTAAGCCGAATCCTGACGGCTAATTTCAGAAAACACTTCAGCTACTTGTTAGTAAAAGTCATCAGCTACCTTCTAGTAATCAAAAAAGTTTTATAAAAGCGCTGAATTTTGGAGAAATAATTTTTAATAGCAATTTGCAAAGACCAACTTTTCCGTAGGGAGCCGCGTGGCATGGTATCTCGGAGAGCTAACTGCAGTCACCACGCTCTCCCCTCTTGACTACCACCGCGACGCGACGGTGCACCTACGACGAGAAGCCATCGATTTGAATCATTATTTTGCTGCTGTGCTATTTGAAAACTCCAATATCTTCTAAGATACTCATTGAAATCAAATGATTTCAAGCGCAAGTTTCTTTTAAGTAAAATATTTGTAATGAATATCGTATCTATCTCCTCCCGTTTAGGCGGGAGGGGCAATTTAAAAAAATTATTACCTAAAATGGAAAAAAATAGTTACAAAATAACGGTAATACTTACAATTAAGTATTATACTTTTTTTAAAGCTGTTCTATTAGCCAGTTTTTAAATCAAGTCAAAACTATGTATAGTTTTTGAAAAATTTAATTTTATACTCAAAATTTGAGTAAAACAAAGTTAAAAAAGGTTTAAAGTGTAATTTTTCAATACCTTCAGGATTATATACTATTGTTTTTATTTTAGAATTTATTGCTCTTATTTGTTTTTGATCAAAAACTGAAAACTAGATGATTTTATGTCTTTTAGTTTTTGAGAAAATTAAATAAAACCACAACTACTATTTTAATTTAATTATTTTTTTTGCTTGAGTGGTCTTATTTTGATAGTAATAATGGTAGGTGCGAGTTTGGGTGTATACAACCCCCCTGCTTAGGGACACTATAGAATTAGGGGTGTGTGGAAGTTGGAGTGGGTGCAAGGTGCGGTGGGTGGAACATTAATCTTAATCCATATTCGATTATTACTATCAAAATATGACTACGTAAATACTCAAGCAAGGAAAAAAATAATTTAATTAAAATATTGTTTTTGATAACTTTCAATTTTCTCAAGAACTAGAAGACATAAAATCATTTAGTTTTCAGTTTTTGATTAAAAACTAATAAGAGCAATGAATTCTAAAAAAAACAATACCTAGTAGATAATCTTAAAGTTTTGAAAAATTACACTTTAAACCTTTTTTAACTTCTTTTAACAAAAGTGTTGGCTTTAAAAAAATATATAAAACTTAATTGTAAGTATCACCAATATTTTTTAATTATTTTTTTTTTCTATTTAACTTACATATTTTTTTAAATCGCCCCTACCGCCTACACGGGGGGAGATAGACGACCCCCTCCCATAGTAAAAATGCTTGTTTTTAACTGTTCTATACAAATTCGTCATTAAACTTTGTCGCCTGAGTTATCGTACTCTCCTCTTTAAAGCTGTGTGTGACGCAGAGAAAAATCGAAAATTTGAAATCAAAAAAACTATACCCACCTCTCAAAGTTTATAGGAGAATGTATTGTGTACAACATATCTGCATTAAAAAAAAAGAAGACAAAAGAATCCTTAACGCCAAATCCTCTCGGTACAGATTTCATAAGTTTATTGATCTCAATACGACAATTCACACCGATTCCACACTCACACTTCTTAGGTTTAATAAAACAATGCAACACTATATGAAATAAAACCCGTATTCATATACCATTTTCCATTTCTATCAACGCGACGCCCAGCGGCCCTCTCTACGTAACTTTATCAAAAACGCACACTATGCAACAAAAATACTATTCACAATCGTAACCTCCAATCCCCACATGCATATTATGTATGCATGTTTGTATACCCTATACCTACAATCAGGACACACACAGCACCCTCAATAAACTTCTCTCCCCATTTATGCCATTTGTTGAATATGAAATAATCCTTTGTTATATTTTGCGACAACCACATGTTGAAAATGTGAAAAAAATGACGAGAAATGTTTAACAATTAACACTCTCACTTCCCTCGTTCTAACTGCTCATCACCCCCCTTTCTCCATCATCCTGATGTGGAAAAAAGGTTGGCTTGTAGGAGGCAGGACGACGAAAGTCGACAGACGACAACAACACGTCTGCTTAAAAAAAAAACTTTAAATCGTAAAAAAGTGAACACCCTCTCACTACCATGCTTGTCGACACGAGGACAACTAAAAGGCTTTCGAGAAGCCACAAAGCTTGAACATCAGTAAAATTAAAAGGAAATAATGGTTAGAAATAGGGAAGCCAGCAGTATGGATATAGCATTTAGAAGTGGGGTGAGAAATTAGCAGAACGTTAAAGTTGAGTTGATCCGACTGGCTGTCTGTGGCTGGCAATTTGCCCCAAAGGGTTTGATATCGCATTGCAATCCACTCTTGTTTCTTTCGTTAAAAGAACTGCATTCCAAGGAACCACATCCAACTTGAATAAACAACTGAGACAAACCCACTCTTCCATCGCATCCTACGTCTCACTAATTAAAGGCAGTTGACTGATATATTTAGGGTCATTTGTGATTAGCTTTGTACCAACTAAAAAAAAATATATAGGTGATCCGAAAGCAACAACATCAACAACAATAAAACCCTTACAAAAGAAACAAACAAAATGTACACCACAGCAATTATAAAATGGTTTCGCAAACAAAGATTGTCATGCAAAGCCTTGACATAAATATCATATGCCAGTATTCTCCGGTATATCGTCATTGTCGTCCCACACCCACCACTGTCTTCGTAGTCATCACCATCGACGACATCAATCATTTCAGCATCCCGGTTTTAGAATTTTGCATTCATAACGGTTCGTGTATCGTCATGTCCCGATTATATGTACAGTAGCGAGCAAAAAAAATGCAAACGGTCACACCAAAATCAATTATTATTGCTTTATCTTTCGTAACGGTAAAATTTTGTTTTTCCGTTTCGGATATTTGTACTTATTGTGTAGGCGTTCTGTTTATAACAGCAATATGTAATTGGTCTCCCTCTAGTGTTTGCAAATTTACATTTAATTAGAAAAACATAATTTTACTGAGAGCAAAAAAAATGCAAATAGCAAATATGACTAGAAAGGTAGGTACATAAAATGTATTCTTCGGTTTCAATTAATTGGAATATGCAATTTATAGAAGCAACTATCGATTGGATGCAAAGAAGCAATAATTAACGCTGTTAACAACGGAAGATTAATGCAGGATATCGCTTTGGAGTTTTGTGTAGCAACATCAACAATATCGCGTATTATATCCCGATATCGGGAACAAGGGGACATCAATCGCAAAGTGGGAAGTGGCCGTCCACGCAAAACAACTTCTAGATTAGATCGTGAGATCATAAGACAGGTTAAAGTTAATCCCCTTAAAACTGCAGTGGAAGTTACTCAGTACATGAATGAACATTTTGATGTTAACGTAGGGGTACACACAGTTAGGCGACGATTAGTGGAGTCAAAACTGTATGCAAGACGACCAGCTAGAAAACCATACATCAGTTCCATCAATAGGAAGAAACGGCTAGATTTTGCAAAGCGCCATATGCATTGGACAAGTGAGCAATGGACAAAAGTTTTATGGAGTGATGAGAGCAAGTTCAACTTGTTCTCGTCAGATGGCATTAGGTATGTGCGAAGGCCCCCGGGACAAAGGTACAACCCTAGATATCAAGTTCCGACAGTTAAACATGGAGGAGGATCAATAATGATGTGGGGTAAGCAATTTAAAATATTCATGAAATCAAATTTGTAGTTGGGCTTTTTCAAAGGCTCATTTTCTCGTCAAGGCGTGGGCCCGATTTGTCAAGTAAGCGGCCAGATGAATGCCCAAATGTATAAGGGCATTTTGGAAGACCATATGCTTCCACATTTGCGGTCTAATATGCCTGAAAACAGCTTATTTTAACACGACAACGACCCAAAACACACCAGCCGGTTGGTAAGAAACTTCTTAGAAGAGAAGAGGGTTCATGTTTTCAACTGGCCAGCACAATCTCCCGACCTCAATCCCATAGAGAATTTATGGGATCATGTAGATCGGGAGATAAGAAAGCGAAATCATTCAAATTGTACCGAGTTGATGGAACAAATAAGGACTGAATGGGAACAAATACCTGCGAGCTATTTGGTGTCGTTGATTGACTCAATGCCTAATAGGTTGCGCGCCGTTATTGCCAATAAAGGGTTCGCAACAAAATATTAAAATATTTAAGTACAAAATTTCTTCAAAAAAGATGAATAAATCCGTTATTTTTAAAGTTTTCCACGAATTTGCATTTTTTTTGCTTGGCTTAAAATCCAAGTTTAGGAACATTTTTTACAATAACTATTTTCTTGGAGTAAGATTGGGTAAAAAACAAATCTGTTTAAAGAAAAAAAATTAATTTGAACATTTTATGCTAAATTTCAAAGTATTATAATTTAAAATGACTTATTTCTTGCGAAAGATAGTACCATACTTTTTCGGTTGCATTTTTTTTCGCTCGGTACATGTATGTGTTCATCGTCATACCAAGCTGTTGCATGCAACTTAACGTTATAGCTGACTGTTGTGACACATGAAATCAATCACATGTAGATGGTTAATTAAAAAAATGAGGTTGGGTAGGGTATATACATATATATATAATACATGAGTATGTACGTATTATAATCTTGATACCTTGGATATGGATATGGGGAAAAATAAAGAAAATTATGTCACTTTGTTGAATATCGCACATAAAAGAAATAATTGTTGGTTTTAAAACTATTGAGGTTGGGTTGGGTAATGTGAGCACTAGAATTAGTAGAAAAAATAGTTTACAGCTAGGGTATGGGTATTGAACTTCTAACAGGACTTAACAATTTGTTGAAGTCATATAGAATTACCTATATTGCATTTTTTTATTTTATATTTAAATGTATAGACTATCTTTCTTCAAGAATTTATGAACATAATTTTCTCAACAGTTTGTCGTAAGGCCTAGTTCGAAGATCAAAGTAAAGTTAAAATAAAGTGTTGACAAATATATTTCCTGGAAAGTTTAAAATCGAATGTTAAAGTTTTGACATTAAAATTAAAAAGAAGAAACACCAATGAGTTTCCCAAAAGGCTTTTAACGAGGCTGTAACGAATTATCTCAGATAAGTCGAATTAAAATTTTAGGAAGTTTGTACTTATTGATAAAAATCAAAGATTTTATTTATTCCTGCTTGTACCACCAAAAAGATTTTTTCACAGATGCTGCTTCTTGCGAGGATTTGTTTGAATTTTGTTCGAAAAATCGCCGTTCACCGCCTGTTGTTCAAGCAGCCATTCGACGTTTCTACGACGTTGTGAATGGTCAACTGGCTTCAGTTGTTGTGTGAGCTGGACTTTATATGAATGAAGGTGTAGATCCAAATGCAAAATACGACAGCCGGGTCTTCGGCAACACTTTCACTTACAGCACCGATATTTTCAGTGGAACGAGCGAAATGATGATGCACAGGCATTACAATATCTGTAACTAATCCAGTTACTAGTTGGACGATTACGTAAACCATAATCTGCTCTTAAAGCACGATATGTGGCTGTGGCAGAATCACCATTTTTGTAGTAGGTTTGAAGAATTTGTATGTGTTGTGCTATAGTTAAGCGATTCATTTTCGTAAATGTCAGACTTTCAACTGAAACAAAAATTGGTTTAACAACTTAGTTTAACAGATGTCGAATTCCAGCCCTATACTTTTGAAACCGCAAAATGGATAAAACGTTATATGTATCTATATTTATTTGTATCTATTTATTGCATTTTTCTATTTTAGAAAAAAACTAAACCCAATTATGTTTTTAATGGATTTATTGTTTGTATTTATTTTTTTTTGTGAATATAATCAAATTGTTCTTTTCCTTCTTTCAATTTGATTAGCTTCTCATAGGAAGTAATCGCAATCCAATGTATGGAATTGAAAATTTAAGCATTTCTCGATTTTTCAAAAAATAAAAGGTTAAGAGAGATTTCTAAGTTTTCGTGTGCACGTACGTTCGTACCTACGCCTATAACTCAGTTCATCCTCAATATCTCAAGAACTAGCAAACACATCTAACTGAAATAAATTTAGATTTTGTACAGATTATAACACCAAGATGTGTCCTATCTCAAGGACAAACAATGAGTGGTAGCACCTTTAAGTTGTTGTTGTTGTTCAAACATTCAATGAAATTGACGGAATAAAGAATGGTCAAGTCTAACAAGCTGACATTCTAGTAAGAATAGTACAATAAAAATAACAACATATAACTTAATAGTCTGGTTCGTTACCGATCTTCCAACCTCTCCCCCTTTGATACGTACCACGAATTGTAAGTCTATCGAAATAAGGTATGGAGAAAAATGGAGGCGGAACAAAACAGCATACTTAAAGGAGCTTATAAAAATGTTGATGCTTCAAATGCATTTGATAAACAATTAACACATCTCGACCTGTGACGTCAGTGGTCTAAAGTGGTGGAGTGCGTAGTGCACACGACCTCTAAGACTGAGCAAATCTGATATGTGTGGGTTCGAATCCTATGTTGTGCATAAAAAGTTTTTCAAATAAAATTGGATTAAAGCTCAGCACCACAAAAAAGGAGACTGATGAGTGCAAAAGTGGCAAAGCACGAAATAGCTATATCTCCAGCCAAAACAATCAGTGGTAGCACCTTTAAGTTGTTGTTGTTGTTCAAACATTCGACAAATAATGATATCAACTCCAATTAAATTTAATTTAAAATATTATACCGTCACACAAATTTGGTACGAAATACAAAAAAATGACGCAGTGATTTTTATGTAAATCAAAAAAACTGAAAACTAAAAAAAAGACAAAATGAAACTTTGACAGAAAACAACCTTTTTTGTTTTTTTTTGTTTTCATAAGCTTGAATACGAGGAGAGCTAATTTTGTTTATAAAGTTATGGTTTTGGAAATGAGATCAAGTGGTTATAAAAAGAAAACCACATTTGTCAAATTAACGTTATTTTTTTGCGTTTTTGGCGTTTACGATACTTTTGTTTTTTATTACTTTCCATTCGAGATCAAATTTTGGCGTTTAAGATAAAATAAACAATTTAAATTATATTTTGGTTTAAAAATTACTTCATTTATAGATTTTTTTGAAAAATGGCTGTTTAGTAACAAAAGAATGAAAAAAAAATAATATTCTTAACTAAAAGAATGGAAAAAATGGAAACAGTAAAAACTAAACTAAACTAAACATACATAGGTATTTACATCTTAATCAACGTTATCTAGCAGCAGTAAAACTCAATGATAGGTACTCGTCAGGGTTAAGTTCAATTTGCTTTTATAACAACAATTGGGAAGTTGATAAGTTCGCTCCGTGGAAATGCAGCGTAGCTTTGGAAGAGCAGTGTCATACTCCTTCATTTCACAGTCATCTGAGAATCTATATTTCAGTAGGTAGAATAAGTGGACTGTTTTTTTTTTCAAAAGATGCCGATTTAAGTGTTTTAAAATTTATATTACACTTGGTAAAAGTGAAAAAAAAAGTTTTTCCAGTCATTAAAATCAGGCTAATTCATACGTATACAGTCATATGGTGATGGATTGTGTGTTGCATTATAAATCAAAGTTAGCCATTTGGAAGGGGCCCATCAATGGTGCTGTGAACTGAATCAACTGGCATCATTGTGTGGTGGGGTAGTAGAAATATAATTTTATTGTTTGATATGAAATGTGAATTTTTCAGAAAATGCATTAACACGGATAGCATACTTCTGCTGTAATTTTATCCCTCGCAGCTGACCCACTAAAGTCAAATATTTGAATATTATAGATGAAATTTCGTTGCACCGTTTTCCATCGCTCAGCATTCTTATGCCTTTCACAAAATGTACATTTTGATAATATAATAATCATTTTTGAACTTTGATCGAAATACTCTTTGCGATATCGACGAATCCAAATTTTATACAGATTCGAAATGTTTGAAAATAGTTGTGGTTGGTATAATTTGTTACTTTTATTTCGGCAGTAATGGGACGGTATTGCAGGGAGTTTTTCTATAAAAATAAAATGCTAATTTTATCCTTAGGTGTCTTGTTATGTGGAACACGTTTTTCAACACTTTTTTTAAGAGCAAGTTTTGTCTATGTGCGTGCATATCTTGGAGTCATTTGAGAAATATCTAGTGCTTTAAGTTAAAACTGCTGCCAAATTTTAAGTAATATAGAACATACTCGTAAGAAACTTTCATTTTTTCACTATAAGGGCTCTTCTCCTTTTCACGTTTTTTATTTTACAGAAGCATCAAACAGACTTTTTGTCTATCAGAATTTCCCAATAAAGTTCATGAATGTTGTTACGATCATTTTCATTAAATTTATTTTTACAATTATTATTTTTCAATTACCGAGGCCTATGTAAACACTAACAAAAAAGCAACATAACTTTTGGCTTTCAATGAGATGAATTATCAATTATCGTAAAGCAATATCATTCTATGTGATTTGCGATATTTGACTGTAGAACGAATTAATGAATGTCGCTTACGATAAATTTCTTTTTTTCAATAACACATTACTAAAGCGAATTATTTAAAAACCAATGATGTAGATAGAAGCACTATAGGATATCGAAACGCATCATTTACTCAATTTTGTAAAAAATGTCGCTTATGATAAAATGGCGGTTAGGGATCGATATGACCTCTTACATACATACATAGGTATAGGTACACGTTGCACCTTTTCTAGCTTGGATTTTTTTTAATTAAAATGCAACTTCACTTCGTTACGTACCCTTAACAACCTACCTTTCTATAAAGCTTGTCCTACGTATATTTCACTAAAAAACATTAAAAGATAGAGTTGGGTTCTTCTTTTTTCATTTTTTCTTTCTATTTTGTTTTGTTTTTACTTTATTCTTTTTATAATTGAATTCATGGCAAAAGTATATATTTGTTTAGCACGAGAAAATTGCTTCGAAAGTTTTTATTCCTCATTTTATCAAAAAAAAAAAAAAGAAATACAAAACTCCATAAGTTGAGTTTTTAAGCCTTTCCATACAAAATATAACAGCATATAATAACCTGACTCCGTTTTGTTACTACCTACATACATATGTATGTACATATATGTATGCAATTGAAGCCATATACATATATACCTATTTATTTGTACATTTACATAGCATTTTCAGAGCCAGAGTGCAAGTGGTTTGAAAACCTCATTAAGCTTAGCAATGTTTATTTGCACCCCCAAGCAGGCGACATACACTCATGTCACATGAATAGCGACAAGCTTTGTTCGTTTTTTATTTGCCGATATTTTCTTAAACCCCTAGGTTTTTTGGAAAAACCCAAATGTGGAATGAATGAGGTATGTATTAAATTTATATTGGAAACAACATTTTTGGATTAAGTTAATAAATACAAGTTTTTTGGCGGTTTTTACGAAGGTCATAAAAGCACCTGTTTTTTTGGCCACCGGGATGTCGGCAAAAATATCCGTTATAAAGCCAGCGAAATTATAAGAAGTTCAAATGTTGTATACAACAACCTCAAGGAGCCAGAGAGGTATGGAAAAAACCTTCGTGAGTCAAGAAAGCCACATCATTTCAGAAAAAGCGGGCGACAGTGAGAGCTGCTTCAAATTCAAGGCTATCCATTAGTAAATTCAAGGCAAAAGCTGGGATAACTGCTAGTATATCGACTGTTGCTCTGTTGATACAGAAGGCAGACCATATAAGACACCAACAAATGAAGAAAAAAACAACCATATCACAGCAGGTGGAATCGAGCTTGGCATACCCTCGCGTGGTCTGGGCCGAAATTTCGCTCTGACAGCATGTATGTATATGTATGAATCCATACACTACAGTTTACTTGAAGTAGTTCAGAAATCAGAAGGCAGCACACATAACTAAACATTATTTTATTTATGTAATAAACCAGTATTTACCTAAACCATAAAAGTTTTTGTTATTTTCTTTACTTTAAAAGGCTTTATAGGTATACTAAGACACAAAAAAACAGTACTTTTTATGACCCTCTTTGAGAAACCATCACAAGACTTGTATTTATCAACTTAATCCAAAAATGTTTGCTTGTAATATATACTTAATACATACCTCATTCATTCCACATTTGGGTTTTTTCCAAAAAAAACCTAAGGGTTTAAGAAATATCGGCAAATAAAAAACGAAAAAAGCTTGTCCCTATTCATGTGACACGAAGTGTATATATAAAAGCCGTCTATCTATATAAATGACAATGCTTTATACACTTCATGATCTGGTGGTACCTAAATAAATATGTATGAGCTAATTTGATGACAATGAACAACGGGCTCTTTTTAATTGTTGTTCTTTTGTTTTCCTTAACCACTAGTTGCTCCATACATGTAGGTTCCTAATGTATGAATAATGACTGTGGAACTGTATTGGCAGAGAGGGGGGGGAGGTATTTGCCCTTCTTTTCACTATGAAAATCGTATCGTTTTACCCCTAACATGTTAATGAAAGGTAAAGATGCAAAAATGCATTAGTGTGGGTAAGAAAAATCCCGTTTATCCGTTGTATAGAGCACCTGCTTTTGACCTATTTAAAAATCGAGGGAAAAATGGACACACCTTCGCATTTTCTTCAGGAGTCGATAAAACACATACATACATATGTATGTACATGGGTACATAGATAACTACCTGCTCGCCATTACTTGCATATTTTGTATGGAACTGCATTTTTGGTTTGATTATTTTTCTTCGTATTTATATAATCTTGAGATTAAATTGAGAATTTTGTTTCAACTTCACCAGCTTTTCAGAAAAGAAGGACGAATATCCCATTCATAGAAATTGAAGAATACGAATATGGAAGTGAGTCAACACTCTTATATCTACCAACCACTGCTATCTCATTTGTAGTCCTTTTAAATTACTCTCGAAAGATAATTCCAAAATACACTAAAACACACAAGAAAAGAGGGAAGCCACAACGAGAAGAAAAAAATGACAAACCGCAAAGTGAAGATTATGTAGGGCAAGTACAGATCACAGGACAGGAGAAAGAACGCATCATCATCATTCCATAAAGTTGCATTCTTCATCGTCTATCTACATATATGTCATGGTTGTATCCGAAGGCTAGGTTAGGTATGTACATATACATATATCGTCCATTCCAGGACATTTGTGGTGTAATTGACCAACATTTTCAATTAACTTTTCTCACAGAGTAACCTATTCTATCTTTATCTTTTTCGTTTTATTTTTGTTTGGTGTTATCCTGTCGGTGTAGAGTAGATGTAATATACATTTTACATTATACACGAATACAAGTGCGAGTATATAAATTCATATAAAAATAGATCAAAGTCCTGTCAACAATAACATGGAAATTTATTGCGAAACCATTCCGCCGTCTTTAGCCAGCGCTAGAGAAAGCGAGTGTAATTTTTTGTATATGAGTGAATAAAGTATAAAGAGTATAAATAAGAGAATTTTTTTTCTTTTAAACTCTAGAGGACAGCGAAATACAAACACGTACCCAAACACAAATAAATATGCACACATAATTTAAATCTTTAATTTATTTTATTGCATGTGCGAAACGAATTTAAAATGCTTTTGTTTTGAGGTATGTACGTTATCTATGTACGTATATATATGTAGGTACAAGTATATATTTTTCATAACAATCTAGATAGGATAGTAGTATTGATAAGTGACTAAAGATTATACTTTCAGTTAATCTTTCTATCCCTGTCTTGTAGGATTGTATTTTATTTTAAAATGTAACGAAGATACTAAAAACTAAAATAAAATTAATATACATAGATATGTATATTAAAAAAGTACAGATTTTTATTTTATTCTAATATCTTGGTTCGACTAATTCTAATATGAAATAATTGAACATATGAAATACCAACTTTTTGTAATACTATACATTACTAAACCATAATGGATTTTTTGAAAATTAAATTACTTAAATCCATCACACTAATCAAACCGATTTTTTAAACGCTAGCATACAAAAATAAATGTCTGGATCTTCAAATTTCTATTAAGACACTAACAGAACAATACATTATTGGTATCTTTATTAATATTTCTTTGGACTACAGTATAAAGTTGTCTTTCGAGGCCACAAACTAAGAATTGGAAAGTAGTTTCATCGTCGAATGTCTATGTCTAGTCGAATTATGTCTATGTCTAAACTCTTAAGTTTAATAGGTTCATAAAATGTGAAATGCATTACCCACATAATAGAATGGAACAATGTTGCAAGATTTTAAATATATTTAAAGAAACAAATTTACAAACAAGAGCAATAAATACATACCAACAAACGATTTAGGGTCACATCTTTTTATACGTAACAAATATTATTTATTTTTTCACCAATATAGGTTGTTTTTCACGTCCATTTTTATTATTTTAACAAAACCGAACTTCTAAAGTTTAATGCTATTGCTTTTTACAAAAGTGCAATAACGGTCAATTGCAATATTCATGGTCCATAACAAAGTGAACAGCAATTGGGTGTTACTTTCCACTCTTAATTTATTTTAAATGGCTTCAAATGTTAAGCATGATGTAGATTCTGATTTAAAATTAATTTTTAAAAAGTTAACGAAATACATTCATAACATTACAACAGCTATCTTATTTCCTTTCTTTTTATTAAGTGATAGAAAAGAATAAACATTTTTTAAGGAAAGCCAAACATTTTAAATTCTTTTCTTATACCTAGTAACAAAACGTAGGTATGTACATATGTACTTCTTAAGTTCAATTAGAACTTAAGCTTAAGGCTACTTTTAATAATACTAGTTTTTAATAATTCAAATGAAGTAATGACTACATACGATTTGATTACTTTTACGGCTTTTAACTAAATTTGGAGAAAACACTGAACTGTTTTTTTTTATATTTTTCAGACAATCTTGGAAAGCAATTTAAATCATGTTTAAAATGGTTACATATGGTTGGAGAAGAATAGTTAAGAAACAAGAAAACTTAAGACTAGCTTCAACAATCAAACGTACTACATTCTTGAACTGTTGTGGTTACATCATTATTCAGACCATACAAGTTTATTGCATTATAAAAATAATCAATATAAAATAAATGTATTCACTTGGTCATGACGAGATTAAATAAAAGTTAAACAATCATAGACAGAAATGATCATAATCATTCAGAACCATTTGCTATAGGAAGAATGAATGTTTAAATTTTACAATTTAAATTTATCTCTAGCATAAACTGTCACACAAGTTCTTTGGTTGAATTTAAGAATTTAACTATACATATAATAAGCAATGGGTAAATAAACTCTATAAACAGAAAAAGCATTGGCCGTGGACCGATCGAAATACAGTGGCTCCTCTTCCTTACCTTTTATTTTCCGGAAATAAACTTATATTATACATAAAGGCATATTTTTGAGTCTTCAACTTTATTCGAAAAACAGAACATACGTTATGTTACATATTGCAGTATTGTATATATTTCCAAAAAGAGTTTTTCACGATTATGTTTTTAAAAAACGAGTTACGAATGCCCATTGAATATTGTAAATATCATATCAATTCCTTTCTCAACATCAATCTTTCCAATCCGACTAAGGAAATAGAGGAAAAGATGGGAAAGAAGAAGAAATAGCACTTATTATTTTCGGTTTTCGATTCGATAGATTCAACGCTGATGGTATGCACTTATTCACCATGAATTTGTTCTGTGTCTGGAACATACAACAGCACAGAAATATCTTGACGTGATGCTTTTCTTGGAATGATATGTGTTTCCAGTTTCAGAAGCTGCAAGCCATTTAAATATAAATCCAACATACAAACAAAAAAGACGTCAGTGAATAAAATGGAGATAGAAGGAGGGACAGAAGTTAAAAGTAGCTGTAGGACGTATGTTTTGTATATCTCAACAAATGATAACCGTTTCGTTTGCAAATGTTTCCCAAAAGATGATATAGTATTTTTCTGGGGAGCCATGTTGTTATTTCTGTACACAATAAATATACCTATACACAGTAACTGTAACATTTACACGGCCAAACAACAAACAACGTCAAACAAGCCAAAAAGCGTGGGCTGTTGGCCAAGGACATGGATGAATTCCTTTCCTTTTTTTGTACTCTTCTTCATTTCTCCTTTCTCTCTGTATTTATAAGGTTTCTCTGTACTTTTTATTTCTGCTCCAGGATACGGTATAAATATTGTAAGTTTAAGGTCCTCCGGATAATTAGAATGAAAGCAAAAATGCGAACCATCACAATCAAAGTGAATGGAAATTGAATATTTCTAATTCTCTATTTTCCTTATCTATAAATGTCTCTTTGTCACTCTGTTTAAAAGTCCGTTTTTGCGGGATTTCTTACTCGTTTTGCATGTGATTCTACTCCAATATTGTTGATGTTTATTTTTTTGGGCTCATCAATTTCTTCACTGTCTTAAATATACATAGGTTAATATTAACTGTGAACGTGTCGCAATCGTTTCTATCCCCCATTGTACTACATACCTGGTCTTCCACACACTTCCAATGTTAGGCAAAAAGGAAGAAAAACACTTGTTTCCAGTGACTTCTTGCTATCCCGGATGGAAAGCAATCTATACCTCATTGTGAGTGTGTGTGTTGGGGATAGCTGTTTTTTTTTCCTCCTGCCTATGTCAAAAAAGAGCTTTTGCTAAATTCACATGCAATCACACACACTCACACGACCGCTACCCTGTAGGATTTATGATGATTACAATCCTATTCTTTGTACTTTTCTTTTTATGCAATTTTAAATATCTCTCGCGGTAGATATTGTGTATTTTTATGGTTTTTCTTTATCTTTGTTTCTATATCTACGAAATAGTGTTAGGGGAAATTATTTGGTTCTCCAATAATTGAAAAAACAAGAACTAAAACTCTGGAATTCTGGATGTTGCTGCTAGTGCTGCTCTCAATCCAGTCTACTTGGAATGAATTTGAATGTATCTGTTGATTTGTGTATCTGTGTACCTATAAACAAATGTGATGAAGAAGAAGTTCTACAATGCGAGTGCCTGTGCCTGTGATGTACGTATTTACGCATGACCCATTTAATTTGTATCTCTAAGGTATAAGAGTATGGGATTCAATAAAATTCTTCGTAAACTTCGTCTTCTAGTTCTTTGAAATTTTCTTTCCTTTTCATTTCTTTCTTTTTTGTTCTTTCTTTTTTTAATGTTTGTAACAGTAACGATGAACGAAAGTTCAGATTTTCTTTCTGGTTAAAGTTTAGCTAACATCAGGTTATTTTCGTCTGAGAATTTTCTTTAAGAATAAAAAGATTCCTATCTGTTGGAGGCAAGCGTTTATTTGATTTTGTTCTGTTAAAAATAAATTAGGTTTATTACATATGTAGCTTTAATTTTCAATATTAGGTATTTGGTCATGAGGATTTATGTAGTTACGTAATAATGCATTCCAATTGATTTAACAGTCTTTTTTGTGCTTTTAGGTGTCTTTTATTATTTGTAATTTTGTTTACAAATTTCATAGAGACAATGGGACGTAGGAGGAACATATTTTTATTTTCTTCTGAAATAAAAACTAGTTTTATTGCAATCGGTTCACATATGAACTTTCATGCATATAACTGAGGACCCTGTATGTATATGAATAAAATATTATACCACACTTATGGCAGAGAGGAATATAAGTAGATAAGAAAAATATTTACAAAACGTTTTGAGATTTTCAAGACCAGACAATAGATTTCATGAGTAGGAATTTCAGACTATGATTATTTTCTAGACTAATTTTAGAGATGTTCAAATGGTAGACATGTGCATTCAAGAGGACACAAGCGTCGACAGGTTTTTCTTAAAACCAACCTCTGTCTATCAACTCCTACTCTCACCTCCCCGTGGTGAACATCGGGTGCCTAGTACCTCACCTAGAGATTGGGTTCCAACCCCAGTGGAAAGTTGTTGGGGGCAGCAAACGAGAGAGGGGGGAGAGGTGCGTCCACTAAGGCACCTCTCCTTATCCAGACGGCAGCGGAGGAATTCCCGAGATGGAATCAACGGTGGCGTCTACAGTTCCAGTAAGGTTGAACTACTTAGTGAACACCTTATAGGGCTTCTACGACTTATTCGGAGCCCAGGCCTATAAGGAGCGGTTTATCCGGCTCCCCGTCCTTGGAGTTATACTAAGGATCTGGCCCTCCAGGTTGGGGGTTGTGCCGTCAGGGTGACTTCCTGACCACGTACAAATTTTCTAGTTGCGAAGCACCAACAAGCCTCGGATACGGACGGATTCACTGTTGAAAACCCAAGCAAACGAAATAAGGACAACGAACTTCGGATCTGTACGTGGAATGTTAGGTCCCTTAACAGACCACGTGCAGCCGAACAATTAGCGGAAGCCCTAAACTGCTGCAAGGCAGATATTACCGCCATCCAAGAAGTGCGATGGGTTGGACCGGGCAAACGCAAACTAAAAGACTGCGATATATACTACGGCGACTGCTACCGAGAACAAAGGCAACGTCTATTTGGGTGTGGATTTGTTGTTGGAACTAGACTCAGGCAAAAAGTCTTTAGTGAGCGAGCGCATCACGACAATCCGCATCAAGGCTAAATTCGCCAACATAAGCCTAATATGCGCGCATGCTCCAACAGAGGAGAAAGATGAAGACACCAAAGACATATTCTTCGAGCTCTTGGACAAGACATATGAGCAGTGCCCTGGCTATGACATTAAAATTGTCTTAGGAGATTTTAATGCCAAGCTAGGAAGAGAAGACATCTTTGGTGGCACAATCGGGAGATACAGCCTGCACGACACCACCTCCGACAACGGATTCAGGCTGATTGATTTCGCTGCGGGGCAAGACGTTCTGGTAGCTAGTACGCAGTTCACACATCTCAATATCCACAAGGGGACATGGAAATCTCCTGATCAATCAACCGTCGACCAGATTGACCACATTGCGATCGACGCACGACACTTCTCCAGTATACAGGATATCCGAACATTCCGAGGGGCCAACATTGACTCGGACCACTACCTCGTTGTAGCCAAGGTACGGCTACGGATATCCCGGTCCAAGCCAAAACAAGGAAGTACTGTGAGAAGTTTCGACGTCAGACGGCTACAATCGCAAGAGACTGCCATGTCCTTTTCCGATCGAGTCTCTAGTAACCTCTTAAGGAGTCCTATGCTGCATGCATTAAGCATTAAAAACCAGTGGCAACATTGCCTTGCAGCCATCAGAGATGCCGCCTCTGAAGTGCTAGGTTTCACACGTCCACAACAGCGAAACCCCTGGTTTGACGACGAATGCCGGCAAGCGCACGCAGCGAAGCAAGAGGCAGACAAAACGGCGCTTCACAGAAGGACCAGAGCTGCTCGCGAGCTCTACGAGCAGAAGAGGAGAGAGGAACACCGGCTTCTTAGATGGAAAAAAAGAGAGCACGAGAAGCGCGCGATCGAGGAGATAGAGGGATGTTACAACAGGAATAAGGTTCGTAAATTTTACCAAAAGGTAAAAAAACTCCCGCGGTTACCAGCCACGAACCGAAGCCTGTAAAGACGATCAGGGGAACATCGTAGTAGAACTGCAGTCTATGTTGAGAATATGGAAAGACCACTTCTCCAAATTATATAACGGCGATGACGAACCGAATTCCGCTGTAAGGGAGATAGAACCACTCAACCTAGGCGACGCAGATCAACAATTCCGCCTACCCGACCTAGACGAAGTGAAGATAGCTATATCTAAACTGAAGTCAAACAAAGCTGCTGGAGCTGACGGCATAGCTGCCGAACTATTTAAAGCAGCAGGCGATGACTTGGTAGGGAGCATGCACCAACTCATATGCAAAATATGGTCGGAAGAAAGCATGCCCGATGAGTGGAATCTCAGCATAGTTTGTCCGATACATAAAAAAGGAGACCCTTTAAATTGCGCCAACTACAGAGGGATCAGTCTCCTTGCATATAAGATCCTTTCTGCCGTACTGTGTGAACGTCTGAAGCCGTTCGTCAACAACCTGATAGTTCCTTATCAGTGTGGCTTCAGACCAGGAAAGTCCACTATCGACCAAATATTAACACTACGGCAGATCTTGGAAAAAACCAGGAGCTTCAAATCGATACCCACCACCTCTTTATCGATTTTAAAGCCGCGTATGACAGCATCCATAGGGAAGAGCTCTACAGAGCAATGTCTAGTTTTGGCATCCCTGTCAAACTTATCCGTTTGTGCAGAATGACGATGGAGAATGCACGCTGCTCCATCAAGGTCGGAAAAGATCTCACCGATGCATTTGATGTCAAAAAAGGTTTTAGACAAGGCGATGCACTATCATGCGACTTCTTCAACATCGTTCTGGAAAGAATTGTGCAAAACTCAACCCTCAACACTAGAGGCACAATCTTCCAAAGGTCCATCCAATTACTCGGATACGCAGCATTGCGACGGAAGCGAAGAAGATGGGTTTAGTGGTCAATGAGGGCAAGACCAAGTATATACTGTCATCAAAAAAGGACATTGAACAACGACGTCTTGGACAAAACGTCACCATGGACAGCTATAACTTCGAGGTAGTTAAGGACTTTGTCTACCTAGGCACCGCTATAAACACAGACAACGACACCAGCGCTGAAATCAAACGAAGAATAACTCTTGCAAATCGCTGCTTCTTTGGACTTAGAAGGCAATTGAGAAGTAAAGTCCTCTCTCGAGCATCTAAAATCACCATCTATAAGACACTCATCATCCCGGTTCTCATTTATGGCGCTGAGGCCTGGACCCTGTCAAAGAAAGATGAGAACGTCTTAGGATGCTTCGAGAGAAAAATTCTTCGGGGATTTTTGGTCCCGTACGTATAGATGGAGAATGGAGGAGAAGATATAACGACGAGCTGTACGGGCTGTACAGCGACACTGACCTAGTTAGCAGAATAAAAGTCCAACGGCTTAGATGGCTGGGTCATGTAGAGCGAATGGACATCAACGCTCCAGCCCGGAAGGTCTTCGAATCCAATCCCGAGGGACGGCGCAGTAGAGGAAGACCGCGACTCAGGTGGCGCACTCAGGTGGGTAAGGACCTCAACCAACTTGGCGTGCAAAACTGGAGACAGCTAGCTAGGGACCGAGCTGGCTGGAGACGCATGTCGGTTGAGGCCCAGGTCCGCCCCGGACTATAGCGCCACCTTAAGTAAGTAAGTAAGTAATTTTAGAGGTTGTTAAAAAGTAAATTTCAACCACTGTAAGATACTAACGCCCATATTATTAAGTTTCTTAAAAACTAGTTTAACGCCAATCAATCTACATAAATAGTTCTTAAAAATAATGTATGTATTGTCTGAAAAACTTAATACTATAAAACTCTTTAAATTTATTTTTGCCATTGAACTAGTTTTGAAGAAACTTATTATTATTATTTAAATTTGAGTCAGTCCAATATGTAGAAGGTTTGTTCCTGGCAACGGCCTAGTCACTGATAAAGCATCGGTTCCCATCGATCAAATCAAGCATCAGTTAGCGCGGTTAGTAGGCAGATGGAGGACCGTCTCGAAACCTACTGCCAGGGCCGGACAAAGCATATGTGCAAGATGTGCAAATGCACAGGGCGCAGAATTCTGGGGGCACATTACCAGGAGCAAGAAAATGTAATCTGATCTTGCGCAAACAAATATGTACTACTATTTGCCATTTTTTTAACCACAAACATTCTTAAAATAATCTCAAAAAAACATCCATCACAACTGTCCTAAGTTATGTCTTGCGCACTAACTAACATCACTTTTATTGTTGCATTCAATAAAAATTTAACTCAATACATCGCAGTACTAAAAATCCTACCTACCTAATTTCCAAATATTTCACCCTGTTCATACAAGAGAAAAAATCTCAACACAAAAAAGTTCCATGCCATCTCATATGTGCAAGATTTATTTCATGCACACCGAGTCCCAAAATTAACATAGAGAGTATGACAAAGCAAAATACTTATTCATATTGAATCGTATGGGCTAGAACGTGAAGGTTTTGTATCACGCACCGTACCTGAATGTGAGTTCTCATCTACAAAAAAAAAAAAAAACAACTATATTAGACCCGAAACAAAGATTTAAAGTTGATTTTTTTTTTAAAATACTTGAAAGGTTTGATACGTATAGTATCAATTTTTCATTTTTAAGTAACACAAGCGAATGTTTAAAAAATAAGAATGTACGTGCTTCATGCCTTAATTTGCAGAATGTTTTAACATAAAGTAGTTTTAAAGATTTAGATGGAGAAGAATTGTTTCAAGAATTAACCGTAATATCCCAGCTTGTTACACCACAAAGCTCAAGTTTAGATGTGTTAAATTTTATTTTTAGTTCAAACCTTGAAGATTTTGCTCCGAATTTAGTAATTACTCTCCAAATCCTTAATACAATCCCGGTCACGGTAGCTTCAGGAGAACGTAGTTTTTCTAAACTTAAAATTATTAAAAATTATCTTAGGACAACCATGACTCAAGAGAGATTGGTAGGTTTATCCTTAATGTCCATTGAAAAGAAATTATTAAATTCTTTAGACTTTGATGATCTCATTTCTGACTTTGCTAAATGTAAGGCCAGAAAAGTAAGTTTCCAAGTTTAAAAGTTTCCCCCTGCTCACATCTTCGCTGGGGATACCTCAATAAAAAAACGCATTGAAAGTCTACCTTCTGGGTAATCTGGGAAAGGATTATGCTTGTGTATCAGTTTATGTGTAAAAAAATATAAAAAAGGGGCGCTTTCTACAAATCTTGCACAGGGCGCAAGTTTGGCTGGGGCCGGCCCTGCCTACCGCGTGCTGTTGTCATGTGTTCTTTCTGTCTGTTGTTCTTTCTCTTCTGTCCTTCGGTCTTGTATTTATGTCTTGTGTTGTTATCACCTTATATAGTTTCAGTGAAGGAAATCGATTTTTTTCGATTGTACTGAAAGCTGAAACAAAAAAGTACTGAAAAAGACCAAATAGTACTGAGCTCTTTTAAATGGATTAAAGTAAACGGGAGAGTACGATAACTTTGGCGACAAAGTTTAATGACGGATTTGTATAGAACAGTTAAAAACAAGCATTTTTTACTGGAGGGGGAGGTCTATCTCCCCCCGTTTAGGCGGTAGGGGCAGTTTAAAAAAATATGTACATTAAATGGAAAAAAATAATTAAAAAATAACGGTAATACTTATAATTAAGTATTGTACCTTTTTTTAAAGCCAACATTTTTGTCTATTAGCTTGTTTTTAAATCAAGTCAACACTATGCATAGTTTTTGAAAAAAATGGTGTTAAAGTCAAAATTTGTGCAAACAAAAGTTAAAAAAAAGGTATAAAGTGTAATTTTTCAAAACTTTCAGATTATCTACTATTTTTTTTTTATAATTCATTGCTCTTATTTGTTTTTGATCAAAAACTGAAAACTAGATGACTTGATGTCTTCTAGTTCTTGAGAAAATTGAAAATTACCAAAACAAAATATTTTAATTAAATTACTTTTTCCTTGCTTAAATATTAACGTAGTCTTATTTTGATAGTAATAATCGATAAGATATACCTAGGGTAAATTAATTTTTCTTAAATCCAGCTTATTTAAATGCAAAAGAAACTTTGAATGCACCCCATCTAGCACCCACCGCACCTTGCACCCTCCCCACCTTGCACGCACTCCAACTTGCACCCACCCCCCAAGCAGGGGGGTTGCAGATCCCACTGTTGCACACACCCAAACTCGCGCACACCTTACTGTTGCATACACCCAAACACGCATTACGCATACGCAAATACCATTATTACTATCAAAATAAGACCACTCAAGCAAAAAAAAAAGAATTAAATTAAAATAGTAGTTGTGGGTATTTTCAATTTTCTCAAAAAATAAAAGACATAAAATCATCTTGTTTTCAGTTTTTGATCAAAAACAAATAAGAGCAATAAATTCTGAAATAAAAACAATGGTAGATAATCTTAAAGTATTGAAAAAGTTACACTTTAAACCTTTTTTTTAACTTTTTTTACTCAAATTTTGAGTTTAAAATTAAATTTTTATTTTCAATTTTCTCAAAAACTAAAAGACATAAAATCATCTAGTTTTCAGTATTTGATCAAAAACAAATAAGAGCAATAAATTCTGAAATAAAAACAATGGTAGATAATCTTAAAGTATTGAAAAAGTTACACTTTAAACCTTTTTTTAACTTTTTTTACTCAAATTTTGAGTTTAAAATTAAATTTTTATTTTCAATTTTCTCAAAAACTAAAAGACATAAAATCATCTAGTTTTCAGTTATTGATCAAAAACAAATAAGAGCAATAAATTCTGAAATAAAAACAATGGTAGATAATCTTGAAGTATTGAAAAAGTTACACTTTAAACCTTTTTTTAACTTTTTTTACTCAAATTTTGAGTTTAAAATAAAATTTTTCAAAAACTACGCATAGTTTTGACTTGATTTAAAAACTGGCTAATAGAACAGAATATTGGCTTTAAAAAAATGTATACAACTTAATTTTAAGTATCACTGTTATTTTTTAATTATTTTTTTCCATTTTAAATAATAACTTTTTTAAATTGCCCCTCCCGCCTAAACGGGGGGAGATAGACCCTCCTCCCATAGTAAAAAATGCTTGTATTAAGACCCTCTACCAAAAACCGTTATTATATCTTGGCGCCAAAGTTATCGTACTCGTGCCAAGTAAACGAACACACAAATTCAAAAACAAAATGTAGGTATTTATTAAGGAGAACAAAAACAATTCATTTGTTATTACATATTTAATATTAAATGAACATAAATAAGAAAAAAAAAAGGAACTTTATTATTAATAGCTATAGATAAATATCGGACGGATCCCCACCCCATATCACAGTTAGGAGTTTTCATTGAAACTCATCATTGAATATTTGTATTTTTCGAGTTTCAATGATTTTTATAACTGATGACTTACATATGTAGATAATTTTTTACTCTAAAGCTTAGTGTACACGATTGCCAGGTCTGACAATCATTGTCAGATCTGCAAACGTCTGACAATGTGTGAAAATGAGCTGACAATGAGCTGAAAATTTTAATTTGTGTGTACACGGTTTGTAGATATCTACAAACATCTGCAAATCTGTTGCCAAATATCGGGTAATTTTTTTGAGGTTAGGATTTTCATGCATTAGTATTTGACAGATCACGCGGGATTTCAGACATGGTGTCAAAGAGAAAGATGCTCAGTATGCTTTGACATTTCATCATGAATAGACTTACTAACGAGCAACGCTTGCAAATCATTGAATTTTATTACCAAAATCAGTGTTCGGTTCGAAATGTGTTTCGCGCTTTACGCAAATTTTATGCGTTTTTTTTTTAAAAAAAGTTCTCAAGCTCTTAAAAAATCACCCATTATATTAAACAATGTCCTCTTTTCAATGGAGGACAATAAATACGTAATGGGTGATTTTTTAAGAGCTTGAGAACTTTTTTTAAAAAAAAAACGCATAAAATTTGCGTAAAGCGCGAAACACATTTCGAACCGAACACTGATTTTGGTAATAAAATTCAATGATTTGCAAGCGTTGCTCGTTAGTAAGTCTATTCATGATGAAATGTCAAAGCATACTGAGCATCTTTTTCTTTGACACCATGTCTGAAATTCCGCGTGATCTGTCAAATACTAATGCATGAAAATCCTAACCTCAAAAAAATCACCCATTATTTGTCTGACAATGTCGACAAACTAATTTGGCCAAATAGCTAGCAATAGATTTGCAAACATTTGTAGATTTTCTGCCAACCGTGTACACACCAAATCAAATTCTGGATGTGCAAATTTATTTTCAGCTCATTGTCACACATCGCATCAGTCAGAAAATTTGTCTGCCAATGAATAAATTTGCAAATGTTCCTCAAACGGCATCTGCAAATTTATTCATTGTCAGACGTTTGCAGAAACGTCAGAAAATGAAAAAAATTTGGTGATCTCCCAATGAATTTTGTGTACACACGATTGCCACATCTGCAAATTAATTTGTCTTCAAAATGATTGATGAACAAATTTTTCTGCAAATCAATTTGGTGTGTAGACGGTTGTCAGCTTGCGTGTACACGATTGCCAGATATCTACAAATTAATTGGCAGATATTTGTCTGCAAATTAGGAGCCAAACCATTTTGTCTGCAAATTAATTTGGTGTGTACACGATTGTCAGCCATTCGAGACAAATTTTTCAATGACAGATCTGGCAATATTTGAAGATCTGGCAATCGTGTACACTTAGCTTAAAAGTTCTTCTTTTTGAAGTGGTTTGTTTGTAACATTTTTACTCACAAGATTTTTATGAATTATGAAGCTGTGACAACATTAATTTTTTATCAGATTTTTCGTTTCCATCAGTGCAGAGCACGTTTGCACTTGCAAACGATTTCTTAATTTAGTTTTAATTATGTTTTCTGATGAAAATATTCTTTCAACATTTTTTGCCCAAAACTCTGATATGGAAACATTTCTCATTTTTTTTAAATATTCGCAGTCAGCTAGAGCTCTATATTCATTGTTTATCAGTTCAATATTTTTGTGTTCATTGGAAAAAAACTTTAAAATAAATTGAACGATAGAGTTAACTCGACCATCCAACACTGCACTTTGGGAAAAATTTTGAATTCCGTTTAAGAAAACGTCATCGAAATCAAATCTTTTTCTAATGTCTTGCAGAAGTGTAATGTAAAACAATTTAGTATGATTTTTAAAGCTTTGAATATCTGTTTCCCTTAATTTGTTTGAGTTGTATAGGATTTCAGATTCGGTGCCGCAATATATTTCCATAATAGGTAAGTGGTTTTCTAAAAGATTAATGGAGTTTATCGGTTTATCATCAAATGCTTCCCTTTTCATAAAATTTCTGCAGAGTTGTTTAAAAATAGATTTCAATCTTGGAATTAAGACGTGCACTCTTACATCTTCGGATCGCATTTCCAAGTTAACATCATTAATTAGTTTTAAGATATAAGATAAAAAAGTGAAATATAACTTAACATTTAAGTCCTTAAGGATGGAAGATATGAAGTTGAGGTTTTGTTTCTCATAATTGGATTCAAATTCACCAAGTCCAAAGTAATAACACAAAGGGTCCCATTCCTCTAAGATGCGGTCAAGTGCTACCTATTAACACAAAAAAATTAGCATAAGCGCAATTTTGAAATGCATTCTTTCAAGTACCTGACGGGAAAGCCATCGCGTAGCACAATATTTTAAAATTGTGTGTAAATTAGTTCCAAAATGTTCTTGGAACTCTTGAAATTCCAACCTTTTGCTAGAGCTGTTACAAAAATGGTGATTTATTTCCTTTATTAGCTTATCGACTACATCTGGAAATTGTTCTGCTGCAGCCTTCAATGAAAGATTTAAATTATGACATACGCAGCCATTTACAATGAGACTGGGGACGACTTCCTTTAATTTTGCCTGAACACCGTTTGTTTTGCCCATCATAACAGGACAATTATCTGCGGTGAATCCAACCATGTTTTTAAATGAAATATTTTTTTGTTCAAAAATATTTGTAATTGTGTTAAAAATTCCGGAAGCCTTGCCGTCAGGAACTTCAGTAAGTGTCAAAAACATATCTTGGCACTTTTCGTCGTATATTCGAATAACCACCGCCAAATTTGTTTTTATAGTTATATCGGTACTTTCATCTACAACTAATGAAAAATATTGGCGGTTTGTTATTTCGGAAATAATTTTCGAATTTTCCGGAGCCATTATTTCTTTGATAATTTTTGGCCTTTGTGTCGATTCATGTACATTTTTTTGACCACTTCTGAGTCAGATAGGTTTTTTTTTAAAAGAATATTTAAATAATCCAATACTGCAAACGGTAAATTATGTTCTGCGATGAAAAGACTTAGGGATATTTCTAATTTGTTGGCATTTTCCGATGTTTTTCTTTGACACGATAGTAAGCGTCGGAAAGTTTACGACGTCGTAAACGAACTGTCACAATTTTGTATGAAAATACTTTACGATCACGTCGTAAATGAAAATATAGTAAGCGTGAAAAATTTTGTATGAAGGTATGAGGAGAAAATCAAATAGTACCGAATTCAGTACAATAGTAAGCCTTTTTCCAACGGTGTATAGTCTAGTCGCTCAAGGTGATATGTTCTCTACTGTGCAGCGTTGCCGCCGGGCTTCACGAAAGTGTAACACATTTTTTTAAAAAACGTAACAAAAGCGGAAAAAATGTAACAAATTGAAAAAAATGATTTAAATCAAAGAATGCTCTTGAACTCAATTTTTTATTTTTAATAGGAACATAAGTTTTCTTCATCACAGTTTTTTAAATTCAGTACAAAACTATA
The DNA here is from genome assembly GCA_920104205.1 of Eupeodes latifasciatus. NCBI lineage: Eukaryota > Metazoa > Arthropoda > Insecta > Diptera > Syrphidae > Eupeodes > Eupeodes latifasciatus. The sequence continues at coordinate 163,116,938 of OV049924.1, forward strand.
CATTAAATAATAAGTTAATAAATTATTATAAGTAAGACACATTTTAAGTTTTACATAAAACATGTTTAGGCAAATTAAGAGAATTGATCTTTTATTTGTTTTGCAAACATTATTGATTCAATGGTATTCAAGTGATACCTATTGTTTAAATTGGTTCGATCGGAGTCGAATGAAGGTGATTTCAACCCAATTTAGGACGTAGGTGTACAAATAGGTGGAAGTGTTGTTTAAGCGCACTTCACACTGATTTAACAAATCATAAAGTAAATTTTTAAAGAAAAAAAAAGTTTGGAGAAAAAAGTGTAACAAAAAGAAAAAAAGTAATATAGTAACAAATTCAAAAAAATTAAGAAAAGTGCACTTTTGTTACACTTGTAACACTGTGGCAACGCTGCTACTGTGTACATTTATGTGCTGTGTAGTATGTAATGTAATGTAATGTATGTAGGTTTATTCCTGTTTGCAATCGGTATTTATTGTAAATAACACAAAAAGAATTATCCAAAATCTTTTTTATTAGGATACCTATAGGAAGAAATGACAATTATGTTTGAATCAAAATATCGGCTTCGATGTTCCACATTTTCAATGACGCTAAGGCATAATTTTTAGGGTTCAAATAATGTTATTATGTGGAATGTTTTATCTCTTAGCTATTCAATTGTTTTTGATTACAAACGTACACAATTTCTTATAAATATCCCCCAAGAAATAAAGAAGAAATGATGTTAAGTTGAAGGTGTTGGGTCACCCTTTATATGACACATTGACAATTTTCTTCAGGGAATAGTTAATTGCTTAGTTTTCGATAGATTTTTGTGTATGTTTTATTAAATGTGAATCCAATACATTTGTGGATTCTTTTTTAACTTCCAATTTTTAAGAAGTAAGGTATGTTTTAATTTATGCAGCTGTTATTCAAGAAACACTCTTTTCAAGCACAACAAACAAATCAAACTACTTTTCAAGTCTTTTTGGAAAATATTTTTGCAATCAAACTAATATCGCTTTTTATCGATTTCATATTGATCGACGTTTAGGTCTGACATTATATGCAATAGTGTTTTTATGTTTAATACGTGATATTGTTTTCAAGTACATATAAATTAAATTATTTTGCAATGAAAATTTTAAAAAATATATTTTTTTGAGGCGAACCTCTTTATTCAAAATTCAAACTTAGACTAATTACAAAGTTATTTCTTACTCTAAATTACACCTATTCCCCAAATGCATTCGTCGCTGATGTCGTGCGACGTTCCCACAGGTGGTGTTGGTTTTCATCTGCTACGTGCTGGAATGTGCTGTTCTCGCATGATGTTTGTATGTCCAGACATAGTGTCAGCAAAAGTGTGGGAATTTTTGAATATAATTATTACACATAATCTGGTGTTAACTCCTCCGCCCTTTAAAATCGAGCGCCCACGTTCGATGCTGTCGCTCTAATGTGTTGAGGGATGTCTTCTATCCCTATAGTTGTTCTTGGTGGTGGAATAGGGCTTTCCTGTGCCAATTCTTCTGCATTTGGAAGGTCAATCATTGCTGTTGCATTTGTTGTTGATTTAAGTTTATTTTTCAGCTTTAAAAGATAAAATATGCTTAATGCAACCAAAAGATGTGTTGTGGAAATGAATGATGTAGGTTCCGTCTAGTGGCACTATCTCTTCATTTACTTCTATAGGTCCAGTATATTGGTTTAAGAACAGAATACCTGGTGTAACTTCTGCAAACGATGGTATGTGTTGATTATTTATTTCAGTGCAGTTGGAAGCTCTGCTATTCAGTAGGTGGGGAATGCACGTGGAGTTGGTGATATCTACAATATTATTTCTAGGGCATACAACTAGTTTATGAAACGATTAACATGGGGATATAATTCCATAAATTTTGTTCTTACACTCTAAGACATTTTCGTAAGGAATCTTAATAATAGTTTTGCCTTTTTTAAGGCCTTAATTAAGGTTGCTCTACATGATTCTACAGTGGTAGTTGGCAAGCTTATCATATAAAGAATTAAGGAATTATTTGAAGCAATCTTTATTTGAGCAAATTCTAGTGCTTCTAAGACATTTACATATGGCATTTCTTCTTTATTTAAAATTTCTTTGATTGTATTAATTTCTATATTGGAAAGAATGTAAGTGTTTACAATGTTGGCCTTGGCCCAGTGTATTGCATAATCTAAATTAACAATGTCTTCTTTAATTATTCCTAATTTAAGTTCTATGTTTAAAACTAGTTCGTCTTTGAATTTGTCGCTATTTTCTAATTTTTCATTGATATTATTTGTCATATTGACGATTTCACCAATTTTTTTAATCAATATTTTATTTATTACAATTTGATTGTTATTGTTACTTAAGACATTGTTTATTTTTTCCTTTATAATTTCAAAATCATGTCCGTCAGGACTTCCTGCAATAAATTTCCAGGCACTGCCTTGAAAGTCTAGTGACCGTTTAGTTTTTGTCGTAGGCATAAGTCTATCAAGGTGGGTTTTTATTTGAAAGATTTCGTTGCTTAAAAAGGGAAGGATGGGATTGTTTTGATTGATGTTTTCCGCTAGCAAAGTCTCCAGTTCGTCTATTATCTTTTGGTATTGTTTGAGGTCGATAGAGTGTATAATCTTAAAAGTTGCTGTTTGAACCTTTGCCGTTCCCGTGTCTATTGCTACCGACTGTGCGTTGGAATAGTCCAGGATCTGTACTTCTGCAGTACATGTTGCAATTGAATATCTAAAAACGAATGAGAGTTTCAATTTTTTATGAGCGATTTTTGAACTATTTTGCCTGACTGTGTTAATACAATAGTGGTTTTATTTTCGGCTACTATTTCTTTTTTATATCGGCGATTTAACTTTGATCCTACTCTTTTATTTTGTCTAACATATATAGTTTGTCCAGGAATAAATTCCTTTATTGGTTTTCTTGATTTATTATGGTACTTAAGAGCAGCAGCTTGCTTGTCTTGAATTTTCTTAATATTATAGACCCGTGCTTTTTCTAATAATTTAGGGTCTGAAGTAACCCTACGTCCAAAAAATGTTTCGATTGGTTTTTTTCCAGTGGTAAAGAGTATTGAGAAGTTATATTCTTGAACTGCACGCTCTAATAGCTCCGTAAAGGAACGATGAAGACCTTCAGTCTTCAAACATCTCATTATTTCAACCAGTGTTGAATGAAACCTTTCAACTTGGCCGTTGATACTGCTGCAGTATGGTAGAGTAATAAACATTTTGATTTTTAGCTCGTGTTCAATCATAAAAGTTATAGTGGATGAATTGAAAGATTTTTCATTATCGACGACTATTGTTTCGGGTAAACCAAATGAAAAAAGGATTTCTCTTAGAGGTTGTAATATATCTTGAACAGCTTTGGATTTGAGGATCTTTACTTGTGCATACTTGGAGAATTTATCTAATGCAGTTAAAACGAGGTTAGTTTGAGTGGAAAAAATGTCAATATGAACTAACTATCTGTCCTGGGTATTGATGTATTGGGGTTGGTTTTAATTCTAACTTACTGGGGTGTCTGTCGCATTTACTTTCGTTGCAGACATTACATTTTTTTATCACCCTTTTTATTTTAGTAGTCATTGCTGGAAAATAAAATTTTTCTAGTATTTGTGCTTTATTCTCACGACCATTACGGTGAGCTCGTTTGTGTGTATTTATAATAATTTCCTCTTGCTCTGTTTCATTAGTTATATATTTGACTTGAAGTTGCGTGAATTTAATGCGATAATTTTTGAAATGAAGGGAGTAAATTTGTTGTATCAATCCCATTATTCTCTCTTCTGTTTTAATACAGTTTATAACGGATGGATTTAGGACTCTTTTTAAAATAGGGACAAGATTATCAATATTAAAGTGAGGTTCGGTAATAATATAGCGATGAAACCGTGGAAAAACAATTGAAAAGGTTTGAGTAGATGAATCACCAATGCTAAGAAATATTTGTGTTTTGAAAACGTTAATCGGTACTTCGACACTTGGAATAAGTTCGTGACCAGAACTTTCGTCACTATGTTGGGTTGTGGATAAATTATTAACTTGGGATAACTGTGGGGCTCTAGATAAAGCGTCGGCAACCACGTTTATTCTTCCAGGTTTATATTTTAATTCGTGATATTATGTTCCACTAGTATGGCCTTCCACCTTTTCATTTTTGAGTTGTTATTTTTATTGCTCAATGCAAAAGTGAGAGGTAGATGATCGGTAAAAATTCGGACTTTAGCATGACCGTAAAGGTAATTTCGGAGTGAGCCAAGTGCCCAAACGATGGCTAACATTTCTTTTTCGTTAGCGGCAAAGCTTTCCTCTGACTTACTAAGCGTCCGGCTTATAAAAGTTATGGGTCTGCTTTTTTGCTCGAGTAGATACTGCTCCAATAGCAAAATTTGAAGCATCCGTTATAAGGTCGAATGGTTTATCGTAATCAGGATAGGATAGAATTACGTCTTCCGATATGAGAGAGTTTTTTATTTTTTGAAAAGAATCTAAAGCGTCTTGGTCTAGGTTTATAAGCTGTTTTGCAGATTGCGTCTTGGACAAACGTCCTTCCTCCCCTCTTAAGAGGATTGTCAGTGGTTTTGCCAGTTGAGCATATCCTTTTATAAAACGGCGGCGGTAATAACCGGACAATCCGAGAAAGGATCTGAGCTCTTTTAAGGTTTTAGGAGTAGCAAAGTCAAAGATAGATTTGACTTTTTCGGGATTTGTTTTAACGCCTTCGATGAGATGAGAAAGCCAAGAAACTCTACTTGTGATCTGAAGAATTTGCATTTGTCGAGTTGAATTTTCATGTTTGCTCTACTAAGTGTGCTGAAGACTTGCTCGATATGTTTGGCATGTTGAGCTTCGTTTTCGCTGAAAACGATGATGTCATCGATGTACACGTAACAAGATTTTCCAATATATTCTCTTAGAATATCGTCAAGTGCTCGTTGGAAAATCGAGGGAGCGTTTTTTAACCCGAATGGCAGTCTGGTAAACTCGTAATTGCCATTATTAATGGAAAATGCAGTCTTCTCAATATCAGATTCCTTTAAAGGAATTTGATGGAAGTCGCTTTTCAGATCAAGAACGGTGAAGAATTTATTTCTTCCTAATTGGGCTATTACCTCGTTTATATCAGGTATTGGATATCTGTCCGCAACTGTGATAGTGTTGAGCTTGCGGTAATAAATTACCATTTTATATTGTTTTGTACCCGCTGAGTCTGGCTTTTTCGGGACAATCCAAACTGGTGAGTTATAGGGTGACCGTGAAGGTCTTATTATCCCGTCATCAAGTAACTGATGAACTTGTTTTTCTACTTCTGTTTTTAATGACATAGGAAAGGGATAATAATGGGTATAAACTGGGTCTTCCGTGGATGTCTTTACTTCTGCAATAACTGTTGTGGTGTATGTTAGCCTTTCATCGGGTTCGGAAAATAGATTTGTGTGGTTGCTTACAACTGAATTTAGGAGGTTTTTTTGTTGGATTGTTAAGGAATCAGTATTTAAAGCTATGTTATGAACTGTTTGCGATTTTAATTGTTTGATTTTAATATTAACCCTATTAAGTATTTTCATGAAACTATCTTTGGTGTGAATTACTGCAGCTAATTCTTTAAGGCTGTCGTTGCCTAATATCCCATGGAAAGTTTTGAGAGTAGGTAAGATAAAGAATTTTATATCGATATCCTTTAGGCCGAATAGGTTTAGAAAGGTATGCTGGCTGATCTCAACATCACCAGCGATAGACTTGGCATAAAATATTTGTTTGTTAGGAAGAGGTCTTTGTACTAGATCGGGTTTGATATAATTTTTGCTAGATCCAGTATCGATTAAAAACTTTAAAATTTCTCTGGTCCCCGTTTTGCATTCAAAGTAGGGTAACGAGGACTCGGTTAGCCTAAAAAATGTATGTCGCTATATTCTAGTGATTGATCTGTTGAATAAGGATTCCCTGCCCATTTATCGGGGAAATAATCAAAATCTCGAGTGGCTTCTTCACAAATTTTCTTTCTGAGGTAACGGCTTTTGTGTTTGTTGTCCGGTATTCAGATTCCTCATCTGTTTACTGCGTCCTTGAGTTTATGCTTCGGTCTTAATTTGATTAGGGAAATGCCTTATGGCCTGATTTTGGTTTTGCTGGACGTGCTGGGTATTATTCTGGGGGTAATAATTATTTGCTGGGCGGTATCCAGACGCTGGAGTTTGTTGTAACAAGGGAGTAAAGGAAGGATAGTTGCGATAAGTAGGAATGTTTGTAGGATAATTTGAGTAGCCTTGTTGCTGTCTAGGAGGAAAAATGCTTGTGTTGCCTCGCGGGAAGGAAGTATGTTGACGAATAGGGTTTTGTAACCGTCGAGGTACTGGAGCAAAATTCTTTTTTACTGCTCCCTGATGTGTTTGACTGTGTTGAGATCTTAGATGTTGATTCTCATATTTCATACAAAGGTGTAATGCTTGTGGAAAGTCCACAGGCTCTTTCATTCCCAATAAATCTGATAGATTGCCTCTTAGCCCTCTTATAAGTGTCTCAAGGGCCTTATCTCTATAGGTTTGAGTTAGAACTCTCAGTGCCTCTGCACCAATTTCTAAACAGGATAATTTATTGATAATTAATGTTAACTGGGAATTAACTGCCTGGTAGAATTGTTGTACCGTTTGGTTCCCTTGCACCAAATTAAACATTTGGCACTCTAAAGTTGTGACATCGCGCTTGTCCGCATAGTGCATTGTAAGGCAGCGACAATGCTTTACCAATTTAGGGGCGTATTAAAAGATTCTAGGGCAGCATCCGCTTCCCCAATAATTTTGTTACGTATGACATTGATAATGCCATAATATTTGGGAGTGCCTTTTGTGTTTTCGTATATTTTCAACACGCGCTCCACACTTTTCTTCCATGAAGAAAATTCACCGGGTTTCCCCGAGAAGGTGCGCAGACATCTTACGACATCTGGAATCTTGTCCAACCCGTCTAAGTTATTTTGATATTGCGGGAAAATGGTCTGGTCTACACCAGTGAAACGCTGTGCGTTTGGGTTGAGGACGTTTTCTATCCTTTGCTTGCCCTGCTGTTCCAGGACGCGACCCACGATAGACGTCACCAGAGTGTCTAGCTCTGGTGTGGACCTGACTTCAGGTACCATGTTTGGAGTATTACTAGAATGAAGGTAGGGTAGGTTCTGGTGTATATTGGTTGGTTGAAAATTTGGAGGGGGTATGTTTAACGAAGGAAGATGGGTCGTTGCATTGTTTGCAAAAGTAGTTTGCCCTTGTGGCGTTACTTGTAGTAAGCCTTGGGGTTGACCTCCTTGAGGTTGACCTTCTTGAGATTGACCCGGAGGAGGTGCTTGTAATTGACTTGTACCAGCGGGGTTCACGTCTAAACCTGCACCAGTTCTCGTATTGGTCATTATTTTTATATATTACGTTAGGGTTGGGTAAAACAAATAAGGGTCTACGACTCAGTTAATGATTTGAAATTTTCTGGAAGTATAATTTTCGTCTTGAATTCTATATTTAAAATTATATTCGTTAAATATATTTTTTTTTATATTTCTTAAAACAAAAAATATCAAATTATGAAACTACCTTTTTTCTTAATCCTATTTCACTTTATATTGTATGTATATATTTCCAATTTTTTTTCTTGAGTTCTATATTTAAAATTATGTTCTTTTGATTTTTGTCACGTTAAATATTTTTTCTTTATATTTCTTAAAACAAAAATATCAAATTATGAAACTACTTTTTTTTTATCCTATTTCACTTTATATTGTATGTACATATGTACATATGTATATATTTCCTTTATTTTATTTAGAATTCTTTTTGTTTATAAAAGTAAAATTGATTCTCTTTTAAAATTTGATTTTACATATATCTATTACATTTTCTTTTAATTTTGCACTTTATAATCTTAAATATCTAACTTACAATAATAGAAGAAGATTCTTCATTCCTCGGGTGGTGCGGCTAGCTTATTTAAGTCAGCTTCCGGTTCGTTTTCCTGAATTTGATGTTCAAGGCTACTGCGGGGCCCTTGTAGACACTTTCGGTCCTTTCACCACAACACGAGTTATTTGGACCACGGAGAGTTTGTTTTAAGCGTGCATTCGCGGTACCGTCAGTCCTTATTGGGATTTTATTAAAACGGATCACTAGTTAAGCTTAGCGCTATACCGTCAGTCCTTATCAGGATTTTATTAAAACGGATCACTAGTTCAGCTTAGCGCTATACCGTCAGTCCTTATCAGGGTTTTATTAAAACGGGTCACTAATTAAACTTAGCGCGATACCGTCAGTCCTTATCAGGATTTTATTAAAACGGATCACAACAACGCACAATTATCTCCATGGTCCCTGCTCGGGCGCCAATTAAATTATTTTGCAATGAAAATTTTAAAGAATATATTTTTTTGAGGCGAACCTCTTTATTCAAAATTCAAACTTAGATTAATTACGAAGTTATTTTTTACTCTAAATTACACCTATCCCCCAAATGCATTCGTCGCTGATGTCGTGCGACGTTCCCACAGCTGTTCTCTCATAATGTTTGTATGTCCAGACATAGTGTCAGCAAAAGTGTGGGAATTGTTGAATATAATTCTATACACATAATCTGGTGTTAACTTATATAGTAAATAATTGTAAACTTCAAAACTTGAAGATTTTTCAAATATTTAATTTGAAAAATTTAACTACATACATACATATATATTATACCTACAAAAATTCTAAAGGAAAACTCAAAAAAATTATTTTAATAAGCAATTAAAAGTAGTAATTATTATTTCGACCCTTTGCAATTCTTATAATTTAAGATGTTTCCCCTTGCTCTACACCACACCTGTTTCAGCTTTTACAATTCAATCTTTTCCATAAAATTTGTATTTCTTATGCTACTGAAAAATTTCTAAAATAATTTTTTAATATTTCAAAGTAGATAACGGCCATTCAAACCTGCATTCCATTACAATACACACGATTATTATATATGTACCTAATGTACTTCTGTAACATCATAATAATAAATTGTCACTTCATTTGCAAATTGATGTGCATTCACCCGAATGGGTTTTAAGTCCACAAATTAAAATTTATTGGATTTTTCCTGCTCCAAAATGTAGATATAAGACAATTTATAACATTGTAATGAAAATCTAAGTTTATTCATTAATCTGTTGTATTTGGTGAACATTTGTAGTTGTTTTTGATTGTGTTCCTGAACTGCATTTCAAGGGTTTTTGAATATTTTAGAACATACATATGATATAGGTACCTACATCAGTGTTACCGCTGGGATTTTTGAAAAGGTCGCAAAAAAAAGGGTCAAATGAAAAACAAAGTTGCATTTAATTTTTTTTTTAATACATACCTAAATCAAACGAAATCTGTATACATTGCAAAAAAAATTAGTTGTTTTTTAGTTTTTTATTAGGTATACCTTCTAAAGAAAAATAAATTCTTATACTAGTATTCAATACATTCGATTTAAGTTATATTAACTCAGGTTTTAAAGTTAAACTAAAAAATAAATAAATTCATATTCTATTCAGTTCTTTTGAAATACAAAAATTAAGGTACATTTTAGGAATTTATATTATTTATAAATATTTGAATTTTATATTTACATTATTTTTAAAATAAGAGTCATTATTTTTTTGTGATTCATTTACGGTAGCTTTTTATAAGCTCCTCTGAAGGTTTCCATTCATCAAGAGTTTGCTTTTCTAAAATATTGAAAAAATTGTTAACTATTACCTACATTTATATGCAGAGTCGAAAGTTTGAAATGAATTTTTATGCTAGAATAGCAAGATTTCGATTCTGAGCGAACGTGATCGAGTCGACCAAACAATTTCAACTTGATTCCATTTTATAGATTGAAATTATGTGTGACAGTGTTGGTTATGTTCTTATTTCAATGGAAGTTTGGAAATTTTGTATGAATTAAGAAAATAACTTATCTTTCCAATGTATTTTTCTAGAGATGGGGTCAAAAAAGTCGCATAATTTTTAAAAAGGGTCAAAATAGACAATTTTTTAAAAAGTCGTATCATTTTCGCATAAGGCACAAAAAAGGGTCAAAATGCGACTAAAGTCGCATAGCGGTAACACTGACCTACATGTGTACATACATATGTATGCACATACATACAAAGGTCAGTCAATTTTTCGATATGTTGTCTTTCTTGCTCTTTCGGTTATCTGGCTGGTGGTAGCGGTTGCGTTTGTTAGTGCGCATCCTACCTGTACAGGTGATAATTTTGAATTTTAAAAGATTTTTTTAAAGCTTAATTTTCAATTTTCCACCTTTAAATAGGTCTCCTTAATATAGATTTATTATTGCCAGACATTTTTATGATTGTTTATTATGTGCCATACACGATTTTTTATTTTTTTAAATAAAAAATTCAAAGTATTTTTTAATGTTTGTAACTTTTATATTATATTCCTTAAATATAAAAAAGCATACAATTAATTTGCCAGACGTTAATTCTATTGTTAAACCTTGAATAAAAATTAAAAACTCTTGAAAAGGATTGCCGTATGATTCTAGTAGTTAGAAAGAGAGAGTTTAAAGTGCAAGAAAGATAGACAGTGACGGTTGCGCAATGGCAAGTATACAACATGGCGTCAGTGTAAAGTCAATGTTTGTGTTTATGTTATTTTTAATATTTATTTATTAATTTTGTTACAATGGCCAGTGATAAAATGAAGTGTATTTTTTTAAAGGTCATAAAGATAAAATAATACTTTTTGTGAGTGATAAACTAAAGAAATGTCAATGAGATCTATGACGATGATGAATACGAAGATGCCTCATTTTTAAAACTTCAATAATGCATTTTTAATTCCCTTCAATTCCCCAATTTTATTTTATTTTTTATATTAAACTTCTTTTTACTTAAATTTGTACTTACTGCGTCGAGTATAAGTAATTGACTTTTGGATTTATTTTCTGTCTGATTCACAATGATATTCTGAAATTGTTTCTCTCTAACTACTAGCATCATACGGCAATCCTTTTCAAGAGTTTTTAATTTTTATTCAAGATTTAACAATCGAATTAACGTCTGGCAAATTAATTTTATATTTTTTTATCTTTAAAGAGTATAATATAAAAGTTACAAACATTAAAAAATACTTTGAATTTTTTATTTAAAAAAAATAAAAAATCGTGTATGATGGCACATAATAAACAATCATAAAAATGTCTGGCAATAATAAATGTACATATATTAAGGAGACCTACATATTTAAAGGTGGAAAATTGAAAATTAAGCTTTAAAAAAATCTATTAAAATTCAAAATTGTCACCTGTACAGGTAGGATGCGCACTAACAAACGCAACCGCTACCACCAGCCAGATAGCCCAGACTCTAACCGAAAGAGCAAGAAAGACAACATATCGAAAAATTGACTGACCTAAAATTCTTGTTTTCCAAACGTTGCTAGCTCCCGGACTATACATATGTTCTTCAACTAGTTTCGTTTGTGACTAAGATTTGTTTTCTTATTTTTTTGTCCAAAGCAAAGATTCTCATGATGAAAATTCAATTGATTTTTGCATAAAACAGGAAATCGATATTCAACCATTCCTGTTGTATTCCTACATGTATGATGATGACAGTTTTTTTGACAATTTTATTCTCAACATTTTTATTGAGACAATCAACGTACATATGTAATAAATCCCCTTCTTGATTAAAACCCCATTTAATTGTGACAATTCCATTACTGAACCCTGAATAATTTGGTGTATGTATTTATTTGTAAAGGAAAAAAAGAAGAAAGTTGTGCATTGTTTGCATTCCAATATTCGAATCTTCAAACTGTTGTGATTTGTAATTCCTGGAGCAGGAAAAAAATAAAATTAAATAACATACAAAAACAAAATAAAAAGTAGGTACGCGACTAACTCAATATGAATACTAAGTGAACCCACTTGGACACAAATCATAGAAATGATGACAAGCTGTGGTATATGTACATACATATATTGTATTGCAAAAACAAAAAATAAATGTTAAATATTGATATTTATACCAGTTTGACATTGACATTTGTTCCGTACATATATGGTTCTTTGTTAAGTGACAGTTGTTGTGGCATTTTGTGTTTTGTTGTTGTTTTTTCTTTTTGCAAATGTTCTGATACTTGAAATGGAGCCAAAAACAGAAATAAAGTTACATATGTATATTTGTTTTGGATTATTTATTGTCCCTTATTTATTTAAACTGAAACTGACAGAAAAATTATTAATATAACCCTTCCCTTTGTTGTTTTATTTTTGTATCTTTCTTCATTTTTTAGTTGAGTGCTTAAGTGAATTTTATGCTAATGCGTTTTTTCAATGTTCTTACTGAATTTCAGTATACTCTAGCACTTGCAATTGCTATTTTGACAAATGGGAAAGATAAGCTAGAAAATAGAAAGTCGAAAACGCTAGGTAATCGTATGTAAAAATAATCATCTGTTGTGTCATCACATTTTATTCTTTGTTGTAAGATACATTTTTATATAAATATTTAAATTAATCTCTCGATTGAAGAGCAAAATTCATGCGTTATGTATTAAATGCTCAAAGATAATTAAGGTTATTTTATACAATTTTTGAGAAACGAGCTATGACATTTATAATAATTTGCGAGCACAGAAGGGACTCTGTTTAGGTAATTAGTTACATTTTAAAGTATATTTTTAAATATTCTGTCTAAGGCTAACATAAAAAATTTATAAGTTTTAAGTGATGATTTTAGCTGATGGTGTGAGCAGTACTATGCGTCCTTGTCGGTTTAGCAAAATTCATTGTCACTTGTCAGTTAAAATTACGCGCTAACGATTGTTTAGATGATACATGTTTTGGAAATACATTTTGACAGTTTCTTTTAGATATTAGCTTATTTTGCTAACCGTGATGGTTTTTAGAGCTAAAAAATCGATACATTTTTGTCTTTAGTCACAATTTCGGATTTATTCAATTATGTCTGACCAGAAATAAAAGAAAGATATTGTCATGATAAAAAATACTCATTTTTTAAATAAAACAGTAAGATTTTGTTTCCTGATTCACAATAAACCAACTATTTTATGTGTGAAATTGTTGTTGCGTGAAAAAACTTCATCATTTTTTGTAAAGCCTCATGGTAGTTCAGTTCTTATTTTTAAAAGACCATCAATCATCAATTTTTCTTACACAAGAATATTTTTAAAGCTTTTCAAAAAAGAAATAATAGTATGATAAAACTTACCAAAGTATTTTCAAAAACTCATTGTAATATAACATTACATCTTAACTTACCTAGAAAATAAAATTAAACTATCTAAATATTTGTTTATAATTTTTTAAATATACAAATTGATTCATTAATTTTGTCATTTACATAAAAAGAGACCTGAAAAATAAGTATTTAACTTTGAGTAGCATTGTCAAAAAGAAATAAATGTTTGCCCTATTTCAATACTGAATGACAAACTTATCGGACACAATATATACTGTATTTGAACACAATAATATTCTACTTAAAAAAAATTATACTGTACTAAATTTGTCTCTGCCTAAAATTGTGTCTGCAGATTTTCCAAAAGTAATCGAAAATATTAACAAATTTAAAGTTATCAAGAAGGTCTGCTCTGTTGCCTAAGCCAAAAGAAGACAAAATGCTTAGGAGATCTTTATCCCCAAGTTAGGTGCGAGTTGCAACAACTCTAACATAAATTTAAAAACAACTGCAAAATCTACATTATCCTTAAAATATATTGCAAACTCAAAGTTAAAAACAAACAAAATTCAGTTGTTAGCATAATTTTAGTTAGACCGGGATATTTTAATTCAATTTTTAAATAGTATTTGCTAACTTTCACACATTTTCCACAGATAAATATCTTTCTTCATTTAGGCTTAGTAATTATTTCAATTAAGAAATATATTGAATTAAATATACATATACCTATTTAAGAACTGGATTAGAAGATCAATTATTTATTGAAATCACAAAATTTAACTGAAAATTATTTTACTTTTAGTTTTTGACATCTGGTAAAATTTTGAGAAAAATCGAAGTAACGGTTTTTTAATGAATATATTGGCTTTAAACTAATTTTATCTCATTTAAAATATAATTTTCATTATTCATTAAATTTTTAAGAAAAATTCAGCATTTAATTTTTTTCCTACAAAATGAAAATACATATACAAAAAAATGCTATACAAAATTGGAACAAATTGATGTTTTATTCGAATCTCTCGTGAAAAAATGAAGATATTGACGTCAAAATGATTTCATTCTATTCTTAATTTTGTTGTTAACGTAAGTTAATGTTCTAAGAAAAATCCAATCTGTATTTTTACAAGAAATACAAACTTTCAAAAAATATTAATAAAATTGGTAAAATTATTTTCGACTAAAAATCTCGGAAAATCAAAATTATTTTATCATATGCAAAATACTGTTGCTAACTTCTCTGTAATTTTTTAGAAAAATTTAAGTGAAAACTTTTTTATAAAACAGGAATCAATTGGCGCGGGTAGATTTTGGCACCCCGTGGCGGCCATTTTGTTTTGGTGACATCTGTCAAATCTTTTGTTTATTAGGCAGTTGTTTTTGCCAAATCAAGTTACACGATTGAACAGCACGTTCAAATGATAAAACTTTACTATCAAAATTAGTGTTTTGTTAATACCTCACACACAGCTTGTAGGCATTATTTTCATTTTGCGTAAGACAAACAGTAGTCCTCATACCAATTTTTATGTAAAAAATCGAAAGTTCGATTTTTTTTTTCAAAAACGACTCGACAGATTTGTCTTAATTTTCTTTTAATTTTTTGTCTTAGCTTGGTATCTTTCAATATAAAAATATATTTTTGTATTGCTTCATAAGGGTACCCCCATAGAACCGGTTTTATGTTCTAAAATATTCTCAGCAACGAATTAACCGATTTAAACATTTTTTCTTCTGAACAAGCTCATTATAGTACGAGATACGTATAGGAGTTATATCTACCCTCATCTGTTATATGATGATGTGATGACCAATATTAAAGATATTAGTTGGAACAACAATTTGGGGTTGGGTGCCTAGCTATATCGCAAAATATCGCAAAATAAAGGGGTATTTTTAAGTTCAACTACCCTCATCTGTTATTTACGAAAAATGGGTGTTGGCATAGCTTAGAGTTGCGTTTTTTAACACTTTGGAAAGCATGGGCAATTGATCGAAAATTCATGTATTAGCATAGGGCTGCCTAACTAAAAGTTGTCTTAACCTAGAGCTGCCTTCATTTGAGATTTCAAGACTTTAGTAAGGGCCATTTATTTATACCTTCATCTGTTATTTAGTAATGGTTATAGTGTCATATGAAAGAGTACCTAAACCTCTTTCCAACTGCATTGCCAAAACTTGAGATTTTAGGTTTTCAATCAGTGTAGAAAAATGATTATTTTTCGTTGCTTAATCACTACACGCTTCCATTCACAGCCGATCTGTCTAAAGCGCATTCTTAGTTAACCGTTCGTAGCTAAAATGCATAAAATTGAAATTTTCAATTAAAAATACAAACATATACACCACAGTGAACACTTGAACAATATTGAAACATTTAATTCAATTGTGATTTAGAAAATGTTTGTATTTTTTTAACTAATACGCTCTATACAGATTTGGGCATTTATATATCTACATATTAATGCCTAAATATATGCATCAGACTTTACCTTGCAGTCTCTTTTTTGAAAAACTTCTCCGTGCGTTGGGTCTAACATATTTGAAAAAGAGGCTGGCCACATCGATAACTTTCCATTAATGCCCACCTACAAATTTCAAATGTATTTTGTGTAACAAAAATATCTTCGTATTTAAGTTTAAGCTGTTTTATTTTTGGATTTATTCGAGAAGGAAGAAGAAATACCGTCCTTTAATGTTACAAAATATTACCAGCAATATATTGTATTTTTTAATGACGGGAACAGTTCCTGTATATTTTTCCTTTCCCGAAATATTTAAAAGTGTTTTACTTTACTTTTTCTGACAAAATGCACTACTTTTTAAAAGATTTATTGAACTTATGAAATAATCCTCCAAAATACACAAAACATTTCTTCATTTTTTTTTGTTTTTGCTTACGTTAACGGGTTTTGCACGTTTGTTTTTGGATTAAAATAATAACAAAATAAAATAAAAACACTACAAACTTCTTTATTTTAAAAGTAAAACAAATATTTTAGCATTTCCACAAGCTTACAAGCCACAAGGTGGTCCAACTACTTTTTTAACACGCAAGCCCTATACAGTTACAAAGAGAATTAAATATTCTTTCATATGACACTAAAATGTACTAAATAACAAATAAATGTAAGTAATTAACTCTTTCTAAAAACTTAAAATCTCAAATGCAGGCAACCATGGGTTTTGCCAAGTTTTGGCCAGGCAACCCTATATTGTTCAAAATAGAATTAAATAACCTTTCATTTAACATCAGATTTAACAAACACCCACACCATAATTCGGGCGTTATGGTACTGTGGATTTCATACGCCATTTTGTGTTGCATTCGTAAAAAATTTCAAACTCGAGATTTTAATCAAACATGACAATACGAAGATAGAGACATCCTTAAGCCAGGTGATCTTATGTCATGGTATTATATATTATACCCGATTTTTGTAAATAACAGGTGAGGGTAGTTGAACTAAAGAATGGACTTTTATTTTGCGATTTAGTATCAGTTTAAAGCTAGGCAACCCATGTAAAACTTGTTATTCCCATAAATCTTGGAATTTATCAAATAACATATAAGGGTAGATAATATTGTAGGATACTATATGACGATAAAAATTGTCTATTTTTTTTGGATTTTTTAAAATTATTTAATTAGTAAGTAAGTAATTAGTAGTAAGTAATTCTTTTATTTATAAATATTTTAATACAGTTTGAATAAACATAACGAATTTTATAAAGCTTTGGCATAGCCGTCAGCTCAGTTGGCAAAGTATATAAAGCGATTTTAGTTTATATACTAAAATTTAAATGAATTGGTTTAAATACATTCAGTCGTTAAAAGATTTCTATACTTATAAATTGAATTTAAAAAAACAGTACAATAATTTCCAATTTAATAATTCTATTGTTTCTTGCATTGTAAAACTGTTTTTCTGGAAAAATCTTAATCTTTGGTGTCTTAACACTGGGCAAATGCTTATAAAATGGAAGCAGTCTTCTTTTGCTTTCATGTTGCATAGAGTACAGAATTGCTGGAAATTGCCGTTGTATGGACTGCCATTTAAGGTTAGGAGCTCACATCTGGATTTGAATATTAACGATATTTTTTTATAGCTGAATGTGTTTTCAAAATAATTATTGCTTAAAAGGTTATGATTTAGTTGTGAGTAAATTATTCTGCTCTCGGACTGCTCAGCCTAAGCTAATAATTTTTCCAAACAAAGTCTTCGTGTTTTTGAATTATCTTGTAAAGCTGCTCCTTTAGTTCATCAAATTGGATAACTTCTCCACAGCTATTGCCAATATTTTGGCATTTTGCAACCCACCAGTCCTTATTCCGCATTTCATAAATGAGCATTTTCTTTGTCAAACGAGCATCTGAATGTGAAGCAACTTTATTGATGTAGTCGGCCTGCATCTTAAGGGTGTTGGTAAAAAGTTTTGCAACCCCCGTTTCTAAATAAATTGCGTAGTTAAGTGTTCCATTTGGCAGATTAAAAAGTTTTTTTTGAAATTTCCTTGGAGCTTTTCTACTGCTTCAAATTCATCCGTTCCCCAAACTTGTGCCGCGTAACAAAGAGATGTTTTAACAACACATTCAAATATTTTGTATTTAGCTGACAGCAATACATTTTGGTTTGAGAAAATGTTCCTCCATGTCATATTCAGCAAGCCTTTTCAATTAGATGATTTTTGAAATCCATCGTTTTGTTCAACTTCACGCCCAAATAATTGTAATCTTTAGTGATTTCAAGACGATGGCCATCGAAGAACCAACCTTCTTATTTAATTATTTATTTCAAAATTAAATACCTCAGAAAACGGGTAAATATTTATTAACGAAATTCAAATTTAAAACGTATGACAATTACAAACTTTATTAACAGCTTGCATAGAGAACCAGGGCCTAGTGACTTGCAACTCTTAACCATTCCTCTGTGCGAGTAATGGAGGGAAACTATAGTTCGTATGCCGAATCCGAACGGCTAATTTGAGAAAGCACTTTTCACGCTAAGAATAACTCTTGTTGAATTTACCAATTCCTCGTTAGAAGCAGTTCCCACAAAAAAATAACTTTAGGTGGCACAAGCAATCAATTCCTGCCCAAGATCTCAAACATTTTTTTCAAGAGAAAACCGAAAATTTGTACCAAAAACGAATTTACAAAAACTAATGATAAACATTCATTGAAGAACGAAATTAAAACCTATTGAAAAACATAAGCAATCGTTTTTTTTATATTTATTATGATGAGAAAATTAGTTGTCACAAATTTTCTCAGTCCGAATTCAAACGTTGTTGATACAACATCTTTCTTTATTATATAAATAAATATATTATATCCTGTTTGTAAAACAACAAGACTCTAATAGGTTATGGGCGAATCAAAAGAGTCAGTTTGTGGAATTCCGCAATTCAATGGAAGCGGATTCGATGATTGGCAGTTCAGAATTCGAACACATCTGGACTCGATTAATCTGGCTGATGTTTTAACGAAAGTCGTTGAGGCTACTAATGCAGGATATGAAGAATTTTCTAGAAGAGATAAGAAAGCGAAGGATAAAATCGTAGCATTTGTGCATAACGACTGCTTAAGTTATATCCGTGAAAAGAATACTGTGTTGTGTGTAACACCCAAAACCAAAACAAAATAATAAACAAAGATAAACAATAACAATGAAATATGAAATGTAAACATTTATGAACTCGCCGTATATCGACCTACATGTGTTTATGTTGAGAATGGTCAGCCGTCACCAAGCGATACCATCGTGCATTGAACTGATCATGTTACACATAGTCATAGTCGGTCGCTATGCGCCGAATGCAATTAAATATTGATTTTTGTTTATGACTGCAATTATTTATGCATCACATTGACTGAGCATTCGGAATGCCTTTGAGGAAATATAACCGAAAGTATATTTTGTCAAGTGGACATTTGAGTATTACGTCATGTGGGGTAATATATTGTAGGTCATAAGTAGAATAAATAAAATAAAGAACTAGGTTAAGAATATCTATTCTAGTTTCACACTTAGAACAAGACTCATCTACTTATTATCGGCTGGAGAGCTTAGATTCATACTCAATCCAAATCGTGCATTTTGATGCTCGGATTAATAAGCGGCTTTGCATAAAGCTAAGAAATATATTTCTGTTCTTTTGAACCAAGGCTTCCTCGTCAAACATAACATGGCGATCCTGCCAGGATATTCCACATATATTCCACATATATTCCACAATATTCCACATCAAACTGGACTACAATGGACTTTTGGGCACTTTGGATTCGGATTCGGAAAAACGAACACCATTCACCAAATTAAATAATAAAAGGAGAAACAGTGACGATCACGAAGGAGTTCCTGTCACAAGGCAAAATTGCTTCATTGGAGCAATTGATGGAAATGATTCCCCATTGTCAGACTTAGACGAACCACAACCAAAGAGACAAAGAACGATCCTGACCAAATCCAGATGTGTTGTTGTTAAGAAAGTATCTTCGAGGAAGTCAATCCGTATTTAAAATTATTAATATGTATTGATTTGTTAATATATATTCTATTTTAATTTATTATTTTTAATTACTTAAGACAAACTACTGAACTGAAACCTAAGACTTTTAAAATCTCGAAAAATACATATGTATGTATTATCTATTAGAATCTATGTAAAAATATAAATTTATTTATGTATGTTTAATATTTAAAAAACATTGCGTTCCTTTATACAAATTATTTTCTTTAATATTTAAAACAAGCCTATGTAATTTATGGAAACAATATAAATGTCCTAACAAGAGCAATGAAGTTGAAAGATAAGGAAGATATTAGTGAAAGAGAAGAAAATCCGGAAATTATGCCTCCTGTGGAGACTGTACACCTCCACATATGGGAATGCATATCTATCTCAGACACTAGAAACGTTAAAAAGATACAATTTGAAAATATAAAGAATTTAATGGGGCCACCAAAAGAAACAATATATGCAGTTAAAGATACAATACATGTTGGATACAATGATAATTCTCTATCAGAGTTAAAATTGATTTTGAAGAAATTGTTATCCTATACAAAGCATGTGAAAATAGAAAAGCTAGCGTTAGCAATGAATAATGAAATATTTAAAACAATATCAGTGCACAAATTTAAAAAGATATTTAATGAACTGCAAAAGAATAAGAATGAAAATTGTCTAGACATTATATTATATAATTCACCAAGAAGAATAGAGCATGCGAATGAGATGAATAATTTAATAAAAGAATATCACGATGACAGGTTAGGAGGACATATTGGTATTAGAAGATGTATAGCGAAACTAAAGCAAAAGTACGTATGGAAAAATATGAATAAGATGGTCAAAAAGTATATTAATAGTTGTAAGATTTGTAACGAAGTTAAAATTAATAAATACACTAAAGAACAATTCATAAGGACAGAAACACCTAGCACATCATTTGATGTAATTACAATAGACACAGTAGGACCACTCAGACCATCAAATGGATACAGGTATATTCTAACCATTCAATGTGAACTCACAAAGTTCATAGAAGCTTTTCCACTAGTCACTAAAGACGCTATTTCAGTAGCAAAAACTATTGTAGAAAAATTCATTTTGAAATATGGTTGTTTTAGAAAATTAAAAACAGATAAGGGCACAGAATTCACTAATGAACTACTAGTAAATATCTGTAAAATACTAAAAATAGAAAAAACTACATCAACACCATTTCATCATGAAACTTTAGGAACAGTAGAAAGAAATCATAGAGTTTTAAATGATTATTTAATGACCACGGACGGAAAAGACGACTGGGAAGAATTACTACCTTACTACACTTACACATACAATACTACACCACACAGTACAACCAATTATTCACCTTTTGAATTAGTATACGGAAAACTATGTGCTTTACCTTGTGAAATCATAAAAAATAGAGAAAAAATATACAATATTGATAATTATGTTAATGAATTCAAATTAAAATTAAAATATGCTCATGAAAAAGCTAAAGAGAACTTAGAGCAAAGTAAAAATAAAACATGTACAAATCAATCTAATGTAAATAATTCAAATTTTAAAATTGGAGATTATGTATATTTAAAAGTTGGAAATAAAAAAAAGTTAGATAAACCATTCAAAGGTCCTTATAAAATAATTGAACAAAAAGGTCCAAATAGCATTATAAAAACTGAAAAAGAAAATAAAGAAGTACATAACAATAATTTAATAAGAGCCAGAAATAAATAAAAACAAAAAGAAACTATAGATGTATATATGTAATTATAAATTCTTTTCTTTACCAAAAAAATCATTTAACCTCCAAAAAAAAAAAAAAAAAAAAAAAAAAAAAAAAAAAAAAAAAACATACTATCAAAATAATTTTTTTTTTCATTTAAAGATACAAAAAAAAATCATTTTTTTTAAAAGGGTGAGGGTGTTGTGTGTAACACCCAAAACCAAAACAAAATAATAAACAAAGATAAACAATAACAATGAAATATGAAATGTAAACATTTATGAACTCGCCGTATATCGACCTACATGTGTTTATGTTGAGAATGGTCAGCCGTCACCAAGCGATACCATCGTGCATTGAACTGATCATGTTACACATAGTCATAGTCGGTCGCTATGCGCCGAATGCAATTAAATATTGATTTTTGTTTATGACTGCAATTATATATGCATCACATTGACTGAGCATTCGGAATGCCTTTGAGGAAATATAACCGAAAGTATATTTTGTCAAGTGGACATTTGAGTATTACGTCATGTGGGGTAATATATTGTAGGTCATAAGTAGAATAAATAAAATAAAGAACTAGGTTAAGAATATCTATGTGCATATGAAAATTAATTTTGTATAGAACTAGTTGTAAGTATAAATAGAAGAAAATTTCGAAAATAAAATTAGTCTAGTTTCACACTTAGAACAAGACTCATCTACTTATTATCGGCTGGAGAGCTTAGATTCATACTCAATCCAAATCGTGCATTTTGATGCTCGGATTAATAAGCGGCTTTGCATAAAGCTAAGAAATATATTTCTGTTCTTTTGAACCAAGGCTTCCTCGTCAAACATAACAACTGCTAAAGAGATGTGGGAAAGCCTTCAATCATCATTTGCAAGAAAATCGGTTGTTAACTAACTTTTGGTACGGAAGCAGCTAATGAAGCTTCGTATGAATGATGGTGATTCAGTAGCTAACCACATCATGATTTTTGAAAACTTGGTAAGGCAACTGAAGATGTCTGGAGCATCACTAGACGAAAGCGATATGTTGGCTCAATTCTTCCTAACACTATCTGAAAAGTTCGATCCGTTAGTTACTGCCTTACAAAACTTAACGGGTGGAGAACTTACGTTTGGTATTGTCAAAGCTAGGATACATTTGGAAGAAGCGAAATTAGAAGATAGGGAAGGTGAAGTTTTTCATGAAAAATCGGCGTTCGCTGGGAAGAAATACCCAAAGAAAACCTTTAAGTTTCAAGGTAAATGCTTTAAGTGTAACAAGACAGGGCACTTAGCAAAAGACTGTCGGAAAAATGACGTTGGGCCGAATCAAAGATGCAACAAAAATACGAAAGGCATCTGTTTGATGTCAGATCGTAACCAATCAAGAGGAATGAAAGATCTTGGTACAAAAATTAAGTTTAAATTAGATTCTGGAGCTAGTGATCATCTGTCAAAGGAAAACTGGTGTTTTTCTGAAGAGAATGAGTTAAGCGAGGCTGTACAAATCAATGTTGCCAAGAATGATCAATTTTTAGTTACAAAAAGCTCAGGATCTTTAAACGGAAAAACAAACAAGAATGTAGATGTCATTATAAAAGACGTGTTATACTTGCCAGAACTGAGGGACAACTTACTTTCTGTAAGAAAACTAACTAGTGTTGGAGTTGATGTCAAATTCTTCAAAAACAAAGGTATAATAGTTAAAAATGGACTAGTGATTGCAGAAGCTTACTTGCAAGGAAATTTATATGAAGTCGAATTCAAAATACAGGACATTCAGCTAATCTATGCAAAACAGAAGAAATCAAGTTGTGGCATAGGCGTTTGGGTCATGTTGGACAAGGAGCCTTCACAAAAATTGCAAGGGAAAACATGATAAAGGGACTCAAAATGACTTCATTGGATGACATTGGTTTTTTCGATGTCTGCATAGAAGGTAAACAGTGTCGTGATCCGTTCAAAGGTGTTCGGAAAAGAGCAACAAGAGTTCTAGAAAGAATTCATTCTGATGTTTGCGGTCCCATTGATGAAGCTGCTTGGAATGGTTCAAGATACTTCGTGTCTTTCATTGATGACTTCACACATTTTGCTATGATTAATGTAATAAAAAGAAAATCTGAAGTTTTTGAAGCGCTGAAGGAATATGAAGCTATGACAAGATCGATGTTTGGAAAATCCATATCGAAGCTTACTGTAGACCAAGGACGAGAGTATTGTTCAAGGGAACAAAAGTTATGGTACAAAAAGTTTGGGATTCAAGTTGATTATACTATTGCTTACTCGCCACAGCAAAATGGAGTGGCTGAAAGGTTTAACAGAATACTAATCGAAAAAATAAGAACAATGCTACTAGAATCCAAAATGCCAAAACGAATGTGGGGTGAGGCGGCTCTAACTGGCACATACCTGATAAATAGAATACCTACTAAGTCTTTAGATTGTCCTAAGACTCCGGCTGAGATGTGGTATGGTACAAAACCTGATTTCGAAAAACTCCGTGTTTTTGGTTGCAAAGCTTATGCGTGGATACCTAGTCAGTAGAGAAAGAAGCTAGACTCAAAAAGTCGTAAGTCAGTTATGGTTGGCTATGTACCGAATGGATACAAACTTTTGAATATGGAAACTCAAAAGTTGTTTACTGCAAGAGATGTTAAATTTGACGAAACTGACTTTCCGTACAAGTATAAAATATCAACTAAGAACAAAAATAAAAATGGATTTGTTATAGTCAGCAACGACGAGCAAGAAGGGGAAGAGTCATATGAAATACTCGTCGGTTCTGATTATAACCAAGATGAAACAGAAGATCAACTAGTTGATGACTTGTGTGATGAAGATCTGACAATTACTGAAGATGAAACTGTTGAAGACTCTGGTGATGTTACCATAACTGAAGATACAGTTAGTGAAGACTTGGAAGATGAACATCATACTGTCAGCGATGGTGCAGATGCGCTCCCTTCGCAAAATTACAACAGTGATCTTCAAGGCGAGGCTACTGTAAGGCGCAGCGAACGGGAGCGCCGACCTCCAAGTAAGTTTGATGATTATTACATGAGTTATAGAGCAACTTCTGCGGATGAATTTTTAACAGGTATTCCGAATTCTTTTGGTGAAATCAATTCCTGCTCTGATGCTTCAAAATGGTATAAGGCTATTGAAGACGAACTCTCTTCAATGAACGAAAACAAAGTTTGGCAAGTGGTCAGAAAACCGAAGAATGCGAAGATTTTGAAACCGAAGTGGATCTTCTAAATTAAAGTTAACGAGAACGGTGAGCCGACAAGATATAAGGCCAGACTCGTAGTGAAGGGATATTTACAAAAGGCTGGAATTGATTATGACGAAACCTACTCACCCGTTGCGAAATTGACAACCATACGAATTGTGTTAGCTGTTGGACTGTACAAAAACCTGATATTCCACCAATTAGATGCACAGACTGCATTTTTACATGATGAGTTGAAGGAAGAACTTTATATGGCTCTTCCAGAAGGAGTTTCCGTAGCAGATGAAAATGTTTGTCGCTTACTCAAATCCATCTACGGCTTAAAGCAAGCACCCCGATGTTGGAACAAAAAGTTTAACGATTTTCTTCTTCAATTGGGATTTAAAAGATCCAATCACGACTATTGTTTGTACACCAAGATGGGACAAGAAGAAGATGACATCATCATACTTATTCTGTATGTTGATGATTTACTCATTGCTGGAAAAAGCTTAGGACAAATAGAGCAATTAAAGACAAATTTGGAAAAGACATTCAAGATGTCAGACTGCGGGAATCTTAAATATTTTCTTGGAATTAAGATTGATGTTCATGAAAACGAAATACATTTATCGCAAGTAAGTATCCAGCATTGAAAAAGTTTTAAGCAAGTTTAGAATGGAAGAATGTAATCCTACTAGAACTCCGATGGAAAAAGGACTACAACTTAAAAAGACAATAACTGAAATTACACTTGACAAGCCCTACAGAGAATTGCTTGGAAGCTTAATGTATATTATGATGTGCGTTAGACCGGATATATGTTTTCCAGTTGGATACATGGGAAGATACCAACAAAACCCATCAGAAATTCATTGGCAAGCTCTCAAACGAATTGTGAGATTTTTAAAAGGGACTAAAAAGAAAAAACTTGTTTTCAAAGTAAGTAGTCCTAATCCTTTGATTGGATATGCTGATGCTGACTGGGGAAGTGATGTAATTGATAGAAAATCAGTATCTGGATATACGTTTAAAGTTTTTGGATGTACTGTGTCATGGTCTAGCAAAAAGCAAACTACTGTTGCGACTTCTTCAAGTGAAGCAGAGTATATGGCCCTTAGTGCTGCTACATCTGAAGCCATTTGGATCCGAGGCATATTACAAGACCTTAAGCAAATTAACATGGAACCTGCAATAATTTACGAAGACAACAAGGGATGTATTGGAATGGCTACAAATTTAGAGAGCAAACGGTCTAAACATATAGATATAAAACACCACTTTATTCGAGATCACATTCAAAATGCAGACGTTCTTACAAAATCCCTTGATTCAACACGTTTTCAAGATTTATGTTTAAGACTTGGTTTAAACGATTGAGAAGCGGTATTGAAAAACATAAGCAATCCTTTTTTTTATATTTATTATTATGAGAAAATTAGTTGTCACAAATTTTCTCAGTCCGATTTCAAACGTTGTTGATACAACATCTTTCTTTATTATATAAATAAATACACTGCCAATCACTAGGATGAGGCCACATATTTTTCAACCGATTTTCGGTCCGATACCTGTTGGAATTTGTTTAACCCGGAATATTTTACTACATGAGAGTAGGTACATATTTTCTTAAAAAAAAGTGATACAATTATAGGGTTAATTAGAAAAGACCGTTGGAATTTCCCTACATTAATGAATGAGCTACCTAAAAAGGATATAAAAAAGTGAGTCACTAGGATGAGGCCATTGCGAATATTTCGTTGTAGAAGTTCAGATCAGCATTTTTTTTCAAAATTTGGGTTACAATATTTAAGAACGTTTTACAAATAACTATTTTTATTAAATTTCAACTACAAATGGGTTCCGGAAAGACGTTGAAAGTAGCAGAAAGAGGACAAATCGATGCTTTCAAGGAAATGGGACTCTCAAGCCGAGAAATAGCAAGGAAGCTGAACAGAAGTAAGACAGTTGTAAACAACTATCTTGCTGATCCTCAAAACTATGAAAAAAAACAAAAAGGACGCACAGCCCAAGCAACAACATCCCGAGAAAAGCGGTTAATTTTACGTATTGCTTCAAATTCTACTCAATCAGCTACTAAAATAAGGTCCAAAAGCGGAGTATCAGCCAGTATTTCGACAGTCCGAAGGATAATAAGAAAAGATGGTACTATTCAGATAAGAAAACTCAAAAAGAAACCTGTTCTAAAGCAAGTACACAAGGAGCTGCGAATGAACTTTGCAACAGAACATGTCTCTTGGAGCAGTCAATGGAAACGCGTCGTCTTTTCGGATGAAAAAAAGTTTAGCCTTGACGGCCCCGATTACAACTTACAACTTACAACTTTTATTTCCATGATTTAAGAAAAGAGGAACTAATTTTGGGAAGACATCACAGCCGTACATCAGGTGTTATGGTGTGGGGAGCTATCACCTACTATGGCAAAATCGAATTGGAGTTTCTTTCTCAAACAATGAACGGAAACGAAGATGAAAAATATTTTTGGACCTCTGCCTTGGATTTTCCAACAAGACAATGCCCCCATCCACACTTCCAGGGTTGTCAAAAGCTGGATTTTATCAGAAAACGTAGAGCTTTTGCCATGGCCACCCTATTCACCGGACTTGAACATAATCGAAAACGTATGGGCATGGCTATCTCGAAAAGTTTATGAAGGCGGTAGACAATTTGAAGACAATTACTCCTTAATTGAAGCTATCCGTGATGCCTGGGACGAGATTTCACTTGACTATTTAAAAAAACTTTATGATTCCATTCCAAACCGTCTAATAGAGGTCATATCGAAAAATGGGGGGCATACTCATTATTAATTGAGAAAAACTTAATAAATAAATGTTTGAAAACCAAAAACTGTAAACATTTCTTTCATTTTTTTGATATTTTATA
This sequence comes from Eupeodes latifasciatus, assembly GCA_920104205.1. Classification (NCBI taxonomy): domain Eukaryota; kingdom Metazoa; phylum Arthropoda; class Insecta; order Diptera; family Syrphidae; genus Eupeodes; species Eupeodes latifasciatus. The sequence continues at coordinate 163,144,530 of OV049924.1, forward strand.
AGATTTTTCATGTGGCCTCATCCAAGTGACGCACTTTTTCATACTGTTTTTAAGTAGCTCTTTAATTAATGTAGGGAAATTCCAACTGTTTTTTCTATTTAACCCCTTAATTTTATTACTTTTTTTAAAGAAAATATCTACCTACTCAAATGTAGTAAATTTTTATTTGTACGAAATTTCCAGCAGGTATAAAGAACGAAAATCGGTTGAAAAATATGTGGCCTCATCCTAGTGATTGGCAGTGTATATTATATCCTGTTTGTAAAACAACAAGACTCTAATAAAACCTTCAAAAGAGTAGGTATACAAAAGAAGAATGTTTTTACAGTCTTTAAACTTCTCTACATAAATCTTGATGAAAACAAAACTATTTATGTATATTTCTTTGAACTGTGATAGTTTTTGTTTGTGATTAAATTAAACCATGAATTATTGCTAATTTTTGCTTAATTGAATTGTTACTGTATATATTATTTTTCATGAAGTATAGTTTGTCGAAATAAACTTTTAAAAAAATCTTTTTTATATATGTATGTATGTATGTAAAGCAAGAAATGTTCTCTTGGTGTGCTTGGTATTGCATAAGGTTTATGGCAATTGATTGATAGTTAAATTCATTTATTTAACAACAAAATTAAAACGTGAACATACAAAAAATAAAATCCATATATTTTGTGGCACAAGCTGAATTCCAGTAAATGATTTTCAGAAAACTAAGTATAATGAAAATTAAGTCACGTGACATTTTAAAAGGCCTTCTTATCATCTTAAACAAATTTATGTTTTAAATTTTATATTCTTACAATATGTTTCCATAAAAGATCATTGAACTTTAAACAAACTGTCACATTTAGATCTGAAAAAATATAGAAACCTGCGCAGTTGAAAAATTTCTTTTAATCTTGTTTAAAAGTACTGTTTTTAAATTAATTTATAAATAGAATAATAGTAGATAATAGAATTATTACTCACGTTTAATTAATTATCTTCCGATATCCGTAGAACAATAGTGAAAAGCCGCCAAATTGATGAATTTTGTGTTCTTCTTTCTATCAAATTTTGTTCTAAAATTAATTTATTCACAACGATTTAAAAAAAATTAAATTGATGTATGAAAAACGATTTGCACTAACTACGATATTAATATTTTTATAATTTACCCCGAAATCTTATTTCCAAGGATTTTTATATAGATATTAGTATTTTCTTATATGTATGTATTTCTATATGATAGAAAATATTTTGTATTTATTTTTGTTTATTTGTTTTCATTCACAACGTTTTTTCTAATAAATTACATATAAATTTCTACTGAATATTTTATTTAATTTTTTAGAAATATTTTACTTAACAATTTTTAACGAAAGCGCAACGATATTCAATTATTTAACAATTAAATAGGTATTTATGTTTAATGGAATTTTAAACCACTCAAATTTAAAGAAAATTACGATTTTGAGTTAAAAAGTCGACAAACAATAATTTAAAGAAAAAAAAAACATTTCTCGAGACTCTAACACTTGTTACCTTGTCTTGTACCACTTATGAAAATCTTCTCGTGCAACGGATACAATGAATACACACTCATTTCGCAAATTTCTTCTGCTTTTTCTTTTACTTTTTGTTTGGTATCCGTTACTTCTTTTTCAGAATCCGAACTAATGTTTGACGAATTATTAAAATATTAGTGTGTTAATTTTGTTTATATTTTGCTTTAAACATTTTCCGACTTTCTGTTCACCATGCCTAATATATAAAAGCACCTGTTATACTGTTTGCTGTCCTTGAGGGAACAATAATACAAATTAAAGTAAGAAAACCGTTGAAAATGGATTGAAATTAAGACAAACAAAAATATTAAATAAACCCCACAGCAATATCAATTTTAATTTTATGGAAGTTAATATGTTTTCTTTTTTTTTTGAAAATATTTCCCAGCACCGAAATAATTTTAGTTCGACTTTTTTAACAGTTCTATATTTTTCTGCTGCTGCTGCTGGTCCTTTCAGTTATTGATACTGCCATATATACAAACGCACGCACTCCAAAATACACAAAACTACGCATCTAAACCCATACAGAGGACAGAGAGACAAGAAAACTTCAATTGCTGATGGTTCCCGTAATTCCCTGCTTTCTTTGAGAGTAGATACCACAGAAGACAGGCAAAAAGAGAAACTTTCTCGTCCTGGGAAAATTTCAAAATTCGACACTTTTTTTTTGCACAGAACAGAGTTTTATGTACATGGCTTTTAAGAAAAGAATTGAATTTAAGAAAATATCATTCTTAGTTTTCGTTTATACCTAATTAAGTTAAGTATTTTCCGTCCAAAAAAATGACAAAAAAAAAGAAGTTGCTAAGAAAATACATCCACTGTTGCTGGCCCTAATTAACATATGTGTGATTTGAATTTAAAAAAAAATGAACCGATTAGTAAAAAATTTATTACTTTTTAAAGCAGAAAAAAGGGTGTAGATTCGCTTTTTGTGCACCTTTTAGTCGTTATTCTTTTAATATACATATGTACGTTATTTTTTCGACTTCAACATTATTTTAACTTTTATGGTTAAAACTTTTTCTCTTTTAACTTTCACTAAAATGTGTGTGTATATTATTCCGTTTTTTTTAATGTAAAGTATATGTATGTTATGATGATGGTGAAAATAGGAGAAAAAGGCAACAAACAGCACAACCCGAAACCGGAACACCAACTAGAAACAGCAAATTTAAAAAAATACCAATTGCCTGAGATTTTCCTGGGGTTGGCTTAGGTCTCAAATAACGGTACAAGAGCTGCTGGAGAGAACACAATGTGGAAGATTCTGTGTGTGGGAAAATTTTTGTTAGCAAAAAGCTCTTAATAAAATGTTTTCTTTATCAAGAGAGGAAGAGCTTAGTCGATAGAATTTTTGGAAAGTTGAGCTTTTTTGTGCTGGGGTGAACATTTTATCTCGCAAAATGTGTAGACAAAAAATATTGGGAATTTTTAGAATATTTTGTGCAAGGATATCTGCCCTGTTTGATTTTGTATTTAAATTTTTGAAATAGTAATGTTATTTAAATAAAATGAAACTGAACTTAGGTGAAAAAAGTCATGTTAAGGAAAAGTAAAAGAGTTGGTTCCTCTACCTACTCCTTAAATTAAAAAAAAGCGTTTAAAAAAGTAAGTTTTTAAATGTTTGGTATTGTAATTTAAGAACCATTGCTCCAGATTTTGGGTTGTTTACTACTCGAATCCTACTTTTATGGTTGTTTGGTCAGCAAAAACCTCCTTTTTGGCAAATCTACGAAATTCAGCTCATTTGTTTCATAATGATTTTACCGGTTGCTTGTACTGAAACAAGTTATCAGGCAAAACGTTTTTGACTGCTCTAACACGGATCGTAATTTGGAATGTAATTATAACATGCATTGTGTCCCATTATAAGTAATAGCCCAAACTGAATGTGGTTTAAGACCAGGTCGTGACCTAATAGGATTTAATAACTTGTCTGTACCGCATTCTGACGGTTTTTGAATAGTGGTTGTTTTAACACCTGCTTTTATGCGGTTTTTCACTCACCCTGTCCAAAAACGATATTTCGCTGAAAATTACTGTCTTGTATAAATCTCGTAATAATATTTTTTCTACAGGCAAAGACCGATAAGAGTTCCCAAAAGGGTTAAACCCGTTGTTTAGGGAATATCAGTTATCAGCACATTAAAATACTACGCGGTTCCATCAATTGGCAACATTTTTGAGTTGAAAAGAATATTAATTTTAGATCTTAAACTATCAAATCGATCGAATTGCAGTGCAGAACTGGAATTTTAATATATATTGTATACAAAATATTTCTCGGAATTGTTCACATTTTACATATACAAATACCTAAGGATACTATTGAAATTAGTTCGTAGAACATTATTGTATATTAAAAAACCGTGCTCGAGGTTAAAAACTTGGATTGTTAATTGATCAATTTCATAAACGGCTTATCAAAAAAACCGTATTGCTTTTGTTGCAAGATCGGATTTACATGTATACTTAGTTAGTGGTCAATTAATAAATTGTCTTCAGTTATTTTTTTAACATAAATCATTGAAAGAAAAATTAAAATATAGCATACGTTTTTGATTTAACACTTTTATGGGGGAGAGTACGATAACTTAGGCGACAAAGTTTAATGACGGATTTGAATAGAACAGTTTAAAACAAGCATTTTTTACTATGGGAGGGGGGTCTATCTCCCCCCATTTAGGCGGTAGGGGCAATTTAAAAAAATATGTACGTTAAATGGAAAAACAATAATTAAAAAATAACGGTAATACACACAATTAAGTATTATACATTTTTTAAAGCCAACACTTTTGTCTATTAGCTTGTTTTTAAATCAAGTCAAAACTATGCATAGTTTTTGAAAAAAAAATAGTTTTAAACTCAAAATTTGGACACAAAAAAGTTAAAAATAAGGTTTAAAGTGTAATTTTTCAAAACCTTAAGATTATCTACTTCAGTTTTTTTAAAAATTCATTGCTCTTATTTGTTTTTGATCAAAAACTGAAAACTAGATGATTTTATGTCTTCTAGTTCTTGAGAAAATTGAAAATTAGCAAAAAAAAATCTTTTAATTAAATAATTTTTTCCTTGCTTGAGTATTTACGTAGTCTTATTTTGATAGTAATAATCGAATATGGATTTAGATATACCAAGGATAAATTAATTTTTCTTAAATCCAGCTTATTTAAATGCAAAATAAACTTTGCATGCACCCCATCTTGCACCCACCGCACCTTTCACCCACACCACCTTGCACCCACTCCACCTCGCACCCACCCCAAATGCTATGGTGTGCCCAAGCAGGGGGGTTGCAGGGGGGTTGCAGGGGGGTTGCAGTGGGGTTGCAGGGGGTTGCAGGGGGGCAGCATGCCCCCCATACACACCTCGGTGTGGCCTACACTCAAACTCGCACACACCCCACTGTTGCATACACCCAAACTCACACCTACTATTATTACTATCAAAAAAAGACCACTCAAGCAAAAAAAAAATAATTAAATTTAAATAGTAGTTGTGGTTATTTTCAATTTTCTCAAAAACTAATAGAGATAAAATCATCTAGTTTTCAGTTTTTGATCAAAAACCAATAAGAGCAATAAATTCTAAAATAAAAACAATAGTAAATAATCTTGAAGTATTGAAAACTTACACTTTAAACCTTTTTTTAACTTTTTTTTACTCAAAATTTGAGTTTAAAATTAAATTTTTCAAAAACTAAGCATAGTTTTAACTTGATTTAAAAACTGACTTATAGAACAGAATGTTGGCTTTAAAAAAATGTATAATACTTAATTGTAAGTATTACCGTTATTTTTTAAGAATTTTTTTCCATTTTAAATAATAATTTTTTTAAATTGCCCCTCCTTAAACGGGGGAGATAGACCCCCCAATCCCATAGTAAAAAATGCTTGTTTTTAACTGTTCTTAAAAATTCCGTTATAATATCTTGTCGCCTAAGTTATCGTACTCTTGTCCTTTTATGTACTATAGAGGGCACTTTAGAAAGGTTGACTCGATTTGACCATAACTTAGTCACTAGGCCCTAGTTCTCAACGGACTGTTGCGCCACCTAATTTTTGTTATAATTTTGTACCTAAAAAATAAAATTTAAAAGAGTTTTTGAGATATCGCAATAATACCTACAGAATAAATGAATGATTTAAAAATGTTTCCAAATAATTAAATTGTGAAGAGAAGACAAAATGAGCAAAGCTAGGATAACAAAAATAGAGTGAAACTAAATCCCAAAGACGAGTAAATTTGTTTTTAGTGTCCCTCATTTCGAAGGATTCTAAAAACTTTCCTAAGTCATTGAAGTCGAAACAATAGAATACGATTTCAGCTCATAGTTTGACGTGTTTGTAGTTATTATATGTTTATTTCATTCCTCCGACACCAACCGACATGAGAAAATAAAATGATTAGACGCAATTCAATGTCTAGTTGGCAAGAGTACGATAACTCAGGCGACAAGATATTATAACGGATTTTTTAAGAACAGTTAAAAACAAGTATTTTTTTCTATGGAAAATGGAAAAAAATAGTTAAAAAATAACGGTAAAACTTACAATTAAATATTGTACATTTTTTAAAGCCAACATTCTGTTCTATTAGCCAGTAGATAGTAGATAATGTTAAAGTTTTGAAAAATTACACTTTAAACCATTTTTTTTAACTTTTTTTGCCCAAATTTTGAGTTTAAATCAATTTTTTTTCAAAAACTATGCATAGTTTTCAATTGATTCAATAACAAACTAATAGACAAAAGTGTTGGCTTTAAAAAAATGTATGAAACTTAGTTGTAAGTATTACCAATATTTTTTTTATTATTTTTTACCATTTAACGTACATATTTTTTTAAATTGCCCCTACCGCCTAAACGGGGGAGATAGGCCACCCCCATAGTAAAAAATGCTTGTTTTCAACTGTTCTATACAAATCCGTCATTGAACTTTGTCGCCTGAAATATCGAACATCTTCCCGTCTAGTATAGGTAATATTTTAACATCCCTGTTAGATGCCTTGCTAAGGTATTTTTATACGCCCTCCTATCATTTGTTTTTCTCTATCCCAACTGGATTGTGAAAAATCAGTATAATTTCTCATGTAAAAACAACTATGCATGCGCACTAAACTCAGTGAATTTGTTGCTGTTCTATGAAAAAATATCCCCAATCCTCACTGACCAAAAAGGTTTTAAACTTTTAGAAAGCAATAAAAAAAAAACAAATTAATTTCCCTTCAATATAGAAGTAGGTATATCTATATATATATAGAAAGCAATAAAAAAAAAAAAACAAATTAATTTCCCTTCAATATAGAAGTAGGTATACTAGGTACAGTACATTGAGGAACATGGGTATAAAGGAAAAGGAAAATCTCATTCTTTTTAATAGTCATGATGGCACAATGAGAACAAACGGTACCTAGTGACTGATAATAATTATTATATGAACATTGAAACAGAAGGAGAGAGTTCCATAATTTATAGTGCGTATGCTGGTAGTTTGAAGCTCAGCAACAGTTTTTTGTTGTTGTTCACTATTTGAAAAGCTCCTCTTTGTGTGAGCTGAAAAAGATGATATGTAATACCATTTACCTCGTATTGATAAAAATAGTGAGGAGACGCTTAAAAAAATACTATGGTGTTGGAGATCGGGGGTATGAGAAACGATAGGAATTTCCATACTTGATTTTTAAATTAAAATATTTGTTGCTATTTTGAAGGGTAATAACTTTTAAAGATGGAATTCCACTAAGAAAAACAAAATTGATAGGAAAGCGTTTAAGAGTAGGTAGAGATATGTATCTATGAACATTCAGCGCTATACCTCAAAGTTGTATCTCTTGCTCGTAAGGAGAATGATGGACAAACTGCTTCTGTAAAGAGAAATGATTTAAGACTCAATTCACTAACAGGTAATGATTGACCAGTTTATAAGCCCTGCACATCAGTCACTTACATACATATGTATATGTGAGTGCAATATAATAACATTTTAATTATTAAAGTCAGAAACGAAATGGTGGTCCCGTAAGATCGTTTTGAACTTATTTAAAAAGCTAAACCACAAATCATTACTGCTTGACCGGAAAGTTTCAATTAAATTTGAAAAAGTGAAAACAAAACTTATTTTCCCATTTTTATATAGGATTTTTTATTTTTTTGTCCAATTTAAATGAATTCTACAAGAAAATAAAATATTTGCTTTACTTCATTTTACATTTTTTTAATGATTGAAAATATAATCGTTGTATACTAGTTTCACTTCGATATTGGATTATGATTAAAAAAAAAAATGTTTGATTATTTCAATTTGTAAAATTTTGCATTCTTCCATTTTTGTATAGAGAAATTAAACGATAAATTTGATTTCATTAAATTTTGTGTAAATCCCTTTTTGTTGTTTAGTAGTTGATTTGAAAACCATTTTGATTTGTAAACAAAATTAAGATGAATTGAAAACGAAATCTCGGTCTGAACGTGCCCGTCAACTGTTAATGTAGTTAACGCTCAAAAGTTTTACTGAATTTGCTTTAAATTTATTGGAAGGCATAATTTTTCCTTGTGAGTTAAACAGATAGAAATTTATTTTTTTGTTTTGAATACTTTCAATTCAATTCCATAAAATTTTTCTTTATTCTTATTAGTTTAAATTAGGTTTTACAAAAGTATTCATAAATAACGGGGAGAGTAACTACGATAACTTTGGCGACAAAGTTTAATGACGGATTTGTATAGAACAGCTAAAAACAAGCATTTTTTACTATGGGAAGGGGGGTCTATCTCCCCCCGTTTAGGCGGTAGGGGCAATTTAAAAACATATGTACATTAAATGGAAAAAAAAAAATTAAAAAATAACGGTAATATTTACAATTAAGTATTATACCTTTTTTAAAGCCAACATTTTTGTCTATTAGCTTGGTTTTAAATCGAGTCAAAACTATGCATAGTTTTCAAAAAAAAAAAGTTTTAAACTAAAAATGTATGCAAAAAAAATTTAAAAAAAGGGTTTAAAGTGTAGTTTTTCAAAACTTTCAAATTATTTACTGTTTTTTTTTTTTAGAATTCATTGCTCTTATTTGTTTTTGATCAAAAACTGAAAACTAGATGACGTTATGTCTTCTAGTTCTTTAAAAAATTGAAAATTACCAAAATAAATATTTTAATTAAATTACTTTTCCTTGCTTAAGTATTAACGTAGTCTTATTTTGATAGTAATAATCGAATATGGATTAAGATACACCTAGGGTAAATTAATTTTTCTTAAATCCAGCTTATTTAAATGCAAAAGAAACTTTGCATGCACCCCATCTTGCACCCACCCAACCGTGCCCCCTTCCCCCCTTGCACGCACTCCAACTTGCACCCACCCCAAATCCTATAGTGTTCCCAAGCAGGGGCATTGCAGGGGGGCAGCATGCCCCCCCCTTACAGATCCCACTGTTGCATACACCCAAATTCGCACACACATTACTGTTGCATACACCCAAACTCGCACCTACCATTGTTACTATCAAAATAAGACCACTCAAGCAAAAAAAAAAGTATTAAATTAAAATAGTAGTTTTGGTTATTTTTAATTTGCATGCACCCCATCTTGCACCCACCGAACCTTGCCCCCTCCCCCCATTGCACGCACTCCAACTTGCACCCACCCCAAATCCTATAGTGTTCCCAAGCAGGGGGGTTGCAGATCCTTACAGATCCCACTGTTGCATACACCCAAATTCGCACACACATTACTGTTGCATACACCCAAACTCGCACCTACCATTGTTACTATCAAAATAAGACCACTCAAGCAAAAAAAAGAATTAAATTAAAATAGTTAGAATTATATAGAATTATAGAATTAAGTTAAAATAGTTATTTTTAATTTTCTCAAAAACTAAAAGACATAAAATCATCTAGTTTTCAGTTTTTGATCAAAAACAAATAAGAGCAATAAATTCTGAAATAAAAACAATGGTAGATAATCTTGAAGTATTGAAAAATTACACTTTAAACCTTTTTTTAACTTATTTTTACTCAAATTTTGAGTTTAAAATTAAATTTTTCAAAAACTAAGCATAGTTTTGACTTGAATTAAAAACTGGCTAATAAAACAGAATGTTGGCTTTAAAAAAATGTATAAAACTTAATTGTAAGTATCACCGTTATTTTTTAATTATTTTGTTCCATTTTAAATAATAATTTATTTAAATTGCCCCTACCGCCTGAACGGGGGGAGATAGACCCCCCTCCTATAGTAAAAAATGCTTGTATTAAGCTCCTCTACCGAAAACCGTTATTATTTCTTGGCGCCAAAGTTATCGTACTCGTGCCCAAATAACTAACAACATACTCGTAAGATTATAAATATAATAAGAACAGTTAGTGCCATCTGTTACTTAAGAAAATAGAGGTGATGACAAATCGATTTTTTATTATGTGTGTGGTGTAAAATTCAAAATTTTATACAATTAAAAAGCAAATTAACTCTGGCTAAATTAAAAAGGTATAAAAACTTTAAGAACTTTAAGGACAAAAAAAGCTAAGACATAAAACTAATTCTTTCAGTATAACAAATCGTGTAGGTAAATTAATAACATTATATTTTAGTACAGTTAGATAGAATATCGTATCAAAACCTTGATTTTTCGATGATCCAAAACAAGAAGCCAAACTTTTACTGCTCTTAAATAACCAGAGAACGAGATTCTGTGGTTTTTCGTGCGAAAAAAGGGATTATTGCTACATATGTAGGTTTCTCATGCTCGAAATCGGGCTTTGCAAGTAACCGGACCTCTTGAAACAAAACTTTGAAGACTTTAAAATAATATAAATGACGTACAGGTAGAACTTGCAAACATCGAAACAATTCAATTGAGTGCTCTTATCGATGAGCTTTACAAACATTTCTTATGGATTATTTTTGCCTGGCGTGGCGATAGGTACTTTGCGGGTAAGATTAGAAAACAAGCTTTGACGATAAGCTCATGTTTCACAAACCAATATCTACGCACTTGAATATCATGATTTAAATCACAAATTTGATTTAAGGGACTAGAAGAGCAATAAGCTATACCGAGATCATCAGTAAAAGCTCTGATTTTACCTATAAAATTGGTGGTTAGTCTTAGGGCAACCAAAACTGGACTGAATTTTAAAATACTGTGTTCTATGTTTTGATGTTCAAATATGGTAGACATGTGCATTCAAGAGGACACAAGCGTCCACAGATTTTCTCAAAACCCACCTCTGTCTATCAACTCCTACTCTCACCTTCCCGCGGTGAACAACGGGTGCCTAGTACCTCAACTGGAGATTGGGTTCTTACCCCAGTGGTAAGTTGTTGGAGCAGGAAACGAGAGAGGGGGGAGAGGTGTTTCCACTAAGGCACCCCTCCTTATCCAGACGACAGCGGAGGAATTCACGAGATGGAATCAACGGTGGCGTCTACAGTTCCAGTACTACTTGAAACACACTACTTAGTGAACACCTTATAACGCTTCTACGACATATTCGGAGCCCAGGACTATAAGAAGCGGTTTATCCAAGTTGGGGTTTGTGCGGTCGGGGTGACTTCCCGACCACGTAAAAAATACCTAAGTTGCGAAGCACCAACAAACCTCGGATACGGACGGATTTACTGTTGACAACCCACGCAAACGCTTCTACCTGAGCGTCGAACTTGTCGAGTTGCAGAAGCTGAGTAAGGTCAATGATTCTCGGGAATTATTTCTCCAGAAGAGTCCTGAAACCAAAGGTCGCTCGCCCCTACCCTTCCCAATCCTTATCCCCTCCTCCGTCGGCTTTGTGCTATTATGCTGGCTGATGTCTCCTTATCCCCCGACTGTAAAGTGTACCACTGTCTTTCAACACCTAGTTTCCTTCCTGGGAAGCTTATGGCTTAATTGCTGTTCGTCTCTCCTATTCCAAAACATATCCTTCCCTTCAACTTCCCAATTGGGCTGGATCTAAGGTGTTATACGACCCGTGCCGATAATCAGCCAGGCTGAGGGCCCAATATCTAAAAATATCTCATTTGTAACGGAGTATCCGGATACCAGGCGACCTCCGGATTAGCTAGCCTTATCTGTGTAAGCGAATCTCTGCACGGATGGACCCCCCTTTACTTCGCCTACTCGTGGGAATCAAATGGACAATTCAAAACAAAAACAAAAACATAACCAGAGGCAAAAACGTCAAACCCGTACCGGTACTCCAGCTACACCTGGCGGCAGTTCGGCGGCAACGTCGGCTGTCGTTGCACCTGTGCCAAACATCGGAGAAGGGATTGTACCAAGTCACTGCCCATCTTCTTGTGCGGTACAGGTTGTATCTACACCGGGCGGCAGTTCGGCGGCAACGTCGGATGTCGTTACTCCTGTACCAAACACTGGAAAAGGGCTTGTGCCAAGTCACTGCCCATCTTCTAGTGCGGTACAGGATGTACAATCGGCGAAAACGCTTCCTCAGGTCGGTAGTGGAAAGTTCGTGAATAATGATCTTTCTACTACTAAAGACAGTAAACCTCTCCAGAATGCTCCTAGGAGCTCGTATAAACAACGGCGTTATGCGATGATAATTCTAAAATCCTCTGGTTCAACACTGGGGGATGGAAGTAATCCCATCCTTAGCAAGAGGCAGGAGTGGGCTAAATCCATTCTAGACAAAACTAGTCGCCACGACTCCGCGTCAAAGCGACAAATGTCTTTGGAGGAGTCCACTCCCGTCCCTAAAAAGCCCAAAGTGCAGAACACTAGCACTCCCAACATTGCTAGAGTACCTCTCATTAAACCTTTTAGTGATGTACTTAAGGAATCCAATAAGATCATAGTTGCGGTCATTGATAGGAGCAATATTGATGGCACGATTACTTCTGACCGTTGGCAGATGGTGAAACTGGAGCTCTAGGCTGGTTTTCTAAAAGTCATGCGAGATCATCCGGGTCCACCGCCTGTAACAAGCGATAAGGGTTAATATCAAGGTCATGTCAAACTCATCGCTTGTAACGATCAGAGGTCGCGCGATCTCTATACACTTGCTGTCGGCATGCTGGGCGAAGTTTGGCCAGGCGCAAAACTCGAGGTCGTTGCAAAGGACATTCCATGATGGCCGAGAGCTCGCGCTTGGATCCCTAAAGAACACTCATGTCCAGATGACATACGTGAGATGATTAATATCAGCAACCCGGACCTCCCTTGTCACGACTGGAAGATCGCGAAACTGGAGGAAGTAAAGGGTCTTTATCGAAGTGCGATTATCGTAATCAATAAAGACTCTGTGGCTTCTCTGGCGCGAGATAAGGGAGTGATAAGATACGGTTTCGAGACAATTACGTTCCGTATTTATAAAAAAGATGAGGTAGACGCTTCATGCGAGCCTCCACAACCCTCTTCAGAAGCTGTGCCGCAAGAGGTAGGGGGTCCCAGTGATATCATCACCTTCTCATCCTTGGATGTGGATGAGAATGTGGCAGGGCCCTCTTCTGTCGCAGCACAGTCTTCTTCTGAAAACGTCAAAGGTTTATCCCAAATGGAGACCGATGACTCAAACGAAAAAAGCTCTCCCCAGTGAGGAAGAAGATGAACTATTAGGTTCCTCTTCATCTGATCTGGATGAGCTGGATTTAACAGTGGTGGAGGTTGATCTACCAATTTGTAGCCAAAATGCTGCAAATACTACAGATTAACCTCCAACACTCTAAGACGGCTTCGGCCTCCCTTCTTCTCCGCCTGACAAAAACTGAGGAAGATGTCGTTCTCATCCAAGAGCCCTGGATTGTGAAATTCCTGGTTCGAGGATTGAGAACTCCTGGCTACTACGTGCTATATGTAACAGGAAAAGGTAACCCAAGGTCCTGCATACTAGTAAAACGTAATCTAAATGTATTTTTATTCCCTAATTTCAGTGATAAACACGTCACCACAGCCAGTATGGTAATAGACAACCATACCTACTGGCTGGTATCAGTGTATTTGGGCCACGACCACCAGGGCCCACTGCCTGGTACCATTCTGGAGAAGACGGTCGCTGAATCAACAAGACGTAAAACCAGCATAATTATCGGTTGTGACACCAATGCGCACCATACTACGTGGGGTAGTACCGATATCAATGACAGAGGTGAGTCTCTTTTTGATTATATTTTAGCAACTAATCTGGTAGTAAGTAATGTAGGTAGTGAACCAACCTTCGTTACTAAAAATCGACAAGAAGTTTTAAATATGACTCTTGTCATCTCTCAAATAAAATATTTAATTGGAGAGTATCAAAGGAGCACTCGTTCTCCGATCATAGATACATCCAATTCACACTTATTGAAGAGTCCCCAAAACCGATCCAATTCCGAAACTACAGGAAAACAGATTGGCCAAAATATAGGGCGACTCTGAAGAATCTGATTAAACCAGAACTTTCTGATCCGCCCTTGTGCGCTCTTGAACTCGATCAAAAAGTCGACGAGCTTACAGCAGCTCTCAATAAAGCCATGGAAACTGCCTGCCCCTCCACTACAGTGCGGGGAAAGAAGAAACCATATTGGTGGGCTGCTAAACTGGGAATACTCAGGAAAGGCTGTAGAAGGCTTTTTAATCGTGCAAAAAAGACTAGACATCCCCAAGACAGGGACTCTTATAAGGAATCCCTCAAAAAGTATAAACAAGAATTGACAATAGCCAAAAGATCCTCATGGAGATCCTTCTGTAGCTCAATAGAAGTATCCTCGGAGGCATCAAGGATAAGGAAGATTCTCTCGACAAATCCAACCATGCCTAGTTGTCTTAAAAACTTGGATGGTACTTGGACTAACTCTTGCGAAGAAACGCTAAACCTGCTCCTAGACACCCACTTCCCAGATAGCTCAAAATCCGTTAATACAACAAACCATCCTGGGTCGGGTATTAACTTAACTTTTCCTCAAAGTCTGGTTACAAAAGAAAAATTGACATGGGCTCTGAATAGTTTCGAACCTTCCAAATCTCCAGGTCCAGATCAAATCGTACCAGCTGAGCTACAACTTACCATTGACATAACTTTGCCCATCATTGAGATGATCTTTAAAAGTTGTCTAGATCTGGTCTATATACCTCAGCGATGGAGAGAAGTAAAGGTAGTTTTCATTCCCAAGGCGGGCAAATGTTCGCATGTCAACCCTAAAGATCTAAGACCTATTAGCCTATCATCATTCATTCTCAAAACTCTGGAACGTTTGATTGATATCCATGTACGTAATAGCATTGATAAGAGACTATCGATGTCTCAGCATGCTTACTGCAAAGGGAAATTGGTAGAAACAGCCTTGCACACCTTGGTAAGAACTATGGAATACTCCCTAGAACAAAAGGAATATACTATGGTGGCCTTCCTGGATATTGAAGGTGCTTTCAACAACGTTGACACATCCGCTATCACTTCTGCTATGACGACCCTAAACGTCGAATACTTACTCTGTGAATTGATTAATCTAATGCTAAAAATCAGGATCATCAACTCTAAGATGGGGGAGTTTTGTACGAAACTTCAGTAGAGGCACTCCCCAAGGTGGTGTTCTGTCCCCTCTCCTGTGGAACATAGTGGTTAACGAGCTACTAATATCCCTTGAGAGAGGCTACAGAGCGGTTGCGTATGCCGATGATGTTGCTATCGCCGTCATAGGAGAACATCCTAATACACTGATAGACCTCCTCCAAAACGCACTCAATATGCTCACTAGATGGGCAGATCACTGCGGACTTAGTATTAATCCTCAAAAAACAGACCTCGTCCTTTTTACACGGAAATACAAGATCCCAGAAATTGTACCTACCTCCTTCAATAAAAGGTGTACCACTAATTTTTACCAATGAGGCCAAATATCTTGGTCTGATATTGGACAAAAAATTAAGTTGGAAACCTAATATTCAGGAAAGAGTTAAAAAAGCTACAGCAGCTCTTTTCCTTTGCAAAAAAGCCATAGGAAACAAATGGGGTTTTCAACCTCGCATAACTTATTGACTATACACATCGGTCATCCGACTAATACTTATGTACGGGGTTGCAGTATGGTGGACTGCACTGGAGAAAGTCACATACTACAACAAACTCAGCAGAGTCCAACGCACTGCATGTCTATGCATAAGCGGGGCATTAAGAACCACACCCTCAGCAGCGTTAGACACTCTCCTCCATCTGACACCCCTCGACATTTTCAGCAAACAAGTGGCAGCGAGTACCTACAGCTATAAGACTCAACGCCTCATCTCAATGGGCCAACAACAATGTTGGGCACTCCATCATTTTGAACCTCTTTGGTTCTATACCAAAGTACATAGACTACACTATTCCAAAACTCCAATTTGAAAAAAACTTCCAGGTATCCATTCCATCCAGAGATGAATGGGAAGACAAAAAACTCCTAGATGACAAAAGCATCCATTTTTACACAGATGGATCCAAGACAAATGAGGGAGTTGGTAGTGGTGTGTACTCAGAAAAGCTTAATCTGAGCATCTCATTCCGCCTCCCTAATCATTGTAGCGTCTTCCAAGCGGAAATTTTAGCGATCAAAGAGGTTCTCTCCAGGCTAAGAGAAAACGTGATATCAATTTCTGATATCCGCATCTTCTCTGACAGCCAGGCTGCTATCAAATCTCTTGACGGTGTCTCAACCAAATCTCTAACGGCCCTCGATGGTCGATCGTCTCTTATGGAGATGGCGCAGCAATTTAACATTCACCTATGCTGGGTGCCGGGCCACAGAGACATCACAGGAAATTGTAGAGCCGATGAACTCGCTAAAAATGGAACCGTCATACCTATTTCAACTGAAAGGGAGAAGATATGTAGGTACACCGATAGCTACATGTAAACTTCTGCTTAAAGAAACAGCTTTCGAGATAGCAAACTCTAGGTGGTACAATTTACCAACATGCGCAGCCACAAAACTAATATGGCCTTCACTGGACCTAAAGCGCTCTAAAGACTTGTTATCTCAAAGCAGACTTCATATTAGCTCCCTAATAGGTGTCCTTACGGGACACTGTCTTATAGGCAGACACGCTATACGACTTGGTGTAGCCTCAAATGACTTCTGCAGGAGCTGTATGGACGAGGAAGAAGAAGAACAAATCTCTCACCTCCTTTGCACCTGCCCTGCTCTTTCACTAAGACGCAAACTTCATCTGGGAGAATACTCTTTTGATAATCTCAGTGAACTAGCTAAAAAGGATATCAAATATCTCCTTCGCTATATAAAAAGCTCAAAATGGTTCGACTAGTGAGAAGTAATTCTCTAGATTCATGTGGTATCACAATGGGCCTTTTCTTTTGGCCTAAGTGTGTGGATTCTGTATCCGCAGCCACTTTAACCTAACCTAACCTAACCTAACCTAACCCACGCAAACGAAATAAGGACAACGAACTTCGGATCTGTACGTGCAATGTTAGGTCCTTATAACAGACCACGTGCGGCAGAACAATTAGCGGAAGCCCTAAACTGATGTAAGGCAGGTATTACCTCCATCCAAGAAGTGCTATGGGATGGACCGGGCAAACGCAAACTAAAAGACTGCGATGTATACTACGGCAACTGCTACCGAGAACAAAGATATCGTCTATTTGGGTGTGGATTTGTTGTTGGAACTAGACTGAGCCAAAAAGTCACGCTTCAACAGTGTGAGCGAGCGCATCACGACAATCTGCATCAAGGCTAAATTCGCCAACATAAGCCTAATATGCGCGCATGCCCCAACATAGGAGAAAGATGAAGACACCAAAGACATATTCTTTGAGCTATTAGACAAGACATATGAGCAGTACCGTGGCTATGACATTAAAATTGTCTTAGGCAGGGCCGGCCCCAGCCAAACTTACGCGCTGTGCAATATTTGTAGAAAGCGCCCCTTTTTTATATTTTCACACATAAATTGATACACAAGCGTAAGCCTTTCCCACATTACCCAGGACGTAGAATTTCAATGCGTTTTTTTATTGAGGTATGCCCAGTAGACCTAAACCATAAACTAAAACGCAGTGAAGAAATGAGCAGAGGGAAAACGTTTAAACTTGGAAACTTACTTTTCTCGCCTTACATTTTGCAAATTCAGAAATAAGATCATCAAAGTCAAAAGAATTTAATAGTTCCTTTGCAATGGACATTATAGATAAACCTACCAATCTCTCTTGAGTCATGGTTATCCTAAGATATTTTTTAATAATTTAAAGTTTAGAAAAACTACGTTCTCTTGAAGCTACCGCGACCGGGATTGTATTAAAGATTTGAAGAACAATTACTAAATTCGGAGCAAAATCTTCAAGGTTTGAACTAAAAATAAAATTTAACACATCTAAACTTGAGCTTTGTGGTGTAACAAGCTGGAATATTACGGTTAACTCTTGAAACAATTCTTCTCCATCTAAATCTTTAAAACTACTTTATGTTAAAACATTCTGCAAATTAAGGCATGAAGCACGTACATTTTTATTTTTTAAACATTCGCTTATGTTGCATAAAAATGAAAAATTGTTACTATACGTATCAAACCTTTCAAGTATTTAAAAAAAAATTCAACTTTAAATCTTTGTTTCGGGTGTAATATAATTTCAGGACATTCATCAGCATAAAGTATTTTTCTCCGTTGAGATCGCAATGATGAAGCTACAGGAAACATATTTGGTATTTCTAGGGAACTAGCAATACGATCGGTTAATTGAACATACCTACTCATTAAATTTCTCATCGGAAAGCATTAAAATCAATCTATTTTTTGTATTTTCTAAAACTGTTATGTTGACAGATTAACGGACGGACTTTGCAAATATTTACTAGTTTAATTTCGTATTTTCTAAAATATGAAACCAAATTAGCAGGCAGCAAATAAATGTAGAACCAAAAATTTTATTCCCTAACGATTCTGCAATGTTTTTTGCCTCTAGATTTCTTAATTCTATAAGAGCTTTATATATTTCTTCTTAATTTGTTTTAAAAGGCCTTAATGCGTCTAACCTGCTATCTCATCTAGTCTCAGAAACGGGTTTCAAAGTAAGACTTGGAATTTTTTTCTTATAAATATCCCACCTCGTTGTGGAACTTGAAAAAAAGTTATACAAACATTGAATTGTATCGAAAAATTTAACTGCATAAAATGAGCACCGAGCCGCATCATTAACCACTAAATTTAAGGAATGCGGGCAACATGGAACGAAAAATGCTCTTGGTTCCAGGGTTCGAATTCGATTCTGAACACCCGCTTCTTTTCCTTTCATATTCGAACCATTATCATAACTTTGGCTTCGACAGTTTATTAAAATTCCATGTAATTGAAGTTTGTCTAAAATCAACTGAGTCAGTCACATTCCGGTCTTGTCACAAAATACGTCACTTCTATTAAAAATTGATAGTTATTTATTTAATGTTAATTAACCAACAAAGCGAAAAAACAATTAAAACAATCTGCATTCTGCACCAGACTAGATATACATATGTACCTACATTAAAAGTAGCCGTTACAACAGTCATTAACTTTCAAAAAAAAAAAAAAAACAAACAAACTGCCTGCGCAAGAACTATTCGACTCCACATAGATTCATCCCCCTTTAATTTTTTCGCTCTATGCTCCTTTTCCATTCTATTAAAAATTTCATCTCCTGTAAGCAGGCACTTAACTCTTACACAGTGTGCAATAAGAAAACCTGCACGCTCTGCCCCATATGATTCCGTATAAATAAGTTTTTTTTGAAATATCTCCCATGTTAGTTTCGCTTTCGATACTTAGTGTGCAAAAAAGAAAACTTGCACATCCATTGACCATTTGTAGCAAAGACACCTACCTAGTTTCCAAATATTTCACCCTGTTCATACAAGAGAAAAAATCTCAACACAAAAAAGTTCCATGCAAGAGAAAAAAAGAAAAAATCTCAACACAAAACATTTCCATGCCACCTCATATGTGCAAGATTTATTTCATGCACACCGAGTCCCAAAATTAACATAGAGAGTATGACAAAGCAAAATACTTATTCATATTGAATCGTATGGGCTTGTACGTGCAGGTTTTGTATCACGCACCGTACCTGAATGTGAGTTCTCATCGACAAAGAAAACAACAAAAACAAAATGGCAGCAGTTTGAAAAAAAAAATGTTCTTGTTGCATATTTTTCAACAATTCCGAATTTTTTAAAAATACTAAATGAAAAGTTATATTTTTGGGCAAGGACCACACGATAAAGAGATGTATAAAGAACATCCTCTCCAAATTTGAAGTAAATCGGTCTATTAGAACTCGATATATCCTTACCGCCAGCTCGAAAAAATTAGTTTCGAGAAAAACGCGTTCAAAGTTTTGAGACAAGTTTTCGACAATTTTACTTATAGAATGATACAGAAAACGTAATTATTTTTAATCAGCGATTCCTGCTCCATATAAAAATCCTTCCTCTACTCAGTATAAAGGTTGCCACAAAAGTAACTTAATTTGAAACTAAAAGGACAAAACAGTTTCTATGACCTTCAATTAACTTGTGAAATAATAGGAATATTAAAAAATCCTTTTAAACGCATATTCTTGAATGTCTAAACTTTGGAAATATGAAAAAAAAATTGATTTTTTCAAAATTCTACACTAGAAAAACCCTTTAACATATAAACGAGTTTTTACTCACAGCTTAAAAATGTTCTTTATTGTTCTGTAAAAGAGGACAAAATTGAAATAACATAATTTGTATCTTAACCTTACATGTACACATTTCAAGGGCTAAAGTGACAACTTTAGTTAATAAATGTAGTTTAGTAGTTTAAATCAGAACACATTAATTTCGATCAATGATCGTTTGATTCATTTTATTTAGTTCAAATTTAAAGTTTAACACTTAAAGTTAGTTGTTAATTATTTAATTTAGTTCAAAAATCCAAACATTAGTTTAATTAATTTTGTAAAAATGTAAAAAAAAGTATAACACACGACTTTGCTTAACTGACTCGACTTTACATTGCGGCTTTTCCAATAAGAGTGATTTTAAGATTCAATACAAAGAGAAAGAGCTGTAGTATGGACATTAGTATGGAATGGACATTAGGTTAACGGACGCAATGGAACTTCACTTCTTGGCTATACTTGGTTCCTACATAAATTATTTTAGAACGCTGGTGTCCAGCAGGGTACATAGTCTAACTGTTTAATTAAGTCGACTCTCTACATATGAAAGCATTCCAATATTCAAACAGTTTTCTAAATATGCCATATTTAAGAGCAAAACACAATAGTTTAGAGGTTTTTGTTGCTCTCACGCAGAAATGTAAGAAATTGTTTTGAAACTTAGTTTTTTTCAAAAATGGATTAATGGGAAAAACGCTACAAAAATTCCAAAACCCAGAAAATGAGAAAGAATCTGATATCAACAATTTTGTGGCTTTTCTTGACGTAGTTTTTTCGGACTCAATTTTTGGGAGTCTATTATTACTATCGCTATCAGTCCGCTTACTCGTAGATTGGAGCTGATGCTAGAAAATATTTTGATCTTAAAGGAGTCAACAAAACTTAACAATTGTGGAGAGAAAAATGTTAGTTAGTTAGTTTAACAAAAGTGTCACTTTTGCTGTTTTTGGGACATTTATATTCTTAAAATTCGTGTTTAAATCTTAGCTCTAGAACATCTAAAGCAAATTCACTTCAAAAGTAGATTTCTTTAATTTTTTAAGATCTTTAAAGTTTTATTCAACAGAGAATTGATTTTAAAATTTAAAAATGTACCTGCGAAATAAGTTTTTCTCAAAAATTTAAATACCATTTTATTTCTCAAAAAACCTAGATTAACTTATTTTTTTTCGAAAATCATTAGAACGTGTTTTTTTAAATTAATTTTTATATATACAATTTTTAAACTTGTCTTTAAAATATTTTGGTATGCAGTTTTTAAGTGCTTATAAATATACATTTCACATTTAAATTTTGTTAAAAATGTTCACCCCCTTCTGAGATATCAAGTTTGGAAAGAAACATTATTATTTTTTTTTTAAATAAAAAAATCATCAGTATGAAAATTTGATCATCGACAAGAGCTTGCATTGAAAGAGAAGAGCATTGAAATCGGTCGATTAGTTCTTGAGAAAACCTAAAAACAAAATAACGGTTTTATGAGGGGTACCCTTCTGGAGCAGTACCAAAATATGTTTTTCTTGTAGAAAGAAGCCGAATTAAGGAAACAAATTAGAGAAAGTTTTTGAAAAAAATAGAATTTTCGGTCCTAAACCAACAAAGTTGTATGGGGACTGGTATTATGTTAGTATTAAAAAAATTAAAAAAAACGCCTTAAGCCAATCGGCTGAAAACCTTTATTTCAATTGGCACTATGGTATTCGAAATGTTTTACGAATCCAAGACTTGCCAAATAGTTCATGTATGTCTCAAGTAAAAATCACTTCAATGTTCACTATTTATGTGCATCAAAAAAATAATATGGAATTGAAAGGAGTGCGTGAAGTTAGCCCCCCTTTTTTCGATTTTCCAATTTTGGAAAGTTGTTCCAGGTTGTGCCCGGTTTGTTCCGCATTGTTCCAAAGTTTTTTTGAAAAATACCCAAAAATGGGGGTTTTAGACCCCAAAAACTGTTTTTGACCTAGCCCCCCCTTTTTCGAAAATTGATTTTTTGAAAATTGTTCCAGGTTGTTCTAGTTGTTCTGAACATTGTTCCAAATTTTTGGATCTCTATTATCAAAGTTTTAAAAGATATGGGCAAAATTTGAAAAAATTCTAGCCCCGCCTTTTTCGAAATTTCAACTTTTTATATTTTTTTTTAGATTCTAAAAAGTGTTCTAACCATTGTTCCAAAAAATAAGAGTCGTGAAATGTATATTTTAAAAGATATTGCCCCGATTTTTTTTTTCAAAAATGCAAAATACGTCTTCCCATTTTTTTTTGTTTAAGCCTACATTTAAATAAAACGTGATTAAACAAATGTACAGCAACCAAAACTTGGCTTATAACCTATTATTTACGCTGATGATCGATCTTAAAAAAAATCTCGATGTCTTTTAATTTTGTAAAAATTATTTTAGCTCCCCCTTTTCAAAAATCAAAAATTCAAAAAATGTTCCAAGTCTAACCATACTTCCCCCATTTCGTGTCCAAATTTCATCCAAAACCATAAGCAAATAAAGCTAAAGGTGCACATAAACGAAAAAAATAATATTTCCCCTCCCTAGTGCCCCCCTTGAAAAAATTAAAAATTTTAAGCCAAAGCTGTATTCTTTCAGCAAAGACCAAAAAGTCTTTAAGATTCGGAGTCTATTAATTAAATAATGATTATGCCTACATTCAAAAAAACATCCCCAACCCCCCATTTACAAACACCCACATTTAAAAAATATTTTAAATGTATAATCACTCAGATCAAATTGTTCCAAAGTTTCATTCAAATATGTTCGAAAATAAAGATATTAAAACCAAATAAATCTTAACAGTGTATCATTCTGTTAACCATATTCTGGCCCCCCTTTTCGAAATTCAAAATTCCAAAACTTGTTCCCAATTGTTCCGGGGCTCTTCTAAATTGTTCTAGAGATTCGTTTCTTAAAATTGATTTTTAGTAGGAAAAATTTACAAAAAATGCTCCCCCGCCCCTCCTTTGCCAAAATCTAAAATCTAAAACTTGTTCCCTATCCAAAATCTCTCAAATCAAATTGGTCCAAAGGTTCATTGAAAAATGAAGATTTTAAGCTGAAAAAGTGTTAACAGAAAAATCTTGTTACTTGCTTTGAAATTTTATTAACTCCCCATAGGTAATTATTGTAATCGGCCCGATTTGTCCAATTGAAAATTTTGACATTGACGTTTCAAGGCCGCTAGAGTCGAATTAAAAGATTTTTAGAGAGATGTGTGTACGTGCGTATGTACGTACATATGTACGTTCGTACATTCGTGAAGTTTTTTCGTCTTCCATAGCTCAAAAAACAGTAGAGATATCGACTTCAAACAAATTTTGTTATACAGATAATAATGCAGAAAGATGTAGAAAGGGCTCTCAAAAAAATGGCGTGGGTGGTTTTTTTACCATATCAATTTAAAAAAAAGGTGAACATTTTGGTTTACCCAAAATATCTCACGAACCAATAACGCTAGCGAGTTGAATTAAATCTTATATTGTAAACTGTGACGTGATACAGAACTAGTAAACTTCTAAATTTAGAGTGTTTGATGCAACCATTAAAACATGCCTGTGCTATGCAAATCAAGTGTTTGGCTATCAAAACTTAGAAGAATTTGAAGTAATTCAACGCTTATTTTTCAAGCGCATCTTTAAACTGGATTATTCAACACCTACATATGCAATCCATACTGAATCCGGTATGCCACAAGTATTTTTAAAAAATCTTAAATCAAATGCTGATTATATAATAAAAGTTATGAAAAGGCCTGACTCAAATCTTTAAAAACAGATGTTAAAATATGCACTTAGACGTCAAATATCGCCTTTCAAAGAATGGAATGATCTAGCTTTTAGACACAGCGTAGACTTCGATCTCAATAATACAGCCCATACCAATTGGCAGGACTTATTCTATAGCTGTATAGGTAAAATAGATGATTCCCTGTATTTGCAATGTCTGAATAGAGCACAAACATCGACAACTAGGCTTATATATAAAGAATTAAACCACACACTTTTTATTAGAAATTATTTTAACGAAAAACTCACTCTTAATCAAATGAGTGTTATCTTTAAACCAAGGACTGAAATGCTCTGTTTAAATTATAGACCTCATAGAACTGACCTTCGCCCGATATGTAGTTTGTGCAACCGCAATGAAACCGAAAACGTGTATCATTTTCTTGCTGTGTGCCCAATCTTACGAGAAATCCGCAGGCTTTACTTCTCAAAGAGTTTCCTTACATTTGAAGATACAAAGGATCTTTTAAATGGTTGCTCAGGTTGGAATGTTCTTTGTCGCTATGTGAATCATGCCTTAGGTTACCGCAACAGTTTAATCGATTGAATTTTAAACTATTTTGAATGATGATTAAATAAAATGTTAATCTCTTTTTCTGTTAACATGTTCTTCACTTTTTTATTTATTTTTGTATTTATGTAAAATTTATTAAATTTGATATTATATTTTAATACTTATATATTTTTGTAAATGTTATATTATTTTTTTATATGTATTTATAACTTTAACCTTTTCTTTCTCTTTACTAAAAACTCGTAATAAGTCAATTAGGCAGACGGCAAAATTTTTGTCAAGCTTTATAATTCTTATATCAACAAAATGTAAACAATTAGCGAGAAATAAAGAATGTATTAATAATAATAATAATAATAATAATAATAATAATAATAATACAGAACTAGTATATTTTTGGCAAAAATTCCAACTAACGGTTTTTTTTATAAATCAAACAAACTAAAAAAAAATATTTGTCACCTCGAATATTTTACGAACAAAAAATTATTTTTTCTCCAAAACAATTTTGTGCAACGAAAAATAACGTTTTAAACATGTGGTAAAATTTTGAGAAAAATCGAATAAACAGTTTTTTTTTTTCAAATAAAAACCTAAAAACAGCAATACTAAAACTTTAAAAATATTTTTTAAAAAATTCGAGATTATTGCTTCCAAATAATTTTATGTTATAAGAAATATTATTTTCAACATTCGGAAAAATTTTGAGAAAAATCGAATTAAATATAAAAAAATTACTGAACGTCAAAACAATATTTTTGGTGAGATAAAATAAGTTTAAAGCCAATATTTTTAATGTTTAACAAGATATTTGAGCCGAAAGTAAATTTTTAACAAGTTTTAGTATTGCTGTTTTTAGGTTTTTATTTAAAAAAAAAACTGTTTATTCGATTTTTCTCAAAATTTTACCACATGGTTAAAATGTTATTTTTCGTTGCACAAAATTGTTTTGGAGATAAAATAATTTTTTGTTCGTAAAATATAATAGTAAAATAAATAGTTTTTTTCATTTATAAAAAAAACCGTTAGTTGGAATTTTTGCCAAAAATATACTAGTTCTGTATCACGTCACAGTTTACAATATAAGATTTAATTCAACTCGCTAGCGTTATTGGTTCGTGAGATATTTTGGGTAAACCAAAATGTTCACCTTTTTTTAAATTGCTATGGTAAAAAAACCACCCACGTAATTTTTTTGAGAGCCCTTTCTACATCTTTCTGTATTATTATCTGTATAACAAAATTTATTTGAAGTCGATATCTCTACTGTTTTTTGAGCTATGGAAGACGAAAAAACTTCACGAATGTACGGACGTACGTACATACATACGCACGTACACACATCTCTCTAAAAATCTTTTAATTCGACTCTAGCAACCTTGAATTTTTTTGTAAATTTTTTCTACTAAAAATAAATTTTAAGAAACGAATCTCTAGAACAATTTAGAAGAGCCCCGGAACAATTGGGAACAAGTTTTGGAATTTTGAATTTCGGAAAAGGGGGGCCAGAACAAATATAACATGATTTTTCGACTTAAAGTGTTTTTTGGCTTAAAATCTTCATTTTTGAATATTTTGGATTAAATCTTTGGAACAATTTGATTTGAGTGATTTTGGAAAGGGAACAAGTTTTAGATTTTCGATTTTGGCAAAGGGGGGGCGGGGGAGCATTTTTTGTAAATTTTTCCTACTAAAAATCAATTTTAAGAAACGAATCTCTGGAACAATTTAGAAGAGCCCCGGAACAATTGGGAACAAGTTTTGGAATTTTGAATTTCGGAAAAGGGGGGCCAAAATATGGTTAAAAGAATGATACACTGTTAAGTTTTATTTGGACTTAGTATCTTTATTTTCGAACATATTTGAATGAAACTTTGGAACAATTTGATCTGAGTGATTATACATATAAAAATATTTTTTAAATTTGGGTGTTTGTAAAGGAGGGGTTGGGGATGTTTTTTTGAATGTAGGCATAATCATTATTTAATTAATAGAAACCGAATCTTAAAGACTTTTTGGTCTTTGCTGAAAGAATACAGCTTTGGCTTAAAATTTTTAATTTTTTCAAGGGGGCACTAGGGAGGGGAAATATTATTTGTTTCGTTTATGTGCGACTTTAGCTTTATTTGCTTATGGTTTTGGATGAAATTTGGACACGAACTGGGGGAAGTATGGTTAGACTAACATTTTTTGAATTTTTGATTTTTGAAAAGGGGGAGCTAAAATAATTTTTACAAAATTAAAAGACATCGAGATTTTTTTTTAAAGATCGATCATCAGCGTAAATAATAGGTTATAAGCCAAGTTTTGGTTGCTGTATATTTGTTTAATCACGTTTTAATAAAATGTAGACTTAAAAAAAAAAAACTAAAAAGTGGGGCGACGTATTTTGCATTTTTGAAAAAAAAAAAATCGGGGGCAATATCTTCTTTTAAAATATACATTTTACGACTCTTATTTTTTGGAACAATGGTTAGAACACTTTTTAGAATCTAAAAAAAATATAAAAAGTTGAAATTTCGAAAAAGGGGGGGCTAGAATTTTTTCAAATTTTGCCCATATCTTTTAAAATTTTGATCATAGAGGTCCAAAAATTTGGAACAATGTTCAGAACAACCTGGAACAATTTTCAAAAAATCGATTTTCGAAAAAGGGGGGGCTAGGTCAAAAACAGTTTTTGGGGTCTAAAACCCCCATTTTTGGGTATTTTTCAAAAAAACTTTGGAACAATGCGGAACAAACCGGGAACAACCAGGAACAACTTTCCAAAATTGGAAAATCGAAAAAAGGGGGGCTAACTTCACGCACTCAATTGAAGGCTAGTTTAAGGAATTTCAAGGCAAATTTATATAATATTGACGATCTCTTATTCAAAGTTTCTTCTTAAACACCTGAATATTTGCTCTTTTTCTTACAAACAAATTTTATGAAAATAATTGAAAGCATTACTTAAGTTACAAAAATGTTAGTTGTTTTTGACAGCAAACTACTTTTTGGTGAATGTCGTTAAATTATTAACAAATCTTTAGATGAAATCTTTACTTATACAACTGAACTGTATAAGCTTTGTGGCCCATATGACCCTTCCTGGATCGTCCATTGGTCAAAATTTGATGAGTTTGTGCTAAGTTCTTGGAATAGGGCTGAATTTCTGATTCATATTATGTTCTTGGTCCAATCCTCAGTTAAAAGTGGTACTTTTGGCAACAAAGTTTTAGGAAGCAAAATACAAATTTTGTTTTCATATACCTAAAAAAAATAAATAATTCAAAATATAATAGGGGTCATATTCATTAACTCAATACGATTAGTTTTGCATGGAAGGGAATTCCTACAAAAATACAAACAAATTATCTCCCAGGGGGGGTCATGACCCCTACGACCCTGTAAGGACGATCAGGGGAACATCGTAAGTAGAACCGCAGTATATGTTGAGAATATGCTGTTGTTGAATGGGCTTCGGGTCAAATGAAACAAATATTTTATTTTTGTCACAACGTTTCGTCCATGTATATGGACATCATCAGGTGAACAATGGTTCCTATATTAGCATTGATAAATATGTTAAAAAATTGTTTACAAAATATTCACATTACAGTAAGAACTTACAATAATTGTTACATTAAAATTAAATACATAGTAAATTTCTTCTACAGAGTAAAAAAAAGTTAAACTGACACGTAACTGTCCAACAATAAAGTACAAGAAATGAAAAATTATATAAACATAAAGCGCATCGAAATCATATTGCAGAGCTTTTTCTTTTCCTTTTCTCCACCAAGTGTTTGTAGTGTGGGCTGACGTCTTCCATACCGGTTCGTCTGTTCATTGTGTTATCAGCATTGATTATATGTAATGTTTCGATAATCATCCTTTTGTTTTGGTGTTCTTCTCGCTGCATTATTTTGACGTTATCGTGGTTGGGCTGTGCTTGAAAGCTATGCAATGTGATGCCAGTGCTGTCTTCTGTGGTGCGTTGCTCTTGATGTCAGATTTGTGTCCAGCCAGTCTGCTTTTGAGTTTTTGTTTAGTTGTTCCTATGTAGATTTGGTTACATTCTTCGTCTGAGTTTCCATTACAATCAATTTTGTAAACTAAATTTGAATGTTCCATTTTGTCTATTTTTGTTTTCAGGTTAGTGTATATTTGTGAAGTTGTGTTTGTGGATTTCATGGCTAATTTATATTTCTCTTGATCTATAAGTTTTGCACTTTTGAACCGGTCTGCTATTTCTTTAATGTACGTAAAGGATTTGTATATTTTATTTTCTCTTTCTTTTTGTTCTGTTGGGTGGATGGTTCGATTTTCATATTGTGTAATAAGTGTTTTTATTATTTGTAACGGGAAGGCGTTTTTTTTGCAGTATTTCTTTTATTTTTACTTTGTTACTGATGTGATATTCTATGTCGCTAATTGAAAGTACTCTATGTATCAAGTTTTTGGCTGTGTTGAAAATTATTTGTTTAGGATGCTGGGAAAAGAAGTTTATCAATCTACCGGATGAAGTTGGTTTTTGGAACCAATCCATTTTGAGTTTTCCTTGTTCACGAATGACTACTGTGTCAAGGTATGCTAATCTGTTGTTTGCTTCAATTTCAACTGTGAATTGTATTTTTCTATGGAAACTGTTGAGGATATTTAGAGTGTGTTCAATGTCTTTCGCTTTTGTTATGGCAAATATGTCGTCCACATATTTTGTCAAAACCTTAGGTTTGTTTTGTAGTTTTTCGAGGCAGTTATTAAGGAGCTCTTCGAGAATGATGTCTGCTATTATGGGTGAAGCTGGATTTCCCATCGGCATTCCATCTTTTTGTTGGTACGTTTTGTTGCCATAAACCAAGTAGTTGTTGTCGATTATGCAGAATCTTAGTATTTCCAGAAATTTTGACTTTTTGATGAGAGTGTGTTCCTTAATTTTGTCCCAGCTTTTACTGATAAGTTCTAGTGCCGTATTTAGCGGAATATTTGTAAAAAGAGATATTACATCGAACGACACCAGAACTTCGTCATTTTCCATTTTTAGCCCCTGTAATTTGTTTTTGAATTGGAGTGAATCCTTAACATTAAATTGGGAATCTGTTGTTAGGTTTTTCAAAATACTAATGAGGTACTTGGCCAAGTTA
This sequence comes from Eupeodes latifasciatus, assembly GCA_920104205.1. NCBI lineage: Eukaryota > Metazoa > Arthropoda > Insecta > Diptera > Syrphidae > Eupeodes > Eupeodes latifasciatus. The sequence goes on from OV049924.1 coordinate 163,174,120, forward strand.
AAACACGGAACTTTCGTTGAAGAACATATAGGGCGTAGGGGAAGACCTTCTTTATGGATTTTGGGAAGTCCATAAAGTCTGGGAGCTACCGAATTTTACTAAACTATTTAACGTTCTCTTGTATTTTGGCCAATTTGTTCTTTTCAGATTTCGAAAGATCGGTTGGCAAGGTGGTTCATTTATAAAGTCAAACTGGATGTATCTATGATCAGAAAAGGAGTGATCTTTAGATACCTTCCAGTTCAAAATATTATTATTAATGAAGTCGGAGACAAGAGTTATATCTAAAACTTCTTGTCGATTTTTAGTAATAAAGGTTGGCTCATTACCAACGTTACTTACGAGTAGGTTAGTGTTTAGAATATAGTCGAAAAGAGACTCACCTCTGTCGTTTATATCCGTGCTACCCCATACTGTATGGTGGGCGTTAGCGTCACTACCGATGATGAGGCCGATGTTGAGCCTTTGTTCTTCAGTTATCAATCTCTCCAGAGTGTCACCCGGGAGAGGGCCAAGATGGTCGTGGCCAAGATACGCCGACGCCAGCCAGAACGTTCCTCTGGCTGTTTCCAGACTTGCGGCGGTGATATCTCAATCGCTGAAATTAGGGAGTAAATATACATTTAGGCTGCGTTTTACTAATATGCAAGATCTGGGTTCATCCTCACCTGATGCATACAGCACGCAGTATCTGGGAGTCCCGATTCCTCGAACAATGGATTTAATAATCCAGGGTTCTTGAATCAGGAAAATATCTTAATCGCTGCTGGATAGGCGAAGAAGAAGGGAGGCCGAAGCCTTTATGGATTATTGGAGGTTAATCTGGAGTAACCGCAGCATTTTTGCTACTGCACTCCCGATCAGCCTCCAACACAGTAATGTCGGAGTCATCCATATCAGAGGACGATATCAGAGGGCAAGGGTTTTGTGCCTCGACCCCATCTTTTTTATAGACCCTCAGCGTAATTTCATCGAACCCAAACCTAATCACACCTTTTGATTGCGCCAGAGGAGAAAGGGACTCTGCATTGATGATTACAATAGCACCCTTGTAGGGTCCCTTTGGATCCTCCAATTTCGCAACCTTCCAGTTGTGAGTAGGAAGGGTTGGATTGGAGAGCCGGATTACCTTCAGAACGTGGTCAGCTTCCCTGAATATGGCCGGAACCGTGATGCGAGCTCTTGGTCTGCAAGGAATGTCCTCCTTTGCTACAACCTCGAGCTTAGCACCAGGCCAGACCTCTCCAAGTCGGCTGACCGCCAGCGTCAGTAGGTCGCACGACCTCTGATCATCACAGACCATCAACTTGATGTGTCCCTGATGCCAACCGCCATCTTTTGTGATGGGCGGTGGTCCCGGATTGTCAGACATGATCTCGACAAAACTGAAGGCCAGCTGTCCTTTGGCCAATGTCCAGTTCTCGGCAGAGATCGTGCCATCCACATCACTTCTGTCGATAATCGCGACTATCTTTTTGTCCTTTAGAACGTCACTGAAGGACATTTTTGCCTTGCGAGGGTCAAGAGGAGTGCTGGTGTTTAGCACTTTGGGGCGTTTAGGTAGTGAAACACTACCTTCCATAGACCTTTGTCGCTTCGACGTTGAGTCTTGGCTGGTCTTAAAATTATTTTTGGCCAGGAAATTCTTGGCCCATTTAATCTTGGCGTCATGCTGAGAGTTTCCTCCAGCGCCTAGTTGTTCACCAAACGTCTGGAGAATCCTCTTAGCATTACGCATGCCCCTGTAGTAGGCCTGAGGGTCTGAGCTTACGCCCATCTCCCCCAGGACCTTCTTTAGGATTATTTGCTTTGGAGGTAGAAGGACCTGGCACCACAGCCCTACTACCTCCGACACGCGGTGTAGAAGAGACGAGAGGTTTACTCTCTGTGGTAGTAGAGGAGTCGTTCTTCACAACTGCCTCACTACAGGAAGAAGGTGATGTTACCTGTTTGTCCGATATTCCACTGGCGACAACAGGTCTGTGAGTGTCCACAGCCTTGTCGGCACCAGTGGAAGAGGGATGAACAGCAGACAACTTTGCCGTCGTACTGCTGGCCGGTTCGGTCTTTTGATTTTGTTTTTGTTTTGTTTGTTTTGTTTTAAATAAGTTCATTTTGAATCCCACGAGTAGCGGATAAGGGGTGGTCCATCTGTACAGAGATCCGTGTATACAGATAAGGCTAGTTAATCCGGAGGTCGCCAGGTATCCGGATACTCCGTTAGCGACTGAGCTAGTTTTTTAATTGGGCCCTCAGCCTGGCCGATCATCGGCACGGGTCGTATAACACCTTAGATCCAGCCCAATTGGGAAGTTTAAGGGAAGGATATGTTTTGGAAAAGGAGAGACGAACAGCAATTAAGCCATAAGCGTCCCAGGAAGGAAACTAGGCATTGACAGAAAGTTATACCATACAGTCAGGGGATAAGGAGACGTCAGCCAGCATAATAGCACAGAGCTGACGGAAGTGGGGGTAAAGGATTGGGAAGGGGAGGGGTCGAGCGACCTTTGGTTTCAGGACTCTTCTGGAAAAATAATTCCCGAGAATCATTGACCTTACTCAGCTTCTACAAGAGGGGGGATGTGGAACGATTTGGAATCCTAATTCCAATAGTTTTGCGGTCGCAACTGCTGAGGTATGAGCTGGTGCGTTGTCGTGACGGAAAAGAACTTTTTTGTGGGCCAGTCGTGGATGTTTCTCCTTCAGCTCGGTTTTCAAACGGTCCAATAGCAATGAATAATATTCACCTGTAATGGTTTTACCCTTTTCCAGATAGTGGATGAAGATTATTCCTTGCGAATCCCAAAAGACAGTCGCCATAACCTTCCCAGCCGACGTCCAGAACGTTCAGCGTCTGTTGTGCTCATATGGCCACTCCGAAAATTTTGAAACCACTTGTAAACTGTTCTACTAGAAGGTGCGCAGTCACCATAATGTTTATCAAGCTTCTGTTTAGTCTCCTGAGGAGTTTTGCCTTTCATAAAGTAATGTTTAATCAACACGAAATTATTTTTCGTTCATTTTTTTGTCTTCCTCAATTCAAACGAATGTCAAACACAAACCAATAGACCAAGGGCGGATCCAGACTTTTAATCAGGGGGGGGTCATACACTTAGATGAGTTTTTACTCACCGCTTAAAAATGTTCTTCAATGTTTTGTAAAGGAGGCTAACAAAATTTTTATAACATAAAGTGCATCTTAACCTTACGTTTACACATTTCAAGGGCTAAAGTGACAACTTTAGTTATCAAATTATAATAGAACACTGTTGTACAATGTACAGCAATTTATGATGACTCCCTACATATGAAAGCATTCCAAGATTCAATCAGTTTTCTAAATATGCTATATTTAAGAGCTAAATCACAATAGTTTAGAGGGTTTTTGGTGCATTTCACGCAGAAATGTAAGAAACTGTTGTGAAAAGTAGCTTTTTTCCCATTTATATTAATGCGAAGAACGCTTCAAAACTTGAAAAATCCCGAAAATGAGAGAGGATCTGATATGAAGAATTTCCGCTATCAGTCTGCTTACTCGTATTTTGCTTAGTCAACAAAACTTAAAAATAGTAGAGAGAAAATTGTTTGGTTCTTGAATTTAGCCATTAATTTAACAAAAGTGTCACTTTTGTTGTTTTTGGGACATTTATATTATTGAAATTCGTGTTTAAATCTCAGTTCTAGAGCATCCAAGCAAATTCACTACAAAAGTAGATTTATTTAATTTTTTAAGATCTTTTGTATTTAACAGAAAATGAATTTTGAAAGAAATAAAATGGGTGCAGGGAATTAACTTCACGGGAACTACCTTCACATGGGAACTAACTTCACCACTAGTGGGAATTAATTTAACCTTTTTTTGGTGAAGTTATTTCCCACTGAAGGTGGGAGATAATTTTACTTTTTTGTGGGAATCAATTTCACTTTCGTGTGAAGTTAACATAAGTTGAAGTTGAAAAATGACAGATACTTGTTGCTCGATTGAAATTTTTGAAATTGGAGCCTAAAATAAGTTTTTTTTTGAATTGATAGCACGGCGTACTAACAGCTAGGTATGCAACCCCCCTGCTTGGGATCACTATAGGATTTGGTGTGGGTGCGAGTTTGGGTATATGCAAAGAACACGAATGCGTTGTGATTCTTTCATAACTGTGAGCCATACTTGCTTTTTTTTGTTGGGAATTTCTTTGATTTTAGTGCTCAAATGCAAAAGTTCTTTGCATATACCCAAACTCGCACCCATCCCAAATCCTATAGTGATCCCAAGCAGGGGGGTTGCAGGGGGGCAGCATGCCCCCCCTTACATACCTAGCTGTTAGTACGCCGCCGTGCTATCAATTCAAAAAAACTTTTTAGCAAATTCTAGACAATAAATCAACCATTTTTACGTGTTTTGTATGTAAAAAAGTGAACTTTAAAAATTCGGCGTTGTTTCCATTATTTTTTTGGCCTTATTTCCTTTTATAAATCGAAATAAAGCCAAATTGGTTTTATTTCGTTTTGAACAACGAAATTATTTGGCCAAATTTGAAATTTGGTGTTATCCCATTTGGTACTATTTCACGTCACCAATTCAGCGCTTGATATTTTTTCAGATATTTCAATCATAGGTGGGAAGTTACTTCACACAGTTTTCTGATGAAATTATCTCCCGCCTTCAGTGGGAGATAACTTCACAAAAAAAAAGTGAAATTAATTCCCACTAGTGGTGAAGTTAGTTCCCATGTGAAGGTAGTTCCCATGAAGATAATTCCCTGCACCAATAATGGTGCAGGGAATTAACTTCACGGGAACTACCTTCACATGGGCACTAACTTCACCACTAGTGGGAATTAATTTAACCTTTATTTGGTGAAGTTATTTCCCACTGAAGGTGGGAGATAATTTCACTTTTTTGTGGGAATCAATTTCACTTTCATGTAAAGTTAACATAAGTTGAAGTTGAAAAATGACAGATACTTGTTGCTCGATTGAAATTTTTGAAATTGGAGCCTAAAACCAGTTTTTTTGAATTGATACCACGGCGGCGTACTAACAGCTAGGTATGTAAGGGGGGGGCATGCTGCCCCCCTGCAACCCCCCTGCTTGGGATCACTATAGGATTTGGGGTGGGTGCGAGTTTGGGTATATGCAAAGAACACGAATGCGTTGTGATTCTTTCATAACTGTGAGCCATACTTGCTTTTTTTTTGTTGGGAATTTCTTTGATTTTAGTGCTCAAATGCAAAAGTTCTTTGCATATACCCAAACTCGCACCCACCCCAAATCCTATAATGATCCCAAGCAGGGGGGTTGCAGGGGGGCAGCATGCCCCCCCTTACATACCTAGCTGTTAGTACGCCGTGCTATCAATTCAAAAAAACTTTTTAGCAAAAGTAGCTATTCTAGACAATAAATCAACCATTTTTGAATTTTAAAATATTCGGCGTTGTTTCCATTATTTTTTTGGCCTTATTTCTTTTTATAAATCGAAATAAAGCCAAATTGGTTTTATTTCGTTTTGAACACCGAAATAAGGCCAAATTTGAAATTTGGTGTTATTTCATTTGGTACTATTTCACGTCACCAATTCAACGCTGGATATTTTTTCAGATATTTCAATCGTAGGTGGGAAGTTACTTCACATAATTTTCTGATGAAATTATCTCCCGCCTTCAGTGGGAGATAACTTCACAAAAAAAAAGTGAAATTAATTCCCACTAGCTGTGAAGCTAGTTCCCATGTGAAGGTAGTTCCCGTGAAGTTAATTCCCTGCACCAATAATAATAATAATAATAATAATAATAATAATAATAATAATAATAATAATAATAATAATAATAATAATAATAATAATAATAATAATAATAATAATAATAATAATAATAATAAAAATGATAATATTAATAATAATAATAATAATAATAATAATAATAATAATAATAATAATAATAATAATAATAATAATAATAATAATAATAATAATAATAATAATAATAATAATAATAATAATAATAATAATAATAATAATAATAATAATAATAATAATAATAATAATAATAATAATAATAATAATAATAATAATAATAATAATAATAATAATAATAATAATAATAATAATAATAATAATAATAATAATAATAATAATAATAATAATAATAATAATAATAATAATAATAATAATAATAATAATAATAATAATAATAATAATAATAATAATAATAATAATAATAATAATAATAATAATAATAATAATAATAATAATAATAATAATAATAATAATAATAATAATAATAATAATAATAATAATAATAATAATAATAATAATAATAATAATAATAATAATAATAATAATAATAATAATAATAATAATAATAATAATAATAATAATAATAATAATAATAATAATAATAATAATAATAATAATAATAATAATAATAATAATAATAATAATAATAATAATAATAATAATAATAATAATAATAATAATAATAATAATAATAATAATAATAATAATAATAATAATAATAATAATAATAATAATAATAATAATAATAATAATAATAATAATAATAATAATAATAATAATAATAATAATAATAATAATAATAATAATAATAATAATAATAATAATAATAATAATAATAATAATAATAATAATAATAATAATAATAATAATAATAATAATAATAATAATAATAATAATAATAATAATAATAATAATAATAATAATAATAATAATAATAATAATAATAATAATAATAATAATAATAATAATAATAATAATAATAATAATAATAATAATAATAATAATAATAATAATAATAATAATAATAATAATAATAATAATAATAATAATAATAATAATAATAATAATAATAATAATAATAATAATAATAATAATAATAATAATAATAATAATAATAATAATAATAATAATAATAATAATAATAATAATAATAATAATAATAATAATAATAATAATAATAATAATAATAATAATAATAATAATAATAATAATAATAATAATAATAATAATAATAATAATAATAATAATAATAATAATAATAATAATAATAATAATAATAATAATAATAATAATAATAATAATAATAATAATAATAATAATAACAATAATAATAATAATAACAATAATAATAATAATAATAATAATAATAATAATAATAATAATAATAATAATAATAATAATAATAATAATAATAATAATAATAATAATAATAATAATAATAATAATAATAATAATAATAATAATAATAATAATAATAATAATAATAATAATAATAATAATAATAATAATAATAATAATAATAATAATAATAATAATAATAATAATAATAATAATAATAATAATAATAATAATAATAATAATAATAATAATAATAATAATAATAATAATAATAATAATAATAATAATAATAATAATAATAATAATAATAATAATAATAATAATAATAATAATAATAATAATAATAATAATAATAATAATAATAATAATAATAATAATAATAATAATAATAATAATAATAATAATAATAATAATAATAATAATAATAATAATAATAATAATAATAATAATAATAATAATAATAATAATAATAATAATAATAATAATAAT